>VZDJ01006092.1:10605306-10796895 GCA_008694505.1 Cyanoderma ruficeps
AAGGAAGGAAGGAGGGAAGGAAGAGAGATTGTCACTCCTGGGTGTAGCGTTGATCCAGCTGTAGTGTCCAGGGTCCTCTGGTTCCCAAAAACCTGGGCTTTAATGAGATATCTTTCTGTAGATAAGTTTTCCCCACCCTGGAGACGTTTCTCAGTTTCTATGCAAATTAGTTCTCATGCATGATCTCCTCTTCCAGACCATTTGGAAACGGGCCTTTGGTGGTCTTGTTCACCTCCATGTCATCCATGCCCACTTCTCAAACCCATTTCTACCCTTGCGCTGTGCTCTGCTTATCTCCAGGAGACAAAACAAGGATGTTTGTCCCAGAAAAGTGCTGCCCTAACTCCCCATGGCCCCTGCTCCAGACACATTATGTTCTTTCTCACAGTGTATGGTTGCCAGCAATCCTTGGCTGTTCCTACCAGCAGTCCTTGGTTGGCTCCACAGCAATCTGACCATCAGTGTTTTGAGACACACACATTAACATCTTCTAGGCTTCTGCATTCACTGCTTAAAGTGGGAAGGCTCATTTTCAGTGTGATCTTTGTAGCAGTTGCCAATGACAGAAGTGCAGCTGGAGTCTGCTCTCTGTAGGTTCTTTTGTAAAATATATAGAAAAGACCCCTTCTCCTGTCTTTAGAAAACTGGTTTTTTCTCTCTAATCCATTTCAAAGGCACTCTTATCTATTTTCAAAATTAAAAAATCCCAGTCTTTGGGAATCCTCAACTATGTTCCAGCTGGTATGGAAAGCAGAAAACAAACAGTCACATCAATTTTGGTAAGGTGAGGTCTGCTCATTTGACTCTGAGGAGAGTGATCTATTCTGTAAGTGTGAATGTGCATACATAGATGTGCACATTGTGTTGCAGAAATTACTAACTCTGGACATCCTCAACTGCTCACCTGTACCAGCTTAGATGAAACAGAAAATGTCTTGTAGTGGCCTATTTAGCCTGAATTGGACCAATGAATGCTCATAGAGTTTTAGAAGAAAATAAGCCTCTAGCTCAGCTGACAATTATGTTCTTTCCTGTGCAGTACCCCTGCACCCAGAGGTTGCAAGCCTTCATGCCTTGTTATGAAGTCATTTCTTTGTCACAGTAATTCAAGAGAATCCTTGATGGGAACTCACATTTTCACTGCCACAGAGGTTAGACTCAGACACATGAACATGGAGCAAAAAAGGAGAGATCTTTTGAGAGAGTCCTTGCTCCCCAAGATACAGAATTTGCTGTCTAAACACCTTTTTTTTTTTTTTAAATAACTGATTTTCTTTCCCAAATCAATGCACAAACTGTAAAGTGAGCGTATGACTCATGCACTTCACAGCACAATCCTGGCATCTTTTCATGAATACAGTTACAATCATAATCTGTTGTCATATATATAATAGAAACATAGAAAAATATTAATGAATGCATCCAAAAATATTCAGAAATATGGATAAATGTAAAATCATGCATGCAGCTGTCCTTAATTAACTTTTCCCCTCAGCTACCTAGAAGAAAGAGATTATTCCATGTGTGTTTGGCTGTCAGCTCAGCATCTTAGTGAAAATACCTTTCACTTTCCATTCCCTTTTAGAAAAGTTCCCAAACATGTACCTTTAATGACAAGAAACATGTTACATTAGTCACTGTTGCAGACTTTCATGCTAGTGAATTGTGATTTTTCTATTTTGTCCAACATTCTATCGTGTCAGATGTTCCCTGTTTACAAAAGTTCATTAAATTTGTGTGGAAAAAAGGTTTAAGATTTTTATAATGAAGCTGACTTCTGGTGCAGAATTTTTCCTGTTTATAAATAGCAAGAATTGTATTAAATAACCAGTGCATCACTTTTAGTTGAAGCAGGGATATGGGTGCAGATATATTCATCTATGTACTGGAAATACAACTGAAAGACTGAATTACCACTATATTCAAGGTCGTGACTCTTTTTAAATTTTAACACACATTTTTAGCACACATTTGAAGGAGTTCTGAAAATGTAAGTAGTAGATGACTAGATGTGCCATACATCCCAGACAAGGATTAAAAAAAAAATAGGGAAAAAAACAAACAAATACCAAAGGAATACATTTTCTGGACATATTTTCAACAATATGTTGCAAATTATTTCACAGTAGGCATGTTGAAATTAAACAATGAAAGAAAACTGAGAATTGTGTTTAAGAATGTCACATGATTTCACTCAACTGGGGAAAAAGGCTGATAACTAGTTTTGCAGAAAAAAGATTTTTTTCCCCCCACTTTAACAATTTAATATGTAACAGAAGGGGGAAAAACCCACTGAAAAAAAAAGGTCAGATGCTCATTTTTCAAAGCAAATAAAGGTTGGTGAAGAAGAAAGGCAAGAAATACAATCAAACATGGTTCCAGCTATTGCTTAAGTAGTCTAAAACATATCTAAAACTTTTTTTTTTTGCCATAAAATCAAAGTAAAACCATCCTAGAAAGACCAGACTAGAAATATAACAGGAACAGACTTTACTTATGTGGAAGAAAGATAGTAATGCTCTGCTAATTTGGGAAATTTTTTAAAAATAATTTGTTTTAAGGGCACAAGTGGTGCAAAAATATAGACAAATGATATGCAATAAGCAGACTTGGGCTCAGCATGAACCTACACTGAGCCATTTATAAAAACATGCACTAACACAAGGAGTTGTGGGGAGACTGACAAGTTTCATGAGTGAATCCTTGCTGTCAGTGAGTTTGTGTAGGTTGTCTCTTTTTAAAACAAATTGCTATTGCATCCACTTAAATGACATATCTTAAACTATAATGCAAGAAATACGTGAGATTTATGTAAATGACATATCTTAAACTGTAATGTGAGAAATACGTGAGATTTATGTAGTACTCTTTATTCATAGGTTTCATAGCTTTGGATGAAATAATTCGTCAACTGGAGATTGATTTCTCATCAAGAGAGGAATGGAACATTACCTTTTCCAAGGATTTTGATGCAAAACAGGCGACTTAGAGAAAATTTGCAAATATGGAGAGGTATAATTTAAGAACTCCAGTCTCATGGTTTTATTTCATAGGATAGAAAGACATGAAGCTTTTTAACGGGTTCTTGGTTTGTTTAGAGCCATTACGAAAAGCATCCACTAAATGTGAAAAACTCCATTCCAGAATTAGAGAAAACAAAATTTAAACCACTCTTCACGATCCATGACTAGTGCCAACACTTCAGTCACCGTCTTGCTGGGAGGAAAACACATGGCGGAAGCGAAAGGCTCCTTTCCTCTTCTCTTGATGATAATGCTGCACTCACAGTTTAGCTGTAAAAGCAGTCTTGTTTTCCTACCAGAATTGAACTGCGTTTCCAAATCATCTGGTCTATCTTCTCTATCACTGGCAAAGGGAAAGCTACTCAAAGCCAACAACAAAATTAGCTCTAATCACAAATTCTTTAATCCCAGCAAAGCAATTCCTCCCCCATTGCACCACCTAATACATCTTGTTCCCGTTTTGTACAGCAAGAAAAGTGAATCAGGAGCTTTGCTGGCCAGGAATGTGTGTCATCATGTGGGACAGCATGAAATCTGCCCACACCTGCAGCCTGAGAACAGACCCATAGGTAAGAGAGGAAATATCTTTTACCAGACGAGCAGCAGTCACCCCTGAGCAGCAAATTAGTCTCTGAACAGCCGGGACAAGTGGTTGCTCTCGAGTTAGGAGAGGTCTTCAAAACATACCTCTTAAACTAAAATTAGTCAATTAAATTTTGCATTCCAAGAAAACTGACAAACTGTGCAAACTAGGTTAACAGTGTATCATTAGCCCCGAAGCTATCACACCGCTGTCTGTGTGTGTGTCTGTGTGTCCCTGTGTCTGGCTGTGTGAAAGGTTGTTTCCAGTCAGATGTAGGAAGCTACTGAGTCGTATTCACGGCGTTTTTGAAATCTGAATTAGAATGAATGCCTGCCGATGCCTTTTATCAAAGACAGGAAACTACTCCTCACCCAGCCAGCTGCTGTTGTTATCAGCTCATTTGCTGCTTCCTCTCTCCTCTTCAGGCGACTTCTTGGGAGGAGAGTGCATACTTTGTCTCTATGGGGAAAAATAGATTGAAATAGAGCAAAAGACTAAGTAAGCATTTTGTTGCTTGATTTATTAAAAATAAGGATGCTGCTGGAAATCATACTGTATTTTATTGTGCATTGTTTCTGCCAAACACTTCTGTCACTCTTTCAGCATTGCTTCCACCATTTCCCTTGAGCCTGGCAACAAACATGACAGCAGGAAATGCCAACAGCATCCATGGGGAAAGATCAAGTGTTAATCCTAGCCTTACAGAGGCCCTTGGAAATAAATAATAATAAAATTATATTCTTTTTTTAAAAAGCAACTCTTGTCATCTCCAGGACTAAAGAGAACATCTAATTTATTTTATCATGAATTTTTAAGAAGAAAACTTCAGAAGGAAGGAAAATTTAATTAATAAAAGATGACATTTTCACTGAGGCAGGTAATACAAAATAACAAAAATAGCCTCCTTTACGTGATTATCTTTGTCTCAATAAATTTCAGGAGGGTACTTCACTGAGATCACTTACAGCTAAAATCTAAACAAGTGAGATTGAATGGTCACAATGCATTTTTCCCACTCACAGCAGCCTCATATTAAATAAACAGTTCATTTAAACATTCCAACAAGGTGGTTTTCAATATATTGGCTGATTACTGTGATAAAAATATGATTATGTAAAGTATCTCTTTGTGATGTGTAAACCAGTAATTTTCTCAAGTGTGCACTGTTATAGGAAAACAAAAGCAAATTTTACCATCACAGGTATACACATTCTTCATAGTTATGGAAGATTGATGATTTCCAGGAATCTGAATTTTTAAAGTATTCTATAAATTGATAAGGAGATTACTAACTGAGGATATACTGATAGAGCAAACTGTGACAAGACAAATTCTTTGACAGCTTATGCTGGTTTTCTTCTTAGTTAAGGCAAGATCCTTGACACTCAAGATAATTAAACTCAAGATAATTAAAAGATACACACCTGGTTGAAAACAGACTGCTAAGTATCCATAAAATCAATGAAGAAGCAAAGAGGACAGTCCTCCTTGTGTAAGACAAGTGTCCAAGACAGTTTGCTTTAGTTTGCTTCAAGAAATCTCTAATCCTCACTGTGGCCTACAGAGAGAAACCAGGTGATTAACTTAGAAAGGACCATGGACAATGTGTGAGTAGCTTTGATAGTTTGTGACTTTTAAGGAACACCAGAGATAAAATATGTAGCTATTTGTACCTGAAAAATAAATTGTCTGTGTTATGAGTATGTGGCTTAAGCTGGTGTTGATAGAAGTTGAAGGTATAACATATAAAAAAGATGTTTCATGTTGACCAATATATTCTAGAGGCAACGCTGAAAGAGAATGAAATTTGTTTGGGATAGGTTGTTTCAGCACCAAGAGGCATCAGTGGCTTAGACTTAAAAGGTGATTAGGACATGGCACTGTCCAATGTTAAAAATCCACCTGTAAGTTTCTGTATGCATGTGTGACAGCACAAACACTCTCTTGGAGCAAAGAGGATAAATCTGTTCATTTAAACATGTTCATTTGAACAATTTAATCCTAGAAATCATTTGGATTAATGCAGTGGCAGAAAAGGGGCAATTTTTTTATCCCTACCAATTTCCAGAGTCAATAAAGAAAATCACAGAATGTTTAAGGTTGGGATAGATCTCCAAGATCATTTAGTCCAACCTGTTTACAAACACCATCATATCAACTAAACCACAGCACTGTACCACATCAAGTTGTTTCTTGAACACTTCTAGGGATGGTGACTCCATCAATTTCCTGGGCAGCCCATTCCAGTACTTGATAACCCTTTCAGTGAAGAAATTTTTCCTGTGAATTTATTCCATATGAAATCTTCATGTGAATGTTTCTAAAGGTTTAAGGATTTCCAAAGTCAAATTAGAGTGCCTGTCTAATCTTGTTTTTTCTTGTTAAACTGTAACTATACCTAGTTACCAAATGCAGTGATGTGAGAAAAAGCTTTGAAAATAATGAGATACTCATACAAGAGCTTTAAAGAAAATCAGAATCTCCATTCTATAAAAACTAAGATGGTCACTTATTATTTATGGTTCCATTTGCAGAATTATCCAGCTGCTCATGTTGAAGGTTGTGGTGGACAGCAGAGCTGCACTCTGATATAAGAGGAAGAAATCTAGCTTGACTCAAATATTTAAATTTCCTTTTCAGCTTTGCCTATGTCATTGGTGTTAGAGTTTGCTTTTGTCCCCATGGCTATATATCCCTATTTCCATCTGCACTTTAAAGTCATAAAATACTTCTCACAACCTCCATTTTAACCAGCTGCAGAAATATCTGGTGCCTCAAAATAAAACTGTTTTGCTGTTAAAAACATGATTGAGTAGAACAGAACAAGGGTTTCAGTTATGCAGAGGTCACTGGATGAGCATTAGAAAAGAATCAAGCCTGTCACAGCACAGTGATATTCTTTTCTTTTCAATAAATTTGTTGCATTAGGAAATAACATGGCATGTGTTGACACAAGTCTTGACACATTAACCAGAAGGAGTTACAGTCCTCTGCATGCCCTGTGTGACTTGACATACTATTTGAATAGTGACACAATATGCTGTCAGGAATTTTTCTGTCAGCCTGGGGTATGTTAGTTCTGTGTAATTGCACCAAAGCACTTCTGACCTTTTGAAATTGACAGGTTTATACCACTGTCTGCCACTTCATAATTCCACACACATATACATGTATATTTGTGTGTGATGGTTAAATTACAGTTGTTTATAGTTATCTACTATTAAAAATTTTAGAATGTCAAATATAGGCAAAATCTCTGGTATTAGCTGTGAGTTGACATCTGCAGTCTACCAGATGCCCATCAAGCCACTGTCACCCTTGCTCAGGTCCTCTCACTAGGACCAGTGGAGAAAATACAGTGCAAAAGCTCTTGGAAAAGATAAGGAAAAGGAGATTGCTCACTAATTATTGCCATAAGAAAAGCAGACTTGAATTGAGAAAATTAATTCAATTCAATTGAATTCAATGAATTTTGATACAGAGCAGGATAGTTAGAAATATCCCCTGGAACACTTAAATCCACTCGTGCTGTCACTGGTGACCTGGGAGAAGACCCAAACCCCACCTGGCTACAACATTGGTTCAGATTATTGTGAAGAGTGGTAAGGTCTCACCTGAACCTCCTTTTCTCCAGGCTAAACAACCCCAGCTCCCTCAGCTATTTCTCATAGGACTTGCAAAACCAAGGGATTTTGTTTGTGCAGCATCACCCATATCTTCTCAAGATCCATCCTTAAAGGAAACCATTCTAAAATGAGGAGTTCAGCAGCTGCAGATCTGGAGGTGGAAGGAAACACAGACTTATTTAATCAAAAGCAGCACCTCTGTGCAGAAGGGTATTTATAATCATAGAATGATTTGGGTTGGGAGGGACTTTAAGGATCATCTAGTTCCAAAATTTTAAATTCTTCAAGCCAGTGGGGAAAAATAAACAAACAAACAAACAAAAAAAACAAACCCAAAAAAAACCCCCCAAAAAACCCCCCAAAAAAACCCCAAAAAAACCTCAAAACCCAAGCACAGAGAAGGATATGACTCTTAACTCTGTTCCTTTATCTTACACTGAGTTTTCATTGGATGGAACTCTTCATCAGGATTTATAGCTCCCTTTGGTCAGTGCTGCAATTTGCAGTAAAATTCTGTTTCCATTCTTTCCTTGCTTCCCCCTTCCCATACATTTCCAGGAGCATAACAGACTCAGCAATGCCCACATGGACTGAACACACACACACACACACAGAGGAAATATTTCCTGTGCCTTAAGTTGCTCATCAATTGTAGTAGCAGTAGTAGTAGGTTTATTTAGTTCTGGGGCAGTGAACAAAAAGGAATCCATGGGATCCAGGTAGCTTCACAAATAAATGGCATATGAAGAACAGGGTCAGAAGTTTACATCCATGCATTATTCATAAATACCTTTTTAGATAAATTGTATCTATTTTTGGACATTTTTGAAAGGTCTGCTTTCCTGTGCTTTTTAAAAAAAATCCCAATGGCTAGGATGCTTATTCAGCGACATGGTTTCTGGAAAAGGAAACTAAAATTGGAAAAAATCCAAAACAAATATTATTTGTTTTTTGATCCAAGCCTAAAATGAAGGTTCTTCTATGAATCCAGTATTTTATAAAAGCATACACAAACAAAACAGTGTGGTGTTTCAGGAGGCTATTCATCTGGAATGTTAACAAGTAGCAGTAAACTTTATAAAAAATAAATATAAAAATATATTTTTAAGATGTTTTCAGAGAAATACTATGAGGTAAGAAGCATCAGCTCATATACAAACCATACATTTTCTGGCACTTTTATCACAGAGTTTCTGATTTATTGTTGAGGTTTTGTTACCTGACATATCAAATGAGCTTTGATTCTGGCAAATGGAAAGATAATCCTAAATATATTGTTTCAAAAATTATTGTATTCAAACATCATAAATAACTTTTTTAGAGCTGCAAAGGAGAGCTACTTGGAGAGATTAAAGGATCTTTTTTCTGTGGAGGATTCTTTAGATTTCTTTTCAATAACTGGAGGTGCATTATTTTGCTAAGGGATCACATCCGCACTTGGTCTAAACTGGCACAGTACCACTAACTCCAGCAAAGATTAGCACATTTATTTATGCTTCTTGAGACTCTGGATAGTTACGGTTTACACATCAATTTCCAGGGAGAGGATTTTATTTCCTTCCCGTTCCTCTGAAGCACAATATTGTGATGCATATAAAAGATGCCTAGAGTGTGGTCTCTTATGAAGAGGATCTTTTTTCCTGCTTTATTAATCTTGCTCAGGAATGTGTACCTGGAGAGAAGAAATGCTTTTCTTCAGTCACAGATACATAAGTCTTTGAAATTTAGTCTTTAGAGAAAATCCTTTTTGTATTGTACGGAGTCATACTGTGAGTAACAAAGTCCATAAATAAAAGAGTGCCACAGAGCTCACAGGTTATCTGTTTAACAACTACAACTTTGTTCTTCTTGCTAATTTAACACATTTCAGTATGCTAAGATTCTGTGATTTAATCATTCCTAACAATAGATTAAAATGATTCCCACTGAGATTTGAAAAGCAAGAGCAACCAGAACACAGGCCTAAATCAATGTGTGCCCTGCAAGTGGGCTGAAAATTAGAAAAGGTTGGATCCTCTATTTTCTTGCATGAAAATTAAATTAGAAGTGGTAGGAAGTCTCTAACTTCTATATGTTTACTGGGATGTATTTGTAAAATTAAGGTCTATTGACAGCAATGAGAACTTAGGCATTAAATTAGATTAGATTATCCCTCATGGAAATTTTGAAATGAAAGAAAACTGAGTAAGATGAGATTCTTCATTAGTTTTATTTAATGCTTTGGCTTTACTATGCGCTTCAGTTATATGATTATTAGGTTTGTTTATCAATAAAATTAAATAATCATAGGAGAAATCTGAATTCACTGCATAACTGCTCATCAGCTTGTAAAATCTAATTTGAAAATATGTTTTTATTTCTAACTAAAACATACAGAAGGTGCTAAGAATTTGTTTAATCATTTTACTAAAGGAACTCTTTTAATAGCTCTAAACACTTTGCTGATTCTATCCCCAAAACACAGTTTTCCATGGAACAGGTTAGGCAAAGGAGCACCTGTTGGAGGGCTGTGATCACTTACAGCTGACAGATGAAACGGAGAAGTTCTGAAACAGCAAAGGAGTGAGTGCCAAGCATTCAGCAGGTCAAGACAAGCAGAACTAAAAGCTCTGTAAGGGAGGGGGGAAATTTGTCAGCTCTCCTGATTTCTCCTTGGGATTTATTTAGCAGACCTCTGTTTGGCACTTGCTTTGTGGAGCAGCATTTATTCCTGGAGGGTGGCTGCAGCCTCTCTTCAGTCCTTGGGTCCTGCATCAAAGACATGAATGAGGGGCTACTGCTTTGGGCAAAAGAAAAGCTACAGAATAATAAACCTCAGACAAGTATTTGGTCAAAGGATGGCCCTTCCTCCTGCTGTTGCTGCTCCTGACGTGAGGATGTGGAGGTTCTGCAGCCCAACACAAGAAGTTAGGTGAATTGGGTAAGCAGCAACTTTGAGGTTTTGGAGGCGTGAAGCAGGTGGAAACCCAATGCAAATTATTCTAACATATTTACAAATGCTTTTTAAATAGCAAAGAAAAGTTATTTTACTTTTAAAAATTAAACTTACATTGAATACGTATAGGTGATTTAACCTTATAATTATTTCAAAATAAAATCATTCCATTTACAGATCTAGGAACATGAATTGGAGAGGGAGGGAAAGCAGTGGGCACGTAACTGTGGGGATAGTTCATTTCTGCTGAGACTGTGGCTAGTAGGACATTGATTGTGAAAAATTGGATCTGACACTATTGATGAAACAGGAAATATGACAAAAAAATTCCAATATCTCTTTCATTTATTTCATAGATTCATGGACTTTAGAAGGCAGAGAGGGACAATTTTAATCACATCATCTGCCTGCTACTATTACATAGGTCATACAACTTTCTTGATTTAACTTCTGTGGGTGAAGCGAAATATAAATTGTTCTAATATTTTAAAATGTGAATTATTCCTAAACAGAATACGTCTATCTACAACTTCCACATGCCATAATTCATTATAAAGTTTCCTGCTCTATTTTAGAATCCTCTCAATAATTTTTGTTATATGATTTCCTATCAGCTGTAATCAAATCCCACTTAACAAGTGAGGGAATCAATTTGTGTATTCTGTTTTTTGCTACAGAATCTTTACATATGGACAAATTTGACCTTATTATTGAGCTTCTTTACTTCTCTCTAGAAACTTTGCATCTTGGTTTTGAGGAGAAATTCTGAGATGAAATGCCATAGAGTAAAAAAAAAAAAAAAATTAGGAAAATATTTAAAAATGGAAGCAAACCAGTGGAGCAGAAACTAAAAACAATCTATCTATGCAAACTGTCAATTAGCAAGCGATCCACTGGTCTAAGGCGCCAGGTGATCTTATTACTCAGTTTTAAGAAGTAATTCTTTAAATATTGAATTCACTATCTGGATATGTCTCATTCCTCATTTCCACAACCTCTTTGACAGAACCATGTGGCTGAATGTCACAAAATTGTCTCATTGTTTAGATGACACCAAGGAAAAGCCACCAGGGATCTGCCCAGAAACAAGAGCTAATGGTTGGCCAGATTGATCCTGATTTTCTGGGACGATCCAGAGAACCAGGAACAACATGAGGGGATGTTGCAGGGATGATCCAGGGCAGAACAACAGCAGCAACACCCAAGAGAACTTGATTTGTCCAGTAAGCTTTTGTGGGACACAAGACCCCTAAAGAACCCCATGGGAATGCCACAGTCCCATTGAATCCCAGAATAGTCTGCTGGGCCAAACAGCGTGAAAGAGGAGAAAAACAAGAAATGTCATCCCTGTGAGAGGCTGTATGTGTAGGAGGGTGTTTGGCTTTGTGTTTGGAATTGCTGCACTTGCAACATCAGTGAACCTTGTAACTGCTCTGTGATCCTGCCATATCTCCATTGCCCTTGACTGGTTTTCATAGAGGGAATTAAAGCTTGGCTGCATCAAAAGCTTAAAGGTATGTCCAGAGCTTGCATTGCCCTCCCTGCAACACCCTCAGATACTCCCAAACATGAGCAAGAAGAGGTACAGCTGTACAACATAAATTAGAAGGGAATGAGTAGCATGACACCACACACAAAGGACATGAACAACCAGGCAGCATGTTAAGGGACATCCAATGTTCCAGAGAGATTCCAGATACACTGCACCACTCCTTGGGAATTCTGAGAAAGAAGAGGAAAAAAGCCAAACAAAGCTCCCTCTGATTTTTAAGTTTTTTCAAGAATTGACACCCTGTACAGTAGCTAAAACAAAATGACTCTGCCCAAAACTTCTGCAAGCCTGGTGGCAACATATTTTGGTCATTTCAAGCAACAGGTAAACAATATGTGTGGATTACAGGGAAAAGTATAGCTAAAGCTCTCAGAGGTGATCCTGGAAGCTAGGCGTCTCATTGCAGAGCTGCCACATCCAGAAAGGGACACCAATGCCGGTACCAGGGACTTCAGCAAGGACAGAGAATTAGTGGGACATCCCATCACAAAGCCAGGAAAGCTTGAGAGCACAATGGTTTACTCTGCTGAACATCAAGCTATGTAGCACTAGGAGTACTATAGACAAAATTTCTTTTGCTAAATTCGTGTTTTGAGCTCCTTGAATCCTTCCCAGTCCTTTAATAAACCCTTTCCAATTTATCAATACAATTTTTGAACTCTGGATTTCAGAACAGAAGCAGCAGACACCCAAGAAGTAGCACAATTAATTTTTACTCAATATTCTCAGGTTTTTTTCTCACATTCACCTTTTGATGTGGAATTGTATTGAGTGTTCATGCTTGGTGTGACTTCTTGCACCTTTTTAAAATCATCTTCTCTTCAAGACATTTGTAGCTGCAAAATGTGCCTTCTATTCACACTTCACTATGCCAAAATGTGACTTGGCTGAGTTGCAAATTGTCTATTTATACTACACTTACTAAACCACCTACATATCCCTGCTGAATTCTACCTTCTTTTTTTGACATTTATTTGTGTGTGTGCACGTTTGCTATAAATTCAATCAATAACAGTTTTGTTTTCCTCCAAGTCATTGATAACAATATTAAATAACAAAAGGCCAGGAACTGTTTCTTAAAGACCTCACAAACATCAGTAAAAAAAGGTAATGTTAAATCAGTATGAACTCTTCTATTGATTTTGTATCACCTGGCTTCTTAATCAAAATATCATCATGTAGCAAACTAAAACAGTTTACAGAAAAGGAAGTGGTAAATTGTACAATTGCTGTTATCAATGATGCTTCAATTTAAAAGAAAATTCAGTATTCATGTAGAAGTCATGAACCCAGGCTGCCTAGCATTGTTATCCATGTTACATTATTTTGATAGTTACAAATATTCTTATAACTTTTATTGTAAAAATGCCAAGCAACCTGGCTTTTGAGCATTCAGGAGTTCACATGCAAGCCTCAGCAAGGCCATGATGTTTAGTCATCATTAGCACTTTCAGGCAAACAGCAGAAGACGTCAGTCTGTCATCTGATAGTCACCCAGGAGTATTACACTTTCCCCTGACAGCCTTTGCTTATGTAGTGCCTAACAAAAGAAAAATTATTAAGCTAAATTTCAGGGGTAAAAAAACCAAACCAAAACAACAACAGCAACAAAAAAAACACCCACCAAAACAAAACAAAAAACCCATGACAGTTAATGTAACCAACTTTTTAATGTATCTGCTAACTATGAGAATGAAAAAATCATAGAGAAGACAGGGTTCAAGAGGTATCCTATAAATACATATAAATTCCTGAAGAGAGAGTGTGAAAAGGATGGAACCAAGCTTAAATTAGTGCTGCTCAGTGTCAGGACAAGAGGCAATGGGCACAAAGTGAAACTGAGGATGATGCAGTAGCTGCTGCAATCTTCAGCAAAGCAGAGGAGTTCATAGGGTATGTCCTTACACTTGTAAGCAACTACCACCTATTGTATGATGAAGATCTTTTTTCCCGATTAAACATCAGGAAACTTTTACTCTGAACAAGTTATCCCTGTGCTCAGTCATCTGCAAAGAGGTTGTGGAATCTCTCTCATTAGAGACACCAAAGAATTCTCTGGACACTGTGGTGGCTGCTGTTTCTTGGTGGCGCTGCTTAAGCAGTGGGTTGGACCTCCAGAGGACCCTTTCAATCTCAAACATTTTTTGATATACCCTAAAGGAGACAGACCTGTTTCTCTGTTATCAGTGGTATCTCTTGCATCCTGGGAAAATGCTATCACTTCAAGGATTATGCATTGTTTAAAATTTGGATCATGATGACATAAATTGTTACACCAAATGAAATATTCCTTGGCACAATTTATCAGCCAAACCAGAAGTGTCTCAGAGAGAGCATTGAATTTCCTAGCGGATGGGAATGATACCCTGTACTACAGCAACCTTTGCACTGTCAGATTTCTTTTTCCCAGATGCCTCAAGGTATATTCTGTTTCCTCTAGTAGGGTCAATTATCATATAACCAAGTTTCTGCTTGGTAAACCAATGTATTTCATCTATTGCATTTCAAACAAAATCACTTATTTTGTAAGACTGTTCACATATTATTTTTTTATGCCTGAGGTGTCTTCCATTGCTCAGCGCAACTTATATTTGGTGAGCAATTGATGAAATTGGAAGCATTTAAGAAACAGTCTTAAAAATTACGAAGTTAGAAGTAAAAGCTATGAAAAGGAAGAGACTATAGATGTTAATTCATATATATTTCTATGATAAGGTCCATATAAAGATTTAAGAGAAGCAAAGGAAGAGGAATGAAAAAAAATGTGCTGGGAAAGAATAAGACCTGTGTCACAGTAATTTAAAAAGGCAGATAGTGTGACACCATTGAGCCTATCAGCTTTTGAATGACTGCATGATAGTAGCATAGCCTAATGATAATATCTGTATGTGTGAATCAAATGAAAATTAATTTCTGTCCAAATTGAACTGCTGAAGTTATCAATCACAGGACAGAAAATATCCAGAAAATGCAAATTACAAGATTATGGACCTCAATAGGTATATTTTTTTTATTATTTGAAATGTGCTCATCTGTATCTGATAATATAATTTTACTTGAACAAAATTTAAAAAAAATAACCTACTACATGTTATACTCAATATGTATATATGCTCATTTCTTCATATGGGGAAATCAAGGAAATCAGGTCCATCATTTCTTTAAATTATATACCTCAAAAATGAAAATACATTTTAGTGCTTTTTACATGTTATTTGGACAAAACTCAGTTCATGAAGGTGGGGAAACTCCACCATTCACAAGCAAATGTAATCTAAAGCTGTGAATTGCCATTAAGAGAGTCCCAAGATTCATTTCTGTACTTATTCAGGAAAGGAGGGAGAGCAGCGTGCAAGCTGCTCTTGGACACATCCCTTGAGAAATTAACTGAAGTAACACGATATTGGCTGTTCATTTTCTTTCCTTTCAGCTAGAAACATATTGCTTATAGATATGCTGTATAATTCACAGGGCCAGTTATCTTACAAATGATCCAAGGAGCAGCATCCCTGGAGCTTCTAGTCCAGTGTTCACCTTGGTGAGACTGGGAAGCTATCTGCTATAGAGGAGAATCCCATAATTACAAAATTATTTAGGTTGGAGAAGAACTCTGAGATCATTTGGTCCAACCTTCTGCCAACCACTCCTTGTCCACCAGACCATGGCACTGAATGCCATGTCAGTGTAGGTTTGTTTCTTGAACACCTCTAGGGATGGTGACTTCACCACCTCCCTGGCCAGCCTGTTCCAATGGTTAACAATCCTTTCTGGAAGAAATTCTTTCTGATACCTAACCTGAACCTCCTCTGGCACAGATTGAAACCTGTCACTTATTACCTTGGAGCAGAGCCTGACCCCCAGCTAGCTACACTGGAGTCTCCTTTTCTCCAAGCTAAACACACTCAGCTTCCTTGGCTGCTCCTGACAGCACTTACCTTCTGGACCCTTCCCAATTCTGTCACCATTTTCTGGACATATCAGAGGAGGGAGGCCAGAAATGGTGTAGAGCAAGTTTGCAAACAATTCTGTTTCAAAGCTAAATACTGAGAGCTGCTTAAGCTGTGATACTCATATCTAAAGGACTGCTTGTCAGTCACATTTCACTTAAACTTTGTTTTCATTTCAGTGTTGAAATTCTAAAATGGTGTTTAGGATGAGCACTAGCATTCAGCAGCTGCAAGCTGTTAACATATGATCTCTTCCTGCTGTAAAAGCAGCAATCCTACAGAAGTGCTTACAAAATGCATAGACCAAATCACTTAAACAAAACATTCAAAACACTCTCCAAACATTAGGGGGGAAATATTCAAGAAATAGTAAGATTACTTCTATATATATTTCATTGCTAAAAATATTCCCCAAAGCACATTTGTAAATTGCTCACAAGTGGTTCTTTGAAAATATCCACTGCTACAGGCACTGGTTAATTTTGATCAAATATGTCTTCAGTTACCCAGCAGGAGAATATGGAAAAAAAATTGTGCCAGACATTTCTGAGAGGTGCAGATTGAAAAGAAGAAATTGTGCAATAGACACAACTTGCAATGCAAGAAATTCTGATGAAACATAGGAATTTTTACACAGAGAGTTGTTCAACACTGAGCCTTGAGTGAGCTGTGCAGTGACACTGGCTGGTAATGTCAGTAGGAAATGCCCAGCTAAGTTACCTAGGTACAATGAAATAATGGGAAATGATAGAAAAGAGTGAAGCAATGTAACTGCAAAGAAAATGGTAAGAAAGAGAAGATACTCTGAATGATCGGGTTGTAGAAGGGAGTATCATCAAAGAAAGATAAATTAAAAGCAAAAATCAAACAAAAAGATAAAAGATACAGATTAAAAGGAAATTTTAGACAGCTGCAATAGGATAATAGGGTAATTAGTGACACAGCTAACTGATCTGGATAAGAATTAGAATCAATCAAAACCACTAGAGTGATTTTCTAAAGATGAGGTCTCAGATCAAATGGGATGTGGCCTGGTGACCACTGCAATAACAGGTATATTGGCTGTGTCTTTGGGATGGAACAGAGATGTCTGCAATGCACAAATCTAGTTTGCTCTGATGAGGATCTTGTTGTAGCTACATGACTGCTTGCAGGCTCTTCTTACATAAAGCTGATATTATACATCACTCTGTTTACTTTTAATTTCACTTAACATTAAGCAAACAAAGAAAATATCAATTATATATCCAACTTAAATGGTGTTATCAAGCTGAAAGAAAAGCTGAAGTATAAAATTTTTCTCTGACTCTTATATATGGCAATAAAGGCATTTGCCTGATTTAAGGGAAGAAAAATGTTTCCAAGACTCCATTTGCAAGTCCTTCTCAATAAAACTGTCTGTAAGCCTGAAGACTTGCCCTACTATTGTCAATGGAATTCTTGAAATTTTCTTTCAATAATAAAAGCCAAGTCCCTGTTCTGCAAAATGAGCTCTCTGTAATGTTATTTCAAAAGATCTTACATTTGGGCAAATGTGGAGTGCTGCAGAATTTGCATCAGTTATTGTGCAGATTTAGGCATGTTAGAAAATTACACTGCCACTTTTCTCATTACGTCCTAAGTGATTTACTGTCAATACTACTCAGAAATAACCAGTAATAGTTCTCACACTGTAATTTAACTGTAAGCAAAGCTAACTGAATATTTGCATAGTTGATCTATTTCATTTCCACATATTTTTCTAGCTGAGACATCATTCCACTGTGTTAAATACCTACTTCAATATAAAATATTGTTGGATTTTCTAATTTTTTTTCTTTTTTCTTTTCTTAAATGAATTCCATATGCCATGCTTCTGACAAAGTAAGACTCTTTCATTTCTCTAGTGACTAAACAAAGAGACCTGTGTAAAACAACTCTAGTATTCTGAGAATTTCTTGAAACAAATTTGCTATTAGAAGATTATGTTGATTCACAGGAATTTTATTCTGTTCAAGCTCTCTAATACCTTTCACATTTCTTTAATTTTCTATAAAAAGGTGACTGGAATTGAAATAGAGCTGATTCAAGGTTCATTTCCTGTATCACAAAGTCCCTATAGTAGCTGCTGAAATCTTCAGCAATGCAAAGGAGTTCATAGGGTATGTCCTTACCCTTGTAAGGAATTACTGCCTATTGAATGATGAAGATATTTTCTCCCCACTTCTTTGCTTCTTGTGTTTTACTGATTCACAAAACAATGTTCACCAAAATATGTTGTTCCTCTATACAGATCTTGACCTTACTTTAAACCTAAATCAACAGCTACTCAGCTTCTGCAGTCACACTAGGCCCAGAACTTCTTGGCTGTTGTGCTCCCACATGAAAACAGTTTTTCTATCACTCATCCTTTCTTTGCTGAATCTGTCTCCTGGATGAAAAACACCCCTCTCCATTTCAGCTGCCCCTGAAGCTCTTTGTTGAAGTATCCTTCTTCCTGCTGAAGTGCCTCCCTCTGTGAAACTTCCTTCTCCTACACAGATGGAGATGTCCTTTTCTAACAAGAAACGTAGGCTTACTTAAACACTCAGGCAGAGATTTCACGACACAATGTATTCCTTAGACTCATGGTTCATGCTAGAAATGCTGTAAATATTAGTTTTAATCTTTAGTATTAGCACGATGGAAACAAAGTTATCTTCACTTGACCCAGCACTGTCTTATGTATTATAATTTCTCTTTTTAAGGTAAACTCTGGACTAAATGACTGTGAGAATGAACAGTAATGGGGCTGCTGCCTTTGATTTCCCTTGAGCTAGGACTCTCAGACACTTCTAGTGCCCCATGATTGAAATGTCTTTCTCATTTGCTCCTCTGACTCTTGCCTACCAAAAACAAGAGGACAAGAAATACATTACAGGTGTGGTGCACTCCGAGCTGCGTCTACACAATCTCATTGTTGTCACAGAATGAAGAGGGAAAATGTGGCCGTTGCTGAAGAGGTTTTGTTTGTAAGTATTTTTCCTTGCCTTGTGAAATCACAGGCCTTCAAAAAAGAAGGAGGGAAGGAGAAAGGGAACAAAATCCCCTGTATTTCTTAGAAGTGTAAGATCAGAGAGAAGTGCAAGCAGTATCTGTCCTGTGTTTTGGTTGTCTTCATTTGAAGATGACAAAAAAGTCATCAGGAAAATAAATTCAGTGAAAAGGGATATAAAAATGGCAAGTAAAGAATAATAAACTACCCCGTATTAGACCATAGTGAAAGGCAGAAGCACAGACCTATGTGTCAAAAAGCTTCAGATCTGCATGTTATTCCTTTATAACCTTTTGTGCCACAGTTTAAAGGAACAGATTTTCTTGTGATCTTTGCCTAGTATCTCACTAACACAACTACTGCAAGCTAAGTTAGGGTTTCAAGATCAATAGTTTCATAGATCCACTCTTCATTTCAAACAAAATTTTAATAAATAAAAAAATCATAGCTATCATCAATTAAGGAAAAGAAAATTTGTGTGCAAGTGAAAGTTATTCTGCTATAGTATCTAATTTAGTTTAAAAAATTTCTTTCTTTTTATTCCCGAATTCATCAAATACATACTCTTTTGAAGAGTACATTTCTTTTTATTCTGACAGCTCATCTGTGGATTTAAAATAATACAGAAATAAATCTTTCTTGCAGTTCAGAAATTCTCTCATCTCTGTTTGAAATTATGTAACTGCCTCAATCAAAAAACCCTCTGGAAAATATGTGCCAAGAGATTTGTGTGTTTGCTATTCTGGTGAATAGATCAAATGTGCCACTCTCTGCATGTTTTCAAAATCTTCTTTCTTACAAGAGAAGTCACAGAATTCATAGTACCTTTTTTACTGTGAACTAAAAAAGTAGCACCTCTCCTAAAACTCCATAACCAAGAGTCCCTATACACTGAAAAACACAAACTAGTTTGAATCAGGCCAAATCACAGCTTCTTTATTATATGCCACTCGTTTTCTTTTTTTTTTTTGGTCCTCATCTACATTCACCTTAATGCTTCTAAATCATTGATTGGTGCTGTGAGGACTAGAAAAAGCTGATGAAACTAAATTAACATTCACTTGATAAAAATTGAGATAAAATTGAAATTGCTATTTACCCACTATTGGGTCTTGCTGAAGGCAGTTCCTGCTTTTTCAGAAAAACAGTCTACACAGTTAAAACAGTTAAAGCAGTAATCCAGGAGGAACTTTTGATTCAAAGATGTTATTCAATATGCTTTAGGTCATGCTGCAAACTTCTTTATTATTCATGGCAACTGCCTTGCTTGTTTGCTTTAGGCTTGATTTGCGGCTGTGCTCCAAGCCCAGAAAAAGCATTCAAGAGTGGAGTGTGAGAGGAGAGAGACAGTGTATGAAGGCATCAGACAGGAGAAGAGAAGCTGCAGCTGATACATGGCATGCTCATGAAGCAGAAATGCACTTTCAGCAGAGGCATTCCACGGAAGTGGCGCCAGAGAGTGAACAAAGGCAGCCAGGAGAGTCTCCAAGGACAGAGCCAGACCATCAGGTGTCTCATTTCTGCAGTGGGAGGAGGAGAGGAAAACCTGAAAATTCAGAAATTATAACAACAGCACAGCCTCAGAATGCCTGTTTGATTTCTCTTAAACCTGCTGAGCTTTCTGTACAGAAATCTCACTTAGATCTAAGTCCATCAAATCCTGTTCTCAGCTCAGTTAACTGCAAACTTGTGCCTAAATTAGAGAACGCCAGGTCTTTGGGACAATAAACATATATATTTAAACAGCAACCAGGAAAACAAAGTGCCAACCCTCTCCAGTATTGTTAGTGATTGTATCCCTGTCCACCTTCCTCAGCACAACCCTATACAACCCACTATTGCAAAGTGTACCTGGATGTGACACATACTCACTGTTTTAAATGTCAAGACTTCTGTATTTCCTTACTAACAAGAGCGATTGCAAGTTCCTCAATGTGTTTCAAATCCCCATTGTAGCAGCTGCTAAGGTTTTATTATTTATGTTCCTGTTCAAACTCAGTGCAGCACATCGATGATTCTGTTACTGTTTCTTTTCTTCCACTGCAGCACAGAAGATATTTAATGATCCAATGAAGAAAAACACCTAAGAATTTATAGAGAATAATTATCTCACTGAAGAACAGTATCAATTCCCTAATAAGTCCTTCCTCCTCCACCTCACTCGTCTCCCTGAAAAATATAATAAAATCTTTTATTCACCTAGGCAGAGTAAAGCAAAGTGGAAAAGCTTTGTTGAAAGCATCTAGATAACGTCTATTATTCTATGAGAATAACGCTCGTGAAATAGGCACCAGACATATACACCCAAAGTACTCATCTTAACAGAAAGTAGGTCATGGCTAACATAAAAGTGAATGCTTCAAAACAGTCATTTTAAGAGGGTGTGACAGCATAAGAAATTAAAATATATCAGTTCTAAGCAGTTATAAAAATCCACTTGTAACCAAATGTGTTTCAATAAGCTGCCTGTACCTAATATTTTATTTAAAGGTTAGCATTCTCAATATCTACCATAATTTATTTTTCCAAGAATAAAACAGAGCTGCATATAGAACAGCTGGGGGGAGATTTGTTTATCGTGTCTGTCAATAGATAATCTAAGTATGCAGCCTTTTCCTGGGCGTAGACAGAAGGGGAGCTTTTCCTATTTCTACTTTCAAAAGCTTGTCTAAATCTACGTTCCTTTACAAAGCATTACCAAATAAATATGATCAAGCAGGTTTTCAGGACTATAATTTTAAAGAGGAAGGTTGGTAATTTAAAAGTCTGAAGGCACTACATCACTGAATCATCTGAGTAAAGAACAAAATCAACATCTCACAAAAAATGAGTCAGCTGAGTCTCTCTGATCTTCAATCCTGTATTTTTACTATTTTCAGGTTACAATTGTACCAGTGAGACAGAAATGTGCTCTGACAGCCAGGAGAACAATTGTATTCAGAGATGTATCAAGCACAGCATCACCAGCTGGGCAGGGGAGGGGATCGCCCCACTCTGCTTTGCACTGGGGCAGCCTCACCTCAAGTCCTGGGGCCAATTTAATGTACCTTAATAAAAGATATAAAGCTGTTAAAGGAGGGACACAGAGGTGGTGAAAAGTCTAGTGGGATGACATAGGAAGAGCAGCTGAGGGAGCTGGAGTTGTTCAGCCTGGAGGAAAAGAGACTGAGGGGACACCTCGTTGGTGTTGGCAGCTTCCTGACAAGGGGCAGAGGAGGGGCAGGCACTCTCTGGTGACAGTGACAGGACCCAGGGGAACTGTATGAAGTTGTGTCAGGGGAGGTTTAGGCTGGATATCAGGAAAAGGCTTTTTCACCCAGAGAGTGGTTGGACACTGAACAGGCTCCCCAGGGCAGTGGTCACAGCACCAAACCTGACAGAGCTCAAGAAGTATCTGGACAATACTCAGCTCTCAGGCACATGGTGGGATTCCTGGGGCTGTCCTGTGCAGGGCCAGGAGTCAGATGTTAATGATCCTGATGGGTTCCTTCCACTTCAGAATATTTTATAACTCTATGATTTATAACTCTATGAATGCCAAAACAATCGTTTTATGTTTTAATACTAAACATTCCCAAAAGAAATTATCAGGATTACTAAGCAAATATTTTAAAAAATAAAATAAAGACATCTCCAGATTAGGAAGCCATATTCCTCATTTTTCATTTAGATACAATTTCATCCTGTTTCCAAAGGTTCACGAAAAATTTATTAAGGAAACGTGTCGTAGAAAGAATTGGCTGAGCAGTTACTGAAAACAAGCAGAAGTCAGTCAAAGTCTTGCCTTATATTCACAAAAAACTCAAGAGTGCATGAATATTGTGCTAAATCTTATTTTTATGCCTGATTAATGAGCACTTGTAGAGTTTCTTCATGTTACAGTTTTCACAGAGAAATTTTGTGATCGACAACCCCTTAGCAGCTTTTTGAAACTACTTTCAGCATGTTTGCTATAGCTTCCCTAACCACAACTACGATATAATTCACTATTATCTTGTTGACAAGGCTATAATTGATTTCACACATCACTGTTCATTAAAATAATATGTACCTGTGCTCTGGTTTTGTGCCACTTCAAAGCTCAACTACCAACAAATTCATGGTCAATTAGTTTGACTGGATGAATAACAGTTGGAAAACTACATAGGTTTCTCACCTTCCCATATTTTGTGTTTACATGAAATTAGAAGCTCATAAATCAATTACAATACAGTGAACTTGTAGTTCTCCATTCCTTTCATTTAGTGGAAGAAGACATGTAATTTTCTCTTAATCTGGTCACCAAAAAAAAAAACCCCTCAAATAATTAATTTCTTTGATTGGGCTGGTAAATGCTGAAGAAACTCAGAATTAAATCCAATGAAATTTTAAGGTAGTACATATTTCTCTGGGAACTGTAGAAGTGAACTGAAGATCCTTTACTGTGTAAAGCCGATACTCACAAGACTGATCCTTCATGCTCATGTTGTTGCCTTTTTCTTAAACTCGTGTAAACATTTTACTGGTCAAAAAAAAACCAAAAAAAAAGACATTAAAATCGAGAAAACCACCAAATTTCTTATTCCTAATAGATATACTCTTCTGAAGTATTAACAAGAAAAATAATCCTGCTTGTCTCTCATCTTTCTTTGTGTGATTTGGTTAACTTGCATGTTTCATACAAAATTAGTCTAATTTTTTTTTAGTGTGCACAGGTGGAGTTAGTGTTGGTCTGCCCCATATTGCAGAGCAAGTTTACTTCTGCAATTGGGAATGGTTGCACATGCAAACAAATACTGTACTCAGGGGGGACCTTAGAGTCCAGGACATCTGCTGAGCAACAGCTACACATAAACACTGATCAGTGAACAGAATCTTAAGTCACACAGAGGGCAACAGATGATCCAAAAAGTAGAAAACCTGGTTAATAAAACAGCTTGAGCCAAACTCAAACTTTCTCTTGAATGCAGCAATGTACTTCCTACAGGGAATATTTGTCCAGGAAGAAATGTGTCTCTTTAAAAAGTGCACCATATTCATCTGTGATCTTAAATTACGAGTCCTTAGATAGATCCTCCTGTAAAAACTGTAGTTTTTGTAATAAATTTTGGAAGGACTTTATTTGACAGAGAAGGATAACACAGAGAGATTCATCCAGACATCTTTATACAAGTGGAAAATAGTAAGTTGGCTATTCTTTTCCCCTAGGCCTTCTCATTCCCAGTCCATTTTTTCTGCTCTTCTAAAATATAGCAGTATTCAGAAGGCACACTCACATGTTCCAAAGGTTCACTCAAATAAATTTTCATTCAAAATCTTACATTCATATAAGAAAACCAAGTTTAGTTTATGGGTTGCTGGCAGACACTAATACAAACAGAAAATAAGACCAAAACCAAACATACAAAAAAACCCACAAACTAACAAAAGATCAGAGCCATGGGAATTTAGTTGAATATAAAACATGCTAAAGTAGCTTACAAATTATTTTAGAGAAGGGGACACAGTCTTTTATTTTTTTGTAAGCCCTTTACTAGTAACAATTCCTACAGTCTTTTTCCACCTTTGTTTTAGCAAACCAGATTCTGAAGGGATCTCAGTGTTCTCTGTAAAGTCCTGTTACCTATTCACAGAAATCATTACAAACCCAGATTCCACAGAAGACCTTGTGCTTTAATTTTTCAGTTACTACCAGAGACAAGCAAAGCATTTAAAAAGATGATTGTTTGGGACTTTATTTATTTTTTTTTTACCATATTAATGATTAAACTTAATGAAAACAGGAGAAAACAGTCAAAAATACCATCTCAGAAACGTTGACTAGAATTGTGTTCTCAGTTGGTTCAGAATTAAATTGCTTGATGTTATACCACATCAGAGGTTGGACAGACAGTATCATAACATATCATGTCACACTGAAAGAGAGTAGGTCTAACTAGATATAAGGAAGAATTCCTTTACACTGAGAGTGGTGAGGCCCTGGCACAGGTTGCCCAGAGAATTGTTGGATGCTCCATCCCTGGAAATGTCCATGGCCAAGTTGGATGGAGGTCTGAGCAACCCAATCTAGTGTAAGGTGTCCCTGCCCATATAATGGAGATTGGAAAGAGATAATTTTTAAGATCTGTTCCAACCCAGACCATTCTATAATTCTATGATTTTTTAAAGAAGAGAGCAAACTATCCCCTTATAAATTAAATAGTATGGCTGTATATCTTGAGCCATAGGAGAAAACATTGCTATCTCATGAATATTCTCCATGATTCATGATGGCCAGGATACTAATTGAAGCTGAACAATTTTTGAAATAAAATGTGTTTATATATTACATTAAACAAGTCTGGATTATAGAAAAGCTCTGATTTTCCTCATATAGATGTCATGGAAACAATACTCCTTTCATGCAAATGCACAATCCTTTAGATGCCATCGAGCTGGGCCTGAATAAGGATTGGAGGGCTAGATTAAGACTGACGAAATGCATCACAATAATAAAAAGGAATTCTTTTTATGAGGCATCACAAGAGAATACTCACTAAGAAAGGATCAGGGCTCAAAATATCAATTTTAACAAAGAGAATGCTATTTATGTATTTGTCAGATTTGTTAAGAATTGTATCAAATATCAATCTGTACACATGGTTGAGAAGACCTGATGTTAAAGTAAGTAATTTAACGTAAAGCTTTTCATCATCTGTGTATGCAGCCTGGCAGTGATGCCAAGCTGCACACACATGCTTTTTCAGACTGGGAACTTTAGAAAATGTGATGAAAAGGCTATTAGAGCCATCACCTACATCTTCCCATACCTTGCCCATACTGCTATGTCCTAGGGTGACTATGATGCCTGTATCCCCAATCGTCTGTTCTGTCTGTGCTGTGTGTTCTGTACCTTTAAGACTGATTCTGAGAGTGAGCAGGGAAGAAGACGCGCGCAGTTTGTTTTGGAAAACACTTTTCACTCCTCCTCACTTTTTTTCCTTCATGTCCTTGGGGTGTTTCGTCGGAGGCACAGACAGCGGCCAGAGAGAGTTTTTTTTTTCCCTTTTTAGTTAGTCTAGCTAGCTGAGGCAAAAAAAGCTTCCTGGACTTTTTTCTCTTTTCCCTTTTTTTTCTTGGGACTGTTTAAATCTGCTCTGGACTAGAACCCAGGGGAGCACCAGGAGCTGCACCTGTGGCCCACCCGGGCCTGGACCTGGGCATTTTCCAGCACCAAAGGGACCGGGACTGATAAGAGACTGAGAGCTGAGCTGACTGACGGCAAGGATATTCTCTCAATTTTGCCATCTCTCTCTCTCTTCAGACCAGCGAGAGGTTTTATTGTTTTATATTATTCATTCCTTATGCTTCTGGGCAGTTTGTTTGTTAAATAAATAGTTTTTTCCACTTTTCTCCGAGGAAGTTCTTTTCCCGGACCGACTGGGGGAGGGGCCATTTAGGTTTTGCTCTCCAGAGGAACCCCCGTTTGGAGGTTTGCTCCCAAATTTGCCCTAAACCAGGACACGCTGTTAGGTATGACCTACTACAGGATTTGATGAGGAAGTCTAACAGTTGTAGAAAAGGAAGAGAGAAGCAAAATCAAAATCTAAACCTTAGATAGACAGAAATAGTTGTCAAACTGTATCACTGTCTCTTAAACTAATATCCAGATAGTTTTTCTCTGATTGTGTCCAGAAGGATAATTTTCAGCCAAATGTCTCAACCATAGTCAATTACTGGTACAAATTATGAACACAGTCATGGTTTCATTGCACTTATATGTCCAGCATGTCAACAAAACCCGAAAAAGCTTTTAAAAATACATCTTTTAGGTTTCATCTAACTCAGAAACAGAGAATGAGTAATAGCCATAAAATGTCCTCCAAAAAATCAGCTAAAAGCCTGAAGCAATAGTGTAACAAGAAACGTTCTTGCAGGATGGGTTTCGGGGGAGGAAGTAAAGATTTTTAAATATTTCAAGGTGATTCCTCAAGGGAAATACCTCATACTTCTGTGATCTCCAGGGCATAGTACAAAAAAAATGAACTTACAGGAAAAAAAATTAAATTTAAAGGTTGAGTTGTCAGTGCCAAAAAGGCAGATGATGGGTGTTTATAAACTTAGTCCTAAGAGACCTTTAATCTTGGATAGTGCATCTGGCAATTTATATATTAATTTAAAGTTCAATTTTATCCTACCAGATTTGATTGGCTTGCTGGCCTCAGATTAGGGGAAAAAAACCCCTTAATTCTCCCATATCCATAGAAGCTGTTGGGTCCAAGAAAAGGCACCCTGCCAGGTATGGCTATCATCATTTCAGGTCCTGCCCTCTCACATAGAGTACAGTAAGAAAATCCAGCTTTGGAAATGTTCAGGATCTAAGAGGGATAAGATTTTCAGATAGCTTGACTGACAGCATCTCCTGTAGTGCTACAGGGAAGTGGTGGGCTACTGCAGAGAGCCTCAAAGGCTGTGGATGCTTTTTTGTACTCCTCAGTGTCCTTTCTCACACACCCAAATCACAGCTGTCACTGCTACCTTGTCTTCTCTTCTTCAGTCGGTACTGAGCTGCACATCTTTTACTTTGGCTCTGCCATGACAACTGATGGATAATCCCCCATCTCAGTTAGTCTATGAGGAGGTTCACTGGTGTCTTTTGAGGAGAGATGACAACTGACACAGCTGTGTCATGAGGAGAAAGGGCAGTGAAAGGAGAACCTTGCTGAATGAACAGCTAAAAAGCAAAACAACTTCTAGTCCCATGCATTATAATAGAAGAAAGGTAGTGTTTCTGTACTTAGAAAATGACTGGTTTTAGCTCAAGAACAATTTATCAACAAAATTAAGGCAGAGCACTTGCAATCATACAGATACGACCGCACATTCTTACAGCCATAATTCCCAAAGTCATTATTTCATAGAATCATAAAATAATAGAACAGCCTCAATTGTAAGGAACCTTAAAGATTATCTTGTTCCAACCCTCCGCCATGGGCAGGGCCACTAGACCAGGTTGCTCAGACCTCCATCCATCCAGCCTGGTCTTGGACACTCCCAGGCATGGGGCAGCCATAGCTTCTCTGAGCAAATTGTTCCAGTGTTTTACCACCCTCACAGCAAAGAATTTCTTTCCAATATCTCATCTAAACCTACTCTCTGTCAGTTTAACACCATTCCCCCTTGTCCTGTCATTCCAGACTCTTGTAAATAGTCTCTTTATATCTTTCTTGTAGGCTCCCTTCAGGCACTGGAAGGTCGCAATTAGGTCACCCCAAAGCTTTCTCTGTTCCATTCTGAACAACCCCAATTCTCTCAGCCTTTCCTCCCAGCAGAGCTGCTCCATCCCTCTGATCACCTTGCTGCCTCCTGTGGCCTGGCTGCAGCAGGTCCCTGTCCTTGCTGTGCTGGGAGCCCAGAGCTGGATGCAGCCCTGCAGGTGGGGTCTCAGCAGAGCGGGGCAGAGGGGCAGAATCCCCTCCCTGCCCTGCTGCCCACGGCCTTTGGATGCAGCCCAGCACACGGGGGTTTCTGGGCTCCCAGCACACACGGCCGGGCCATGGCCAGCCTCTCACCCACCAGCACCCCCAAGTCCTTCTCGCAGGGCTGCTCTGGGTCTGTTCATCCCCAGCCTGGATTGGTACTGGGGGTTGCCCTAACCCAGGTGCAGAACCTTGGACTTGGTCTGTTAAACCCTGTGAGATTCCCATGGACTACTTCTTGAGCCATCCAGGTCCCTCTGGATGGCCATTTCCATCACTTGTGTTACCCATGTCACTCAGTTTAGTGTCATCTGCAAACTCTCTGAGTGATGCACTAGATGCTCTTGTCTGTGTCTATTAAAGAAGACATTAAATAACACTGGTCCCAGAACAGACACCTGAGGGACACCACAGGTCACCCATGTCCACCAGGACTCTGAGTTGTTGACTGTGACCTTCTGGATTACACTGTCTAATCGATTTCTTATCCATCTAACAGTCCACCCAACAAACCCATGTCTCTGCAATTTAAGAGGAGGATAGTGTCAGGGACCACACAAACCAGCAAAAGCACTTGTGTGATTTAACCTACTCCGAATTCATTTTAATTAATGACTCACCTCCATCGTGCTAAGAATCCATGTGACTGTCAGCAAAAACATAGCTGAATTAGACCAAACGTGTCTCAAAGAGTGGGCAGAGGGAACAAATTCCTGATTATCAGACTTTGCAGGAACTCGATACAGGCTGTGACTGCATGGGGGTGTACAGCAGGAGGGTAATGAAGAAGATATGGATTCAAACACTCTCTTGAGCACAGGAGGAGAGGTAGAAGGCTGCATATTTGTAATACTTTTGGTAAATATGTTTTCAACTTTGCTAGAATATTCTGCACCACTTCTGCCAAATTGTATTTATAAATAATTTATTTCTTATAACTAACATGTCAAGATATTGAATTTTTTGTATATTCAATAAAGCTGCATATAAGCTACACAGAAGTCTGTCACAACTTAGGTCTTTCTGGTGACTAATTAACAATCATGAGCCAAGGCATTTATTTTAGAAAAGAACACAGCCCTACTTTAAAGACTAGAAATGACCATCAAAAAGAAGCGACTATACAAATTCTTCCAGTTGTTTCTTATCTTCATGATTAATATTGTGTGTTATTTTCCCAGTCTTAGACTATATAGCTTTGAATTTTAGCCATTTTTGTACTTCTTTAGTTTAGTTAATTCAAGCATTCTGTTCCATTAGAAATCTTCTAAATTACTGATGAGTCTACTAAATTGCCTTTTTTATCTTCTTCTGGATAAACTAGCAGAACAGTAAATGTTAAAAACACACGTAGGTTAGCCAGGTGGCTTAAAGAAGATACAACTCCACCTTCATGTCTCTCATTAGCTGTACTCTGTATAATGTAAATTTTCTAATCAGATGAAGTGGTCCAGAATTGCATAGTTCTCCCATTCAGACATTATCTAAATGCATGCAGCTCAGAATAATTTAATGTATCTAGTGCATTTTATCTAAAACGCTGCATAATTTTCATACTTTTTCTCATTACCTCAGAAGCTCTTTTATCTTCAAAAGATTTTTAAATTAAACCAACTTAAAAACAAGATTATCTCATTTAGTGTCATTTCATCAATAATGGCATCTGGGAATCAACCTCACCCTTGATTTTGACCAGTAGGCTACCATGGGAAGTCAAAGTAAAATCAGAAGTGCAATTACAATAGAATTGGGTTCTTTCAAGTGTAGGTTATATTTCTGGGATGTGGTCCATTATGTTTTTAACAGTTTGATATCCACATTCCTTTGTGATCATTTTTTAAAACACATCCTTGCCTCATTTTGTGTTTTCACTGACTGATTCAGCACTTCCCCAGAAGGAGAATGCCATGTTAGTAGGCAACATGAAGTAACAAATACTACTGAGACAGGGATGTGCATCTAATCCTTAGTAAGGAGTGACTTGCCTTTTCCTCAGTCTCCATGGTTTTGTTTTCTTGGTTCTACGGGAGGTGCAAATTTTCTGAGAAACGAGAGAGGGTTTGTTTACCCAGAACCGTCAGGAAATTGCAATCCTGATAAACCCAACTGCACAGGTAACTTATTTTGTGGTTGAGACATATCTGAGTTGTCGGAAAGCAGATTATGCTCAAAGTGCTGGGAGCAGAGAGGGGTGGATTGGTTAAAAGCATGCAGGTACTGTTAATGGTCTCTAAATGTAAAGATCCTTGTGTATGAAACTCACATATGTATATTCCAGTTTACTGAGGAAATTTAAATTCCTCTGTTCAATGAGAAACATACTGTGTTTTTCCTATGTATCTTCTTTGGTTTGTTTGGTTTTACTTGACAATCCCTCCTAAGGTATATTTTGTTAGAGGGGAGGACATAGAAGGACAGTTATTATTCATCATTTTATGATTAATAACAGAAGTTAAATGGAGGGAAAAACAACAACAAAAATGAGGCGGAACAATGATTGCTACTTCCTGACCAAAGGTTCACTGGTCTGTACTGGACTTTTAAGAAGCTTTGTCAACAAATACTGCATCATGAATTATTCATTTTATCAGCTCTATTAATTCCATTACTACGGTAAGACATCCCTAGAGACTGAGACTCAATTCTCCTTCTGTCTACTGGACTCACAAGGAAATCTAAAGGAGAGACTGAAAATGGCCCTACCATTTATCACATTTTGTTTGGCACATTCAGAAGAGCACATTATTTATACATGAAGATTAAATATGCATTTATTTGTCACAAGCAAGGATAAAATGATTAATATGACTTCTGAAAACCAAAAAGAGTTTACAAGGGAAATGAGCAATCCAGAATTGCAAAGTCGCAATTAACATTTCAGTTATACAACAAAATGGTAGTATAATGGGTAATTTTACTGCATAACTGAAGAGAGGGTGGGTTTGCATCACAGAGCCTCTTCAGATCAAAGTGGATTAGGACATTATATCAGATAAAAAGCCTCAAGAAATATAGCCACATCTTACATTAGTATTTTTTAACTCAAAGTGTATTTTAAGAATATTTGTATTCCCCTGCAGTTTGCAAGACAGGGAGACACCATCTCAGCATCTGAAAAAAAGTTAGTTGATATAACGAGCAAGAACATGTCACTTGTACAAATAATCCTAAAGGAAGTCACTGCTTACCAAAATACCTGTGGAGATCTCTTCCAGACACCATGGAAAAGAGAAATGAAGTGGATGAGACTGGAGGTGAGAGGTATCAGCGAAGGTAGGGATAGTTTCTAAATTGAAAGAACAAGTTCTGTAATTCAGCTGTATTTCTCTCAAGCTATCAAGAAAAGCAGGCCTATACAGAGAGTTTCTGGAGGGTGGAGGCAGCAGCAGAGGACTGACCATGAGGGAAGAGCAATGATGTGGTGAGGGCTGCACGGCAGTGTTCTCCACTACAAATTTCATGCTTACATCACAGGAGACTTCATTCCTCCTGCACCGTGGGTGAATGCAGTGCTCCTGCTGCCAATTCCATATCACTCTGGGAACATGTACCAAGTTTTGAAAAGCAAATCATTGATAATTAAGTATATTTAGTTGACAGGCATTATTTCTTTCTCCACACAAATCAAGTTCCCTATCACCAGATAAAGCTAGAGCACAGACTGCAGATACAAGCCAGATGAGTAATTGTATGATTTAAAAGCATTAAAAACACATTACATTTCATTTGTTGCCTTTAAGCCTGGCTTTAAGTTTAGTGCAGGAACACAAGTTTTAGAGTATAAATTTAACACATCAATTTAAGCACAAACAGGTTTCAGAAAAGAAGTGTTTTAAGGAGTATGAATGTCCAGAGGCTCTCAGGGGCTGTTTTGTGGCCTCTCTTAGCTTTGTCCTTGCCCAATCCACAAGACCTGGCACACTGCAGGCAAGAACAGTTATTTCAACACTGGGGCCCTACCACACGTGCTCAAAAAAGGGGTATTTAGATGCTGAAATAGAATTGCTGAAGTTCAGTACTTCAGGACAGTTAGGAGAAGCTAGCAATGTTAAGAATCCAAATTTGAAACTCAAACACCTAGAGCCTAAATGCTACCTAAGGCACTGGAGAATAACAGGGCAGGGCAGCCACATAAAATGTAGAAATGAGGGACTTCCCTCATTTATGTTAAGAAGGGATTTGCAGCGCTACTTTAATTTGTCCTTCTAAACAGCAGATTTCCTGAAATGGAAATATCCTGATCCTTGGGCAGTATTCTTTTAAGAGGAAATCACTAAAAACTGATCTTCCCAATTCCCAGTGGGAGTCTGAGCCAGGTATCTTCTAAAAATTTTGTACAATTCATTTTGGAGATATTGACCAGACTAAGTCAATGTTATCAAGTTCTCCCAGCATAGCTGCACTCCTGTGTCTGTGACATAAAGAAAGGAGAGAAAAGTGAAATGAAGACTTCAGTGGGCTATTGTGCTGTGGAGAAAGCCACTTCTGCAGAAAAAAAATCTCTCTTGCCTCTTAGGTCCTCATGTATTTCTACCCTCAGTTAGATGAGCTGCATAATTCAAAAATATGGCTGTACATACACTCAGTTCTCAAAACTGCTGAGAATTATAAGCATAAAGAGCACAGAACCATAGTCATAAAATCCAAAGAAAATGAAGCATTTCCTAGACCTAGTTACTTGTCTAAATATAATTCATTCAGTATAGTTCATCAACTTTAACTATATCTACTTGTTCACGTTATGAAGGGCAAACACAAAAAATGGGTTTGAACTCCAGGCATTTATATATCACTAGGTACCAATCCCATATATCAATGGCTCGTATAGTGAACAAAAATAAACACTTCACTAACTTGATAGTCTGTGGAACAGAGTCTGGAAAAGATGTAAATAATTAGTGACACACCATATATGAGAGACCTGGAAGAAGGTCAAGAAATAATACAGTAAGAAAGGCTCAGACATACATTTAACACAAGAGCGCTCTCTAGGTTATCATGGTTGCATTGTTTTATTAGTGTTGTTAAGCAGAGAAGTAATATGACTTGGTAAAGCAAAGAAGAGCAGCATATTTTCTTTTCACTGCCCGAGCGTTCATTACTTATGTTCATTTAAGTTCAAAACGTAAATGCAGAAAGTCAAGGGGTTTTTTTTTGTTCATGTTTTCTTTCACAGTCTTCAACCATCAGGCAGCATAATATAGAAGCACTGTACAGTGGGACAGAGATCAGATATTTTAGGGTAACACTGAGAGATGGCTCTTGCCATTTTTTGTAATGGCAATTTGGTAGAATAGTGATTAGAACATTTCTTTTGAGTGGTTCTACTAGATTCTGAAATTATGCTCAGCATGTTGGGTGGCCCTGGAGACTTTGAACATAATGTTGTAAATTGTGCAATAAAGTATGTTACTTTAATCCTTGAGTTAAGGACAGACAGTCTTGCCAGACAATCTAAGAACTATTGCAGACTTTCTCTCAGCTGAATGCACAAGGCAACCTGAACCTGTTTCACAGGTTTAGTAAAATTTGGCTTGGAGGCTATCAACAAATGCCTGAGACACAACTCAAGTTTTAGGAAAACGTGCTTGTGGTCCAAAAATAACTGAGGAAAAGGCTCATTCAGTAAGTTATGACCTTGTTTCTGTTGATACTTTTTCCATACCTAACTCATGCATATGGATAATCCTCCAGAACCGAACAGCCTTATTCATAAAGTCAGCAAGTATTGAAATAAAAAGTTCAATCATACTCTTAGGAGTAACAGTTATTGATCATATTATGATGTTCATTGTTTATTAAAACTCTTAGAGGTACATCTGATTAAATATAAGTAAAGAAACCTACTGAGATTTTGATTTCCCTTATTAAAATACTATAACTTGCATATAACCTGCATCAAAGTACATGAGCCCTTGGAAATAATCATGTGAAATCATAAGAGCAAAAATATCAGTTTGTAGAAATGAGGTAGAAAAAGTATTTTAAGACAATCACGGAATGGGTTTGAAATCCTTGTAAAATATATGGTAGGGTGTTTTGACTACCAGTTATTAGATATTTCATCATCAAGTTGAGTTTCCAGGCTGTCTTTTTCATGATATTGTGAAGTTAATGGTAGTATAAGATTGACAGAAGTGCAACATTAAATCAACAAAATAAGTTATTTAAATAACACTGTGAAAATTATCTTGGATGCAATATACGAATGTGCATCACAGACATTTCAAGGCCAGAAATGATACATTATAGGTTGTTGGTTGTGTGTTTGCTTTATGAGGAAGAGATATTTTCTGCTTTATAAGGATTCTCAAATATGATATTTCCTTTTGTTCTTGTCAAGACAGAGAAGTTGTAAAGATCATAATAATTGTTACCATGTGTTTTAGAAGTATGTATGATTAGCATACCATGCTTGTCTCTAAAAAAAGTGTTATGCTTGTGGCTAATTCTTGAAGAGCAGTTATACACTATTAATCATCAGATCACCAAGAGTAAAGAGAAAGACTTGTACATCGAAAAAGACAGACAAATCTCAGCAAAAGTCAGGAATTTCACGTTTTCATAAAGAAGAAAAAATAAAAGGAAATTTTCATGTGAATTAATTTTTATTTTCATATTCTGTAATGATACATAGTAAGATTGCAATGGCACCATTACAGAATGATCCTGAGGAGTACAGGACATGCTGTTCAATGCTCTGGCGCTCACACTATATATGTTCTTATTATTTCTACAGCCTTAAAAAAAAAAAAAAGTGGTTTAACGGTGGTTTAGGAGCATTTTATAATTTTTTTCTGCACAAGCCAATGTGCTTTGCCCTCTGGCATCTCTCCTCATGGGCTCTACAATGTAGGGCCAGTGTGAGGGCAGTGTGGGGAAGGAAAGCAGCATGTTATGGGCAGCACTTGCCAGTAGCTTTCTGACAAAACTAATTCTGTAAACTCCAGCTAGGCATGCTGAACTTTCACCAAGAGAAGACATGCTGTTTTCATGATGAGCAACTAAACACTTTCAGTTTCCAGCAGGTCAAAGCTGGGACTATCAATTTTGCAGGCAGCTCGGGACTATTTTTTATTAGTCCAGGTACTCTGATATGACCATAATATTTTAAAAATTTCAGTTATTGTCAGGATTTCAAAAGTTTCATGCTTACAAAAATATCAAAATGCAGTAATTAGGGAGAACTTAGAAATGTCTGGTTTAGGGCATCACTGAAAAATATTTTTTTATTAATCACATTCTTGTTTTAAGAGTAATCTCACAATATCTGCACTTGAGAGCCCGTTTTAGGGTGCCTTTATAGACAGTAGGAAAAAAAAAACAAACAATTCTGCAATACCAGTATGCTTATCCTAAAACATGTAAGACAAGACAGAAGAACTTCATCTAAAATATATTTCTCACAAACGACCATACAAGAATCTAGATGATCAATTTATAATGGTATTGTGGACATTCAAAGACAGATGAATTAAAACCCCATTTTTTAGGTCAAAATTTCCAAGCAAAAGAAATCTCTTAACTAGAAGTTCTATGTCTTTTACTTATATAGTTCTATTTTCCTGTACAACTATGTGTAGATCTAAACCCATTTTTTTTCCAAATATTTGTTCCTGTAAGTTGGTTCCAAAGCTGGTTTTGGTTTTGCTGCTTTTTTTTCCCCCTTGAAATCCTTTAATCTCTTTATTTAGTGTAAGGCTGTTTATTTAAATTTTATTCTGTTCAGCTCTGTTCATATTGAAAATTTGTTAATTCTCAGAAATTATAAGAAAGAAATACATGCATTACTTCAAAAGCTCAACAAAACATGATTTCATGCATTTAAAACATGGTTCATTTCTTTGCCAATGAAAATTAAAAGCAAACAAGGGCTTTCTAGACCCATGACATTCTAGTCACTCCTGAATTTTAGCTTAATTTTGTGTGTTTTGGTTTCCTCAAGAGTTTCCACAAGTGTTCCAGAAACTCCTGCTAGTGTCAGACCTTCTCCAGCCCATCCCATCAGTCTGGCTTCTCCCTGCAAAGCAGGTGCAGTGCAAGCCATAACTGCAGCTGGAAAGAACAGGGAAAAAAAGCTGCCCATATAAATATGGAAACAGTGTTTCCTTGGCGTATCACAGATATGAGCATAGCCTCTTGTCCATTTTCTTAGAGATGGAAGTGAAGAATTTGCACTTAGAAAAAAAACACTAGAAAGAAATGGAAAAACAGGACAACAAATAAGAGAACACAATGAAGCACAATAGGGCACAGAGAAACAAAAAAATCCGCCAACCAAACCAAAACTAAAACAGGATTCCATTAAATAGGATCCAAAGCAAAATGGGAAATAAACAATGAAGCAGTATATATTAAGCAATAAATAATACAAAATAGATCTTAATATACAAATGTACAACAATAAACTTAACTGTTGCCAGCAGTGGCTCAGAAAATTAGGTCAGGAGAAAATGACAGTGTGACCAATTTCCCAGCTAAAAATTGTGGTCACTGTAGCGGCTTGCCTACCCAAATAACACCAAAGTTTTTATTTATGGCCTTCCATTGATTTCCTGGGAGACCTTTCTTTGAAGACTGTTCTTTTTGAAATGACACAGCATGTAACTCTAGTATTTGCTGACACTAGGATGTCATTCTCAGAAATAACACCTCTTTAAGGTGCTGCTTCCATAGTGAGGCAGTGACACGGCATTCCTCCAGTTTCCAAAAGTTAATGCCCAGGGGTTAAGAGAATGGTTAGCACACAGGCAACAGCTTTAAATCGTCTTAACACTGCACTGACTTAGTGTAGTTTTAGCAGAGTAATGAGTTACAAATAACACTTGTACACATACACCTTTAATTCAGAGTTCAAGAACTACATGAAATGAGTTTTGTGACCTCGATCCAATTGCCAGAAGCCAAGAGTCCAGATCAATAAAACCACGGCCTCAGAGGAGAGTAATTAGCACCCTGGCAGAAAGTGCCATCGCACTTGCCAGGCACTGAATGGTCAAAAAGTTACATCTCTTCTGTCTCTTTAGAAACACACCATGGAATGAGAATTTTTTACTGCTGTTCCTCAGGTTGAACCTAGGGTTTAGACTTAGCAGAAAAACTAAGTCTTCAGAAAGATATATCAAACATTTTTCTTGGAAATTATTAGATCTTTACAAGTAATTGGGTATGTTTCATACTTAGCCCAATTTTAAATGGAGTCACTACCACAATAAGCAGAATAGCATATTTTGACTTCTGATTTCCCACATCACTCTCAGAAGGGAAGACCTGCTTCTTAGTATATTCATTTTCATTTTAAATTTCTTAATGCAAACTAATTATCATCTTTCTCCATTCTGTGTAATTTATCTGTTGACTGTCCTAACAAATACACTGAATGAGGGCACTTAATGGGACCTTTGCCCACATAATTTGCTTATGAAATCATAAATATTTCCTGGACTGCATTAACAAATGCAGGAGCCTTTTGAAGTGCACACTTGATAATATTGAACAATTCAAGTAATGCATTAGGAAATAACATTTTATCCACAAACCATCTTATTATTTGCTCCATCCCTTCTATTTATCACTCATTAGATCACATTGAGCTGCTGTGTCCACTAAGTAAAACAAAGGCATCTAGGAGTGGAAGAAAGGTAAGAGGAAACATGTCAAACCAGTGAATTGCCATGTGAGGAGAGGCTGAGGGAGCTGGATTTCATCCAGGAGAAGATATAGCTGCAGAAAAGGACCTGGGACAAAAAAAACCCCCAAAAGCCAAAAAACAAACAGGCATCAATTGAAATGAGGTGCTTAAGGCTAGGTATAAGAATAAGTTGTTTTTTTCTCTCAAGGGTGGTCAAGCATGCAAGTTAACTGTTTTAAACATCATTCCCTGAGGTTTTCAAGTCCTGATTGGAGAAAGCCCTAAGCAGGCTGGTCTGACCCCAGAGCTGCCCCTGCTGGTCTGAGCAGGAGGTGTGACTACAGCTCCCCCAAAGTCCCTTCCCCACCAAGGGACTCCGTCATGCTACAGCTGTAATGTAGCGATGACCAGGACATTAACTTCAAAACTACAGCATTACAGTGCTAATTAGTCCACTGACATTAGCTAATGTGAGGAGCTAATGTCACTAGAGTCAAGCTGTTGCTGTCAGTGTGTCATATTGGTACTGCCATCGCACCATTCTCTCTGTTTTGGAAGAGGACTCGTAACCTTGTGAAGAAGCAATCCTGAGAGAGAGACAAATCACATACATTGTCTATTTCCTAACTTTACATCATCTAATCGCATCTTGCTTTACTAGGATAAACTTCTGGTATGAAAAAATGAGAGATGCAGAAAAAAAGAACTAGTCTTTGTGGCTAATTCTGCATTTCAGTGTTTCTACAAGATCTGTGTTTCCTCTGTTACAACCAAAACCTCATTATGGATGAAAGCAAACTGTTCATCTTTGTAGAGCTAAGAGTGTAGTAGCACAATTGATGCTGTCATGCTCTAACAGTCCAAATAATGCAAGTAAAAGGCTTTTTTAAATAAAATACCAAAACTTTTATCTGAGTGTTTCTAGTATCTGCTTCCTTCCTCTGGAGTTATGGCCACCTTTTCCAACTCCAGTGTGTTCAGTTTCATATGTTCCAGTGTGTTCAGTTTCATATGTTCCAGGTTGTTCCAAAGTTGACAGTTTTAGTCTTCCTGAAGGCTGAGGATGTTTAGGACAAGTCATGAGCATCCTGAAGTTTTTCATTGAGAGAAGTATGGTGTTGATGGTAAGGTACTTTTCCTCCTTAGGAAGGAAAAAGACCTTAGCCTCCTTGTGGCTTTCTATTAATACGTTCTCCCTTCCCCACCTCCACCCTTTCTCCTGCTTCCAGGGAAGAGGTGAAGAAGCTGCCCCACAGCTCCTCTGCACCCCCAGAGGGCATTTGTCCATCCAGCACTGCCAGGATCTTCCAGCCCCTTCCCCAGCGCCATTCCCAGAGCCGGAGCTCAGACTGGCTGGGCAAGTGGAATCCAGCTCAGCCCACTCAGGTCAAGGACAGCCCCTGGGTTCCAACTGATTCCTGCCCCTAGTACAAGCCATATTTACAGGGCCAGAGTTCACCCGCACTCTCTGCAGAAGATACAATGGATTACAGTCCTGGTACCTTAAGTTTTAGTTTTCATGTTTTTCAGATTCTGTGCTGCCCAGGGGTGTAGCTCTGAGCTTCATATTAAGTGTTAGTGAGCTCTCTTCACAGAGTAGGGAGACAAAACAAATCCATTCCTGCTGAGGACCAAGGACAAGTTTCAGGCCCAACAGCATAAACAACAGTGGACTGAAGAGAGAATACAAGAAGGATGGGACCTCACAGCCTGAGGATGTAATTGGACAATTAAATTCCAATATGCAAATGAAACAAAACTTATAAAAGTGTAAGACCTTAAGACTAGTGGTCCATTTTTTGACCATTCTTAGTCCACCTTGGGTGCAGTCCTGGCCAGGCTCTTGTCCTGCCCAAGGTGTATCCTAAAGGCCTTTCAATAAATATCTACTTTATTCTCAAGCTCTGTCTAGTCTCTGTTCCAAGTCAGTCTTCCCAAGGCATCAGTTCCTGACTGGTTTGCATCTGTTAGTAAATAAGTTAACTAAAGAAGTTAACTTAAAATCTTGAAACAAAAAGGAACATTTTATTTCTCTCCAGATGTGATGTCTTGAACTCCATCTGCCAGTAATATGAAGAGGAGACTTTGATGACATTCATGTGGAAGACAAGAGATAATGAATACTCTATCAGGTGAAGTTTCTAATAAAAACCCATTTTAATTATGTGGAAAGGGAAAGCAGATATTTGAAGTATCATGGTGAACACTGACAATTTTTAGGATGTTATGAGTCAGACTTCAAAACCTTTCCCTGATGAAGAGATGAATAAGGTGAAAAATATTATTAAGTTCTCTTCGGAAAATAGTTTATATGGGAAATGATATTGAGAATGCACTTGTGTGAAAATTGTTCAAAGTCATGTGTATCAGGGAGATGCAAAGATGAAAATATTTCTGGCCATAGACCATGGATCTTATTGTGTACTGACCATGAATCTGACCTGCCAGAAGACTTTCTTCAGCTAGAGGCTATTAAAACTCCATGACAGACTAGTCATGAACTTCGGGAGAAGAGGTGAGGATCGTGCCCATGTTGATAAATTAGGTGTGGTTTTGTGATCTAGGCTGTGTCCTCTATGGATGATTGAATACAGAATCAAAGAAGAGATGAAAGTGAGTATTTTATCCACTGAGCCATCCTTTTTCTCAGTTTCTTTTTTATTTTTTTTCCCAGTATTTTGTTCATCAGCTGCTGTTTTGCAAAATTCATGCATGTTTGAACATTTTGAATTATGTTGTAATTAATTAAATTTCAACTTCTGAAGTATTAACTAACCAAGCACCTTTTGTGAGTCACTGATCTTAACTGAAGGCTTACTTGATTTTCAGCAGTAGGTTCTTATCTAATTGTATTTATTTAGAAATACGTGAGAAGCAAACTTGCAGAATATAACATAAAGGAATGTCTTTAAAGTCAAAACTTGAGATGATTCAGTGCAATATTTTTTTATAAAAACTAATCAGTATGAATCTTGTCAAAAGTCAGGGCAGAAAAGCATTGCTTTTCATTAATATGATTTATGAAATCAAATCTAATAATAGATGAACTCTTCAGAATAAAAAAAGAAAAAGAAGAAAAAAAAGAAAGGTGGAGTTAAACCAACCTAATATCACAGAGGAACACCTTTGATATATGTGAGGGTGATATAAGAGTTAAGCGAAAGTAAACATGATTAGGAGTTTATGTTTTAAAGTTTTAAATAAGATTAAATAAATTTAGATACATTTTGAAATAATTTGAATAAGCACAATTAGACATACTTTCCTTAATATTTTGATGTTTGTCATATTGATTAAAAAAGCTGCATCTATTTGGAGATCTTTTAAAATGTGTGTCTTTCACTGTACGTATTAATGAGCTCATTACAGGTAACACAGCTATTCCTGAACCTCTGGCTAAGCAGGTTAAATGGTGTGACCATTTGTTGCCACCAAATCCTCTGAGCTGCTGTGTGGAAAATGATCTTACCCATTTCCTTTATTAACTCACATGGTAAAAGTGCCTTTCTATGCAACTGAATAGGCAGCAGCCGAGAAGAAAAGGTGCTGAGCTTCCATGTTTTCATTCATAGATCAGAAAGGATTTGTTCAAGCTTCCCCCTAGATTTTCTCAAGTCATGTCCACAGTGACTCAGCCTTCCCCCCACTGGGTAAGCTTGAATCAGGACCAGAGTAGCATTCACAGGCTGCTGTTGCCTTTAACCTTTCTTTATCAAGACTTCAAGTACTGCACAGTTTCAGCTCTCTCTGTGTCCCTGTGTTATAACAGATTGAGCTTCCACAAAGAATCAAGGGTAAGAGTTCAGTTTTAAATTTTGTCATGGTTTTCTAGATGAATTTAAGCAGGTCACTCTTCATTCTGCTTCCATTTTCCTATCGTAAAAGAGGAAGAAAAAATAGATTTGCCTCTTTATGAAGTCCTTTAATATGTATAAATCATAAGTCTCCATAAATCCTAGGTATTACTACTGTCTGCTTTATTATACTGAAAAAGGACTGAGCAGAACACTTGAATCAAGACAGAACATCTATAATTTATCTCAGTTTGTATTCAAAACAGGAAAAATTGTTGGGTTTTTTTAACATAAAATGAAATGAAATAAAAAGCTCTTGATTATGTGTCAGGGTGTGGTGTTTCTAAAGCTAGCTGCAGTGTTTGCCACTGAAATGTGTCAGTGTGACTCCACTCTGAAACTGCCTTCCTTTGGACTTGAACAACTGACATCCACAGACACCCACAGGTCATCCACATTGTCTTTAACAAAGTGTGCATATTTAGAAAAGATTTATGCTAAATGCTTAAAATGTCACAGGATTTCCTCTGTTCTAAGAGGTTTATGATCTGTTTAAAGATTGGCAATGGCACAATAGACTTAAAAACTACAAAGAAGTGTCTTGCTTATTGGGTTTGAGATTGCAAACTATTATTTTTTTCCTGCAGTTTTCCTGACTTTAAAGGAATGCTCATGAATTTTCATTTAAACATTTAACACTAACTCTTAATTTTAAATGGTTCAACTAAAAGTTAAAATTTGTTTCTTAATTCAGATGTTCCAAAATTAGCTTGCACAAAATCTACTGGAGGCTACTGGTAATCTGCCATCAATGTAGAAAGTCAAGTTTAAATTGTGGGGTCAGATATTTTATCCTTTTAAAAGACAGATACATAAAATACCTCTTCCTATTCTGATTTTTTTGCTGTAGGGAATTTATAGTCAGTGAAAAAACCTTAACAAAAACACAAACATATATTCTATGTCATTCATTCATTGTAAGGGCTTCTATTCAATTAGCATATCAATCTATTAATGTAATTCTAGGATTTATTTTCATTCATCCCATATTTTGAAATGAGATACAGTGGAGCCAAACTAATTTTATTACTTTATCAAACTGATTGAGTTCAATAATTCTTTCCTAGAAAAAAGACACTGAAATTTGCGATTTTATTTAAAATATAAATAATTATTGAATTCTTCTGGAATAAACAACATAATGTTTGATAGAAATTGAAAAACTATTAAAATATTTCTAGGATTTTCTTTAGAGTAAGCTAGAACTCCCAAGCATTTAGAAAAAATTCATTTAGAGTAGCTGTAACTTTTAAATTAGCTTTTTAAACAGACTGATAGATCTATTTCTTTTTCTTTTCTTTCTTCAAAATCTTTATTTAGCAATTCTTTGCATGCTGCAGCTCATCAACTACAGCTAATGGGCTTGAATATTAATTACACAAACCCAGCTTTACATTTAATGCATCTATATATATGTATGTATGTATACAAAATTTATATATCTAAATTGACTTGTCTGTTCTCATAAACAGTTCTCTGGCACTTTGCAGCATATAATGCCATGAGATAAAGTGTTTAAGAAAGCATCAGAGTGATCAGAGTGTGGTCTAAGGAGATAAGTCACATAGTTCAAAAGTTTTCCAAACCTGACTGTACACAACAAGAAGCTAATAAAGGTAGGAAAGAGTTTGTTAATTACTAATTAATCAAAATGATAGCATGAAAGGAAAAGAAGCATATCTTGATTAATCAACTTTTCATCTCTCCTCCAGCTGCTAAGAGAACAGGAAACAACAGACTAAATGCGTCACCACGGTAAATTCACAGGTAAAGGACACTGACATAATTTGACTGCATACTTTGCTTAGTTTGTAACCTTATTTTGCAAGTAACTGAGTTTAAAAAAACCCCATCTAGCTACCTAGGTAGGCCTGATACTTACAGTTCTGTAAGCACATGTATTACTGCCACATTCCTATTATTTTGGAATATTATGCTTTAAAAAATTAAAACCGTTTCAGAAAAAAATAAAATTATAGCATTTTAGTCCTGAAAAATTCACCTCAGAAGCATGAGAATGTGTTGCAACTTCCACTTTCTTCTGCACACTGTAAAATTAAAACAAATCTTTTATTAGCTCAGGAAAAAAAATGTTCTAAAGACAGCAAATAGAACATTTTAGGGATCTTTTTGAAATATCTCTTTCCTATTAGAAAATCAAGCTTCCAAAGGTGTCAAAGAATAACTAAACTCATAAAAGGTTTGAATATTTCTGTTAAAAGCAATTAAATATGTATATAACTTTCACCACAACTGCTACTATTGCTGTTCTTCCTCTCAAAACCTGTTCTTGATGGGTCATGCCTTCATTTAGCTTTTCTTGTACTTTTTCCATGATTGACCTCCAATCTTGCAATTTAGAGGGCAGGTATCCACATGGAAATTTCATTAATTTTGGTGGGATGTTTAAGTCTTGGTGAACTGAGGGCACTACAGAACAGAGAGCTTAGACTCTGTTAGCTAGATACACAAAGAAAAATAAACATTCCTTTAAGAACCATGGCTTTGTTTGTGATAGGGATTTTGTATTTTATCTAACAATTGTTTAGAGTGACCCCACAGCTTTGGTGCAGAAAATAGAAACTTGAGCTTCTCACTTCAAAGCTCAGACAAAAGACACCTGTTCTACAGCTGTTCTCCCTTACTCCTTCCTGGCCCTTTCCTATTTTTTCATACAGCACGGAAAAGTTTGGGTGGAAAGGGACCTTAAAGATCATCCTTACAGGCAGGGACACCTTCTACTAGGCCAAGTTGCTCAGAGCCCCATCCAACCTTGCCTGGGACACTTCCAGGGATGGGACAGCCTCAGGTTCTCTGGGGAAACCTGTTCCAGGGCCTCACCACCTCTACAGGAAAGAATCTCTTCCTTAAATCTAATTTAGACTTACATACTTTCAGTTTGAAGCCATTTCCCCTCTTTACAAAACACTAGTTCAACAGACATTACAAAAACTTTCATCAGGTCCTACAAATCTGATGATGATAAATACCAAGAAGTTGTATTTGCAGTGGAATCCTAACTAGCTCTGAATTAATACAATAAACTTTCCTTACCAAATTATAAAGATGTTGCCTTTCAAGAAGTCACACAGTAATTTTTAGAGCTTCAGCTAAGCTACAAATTTTATCAGTGGCTGAATAGGGTTATAGTTGAACATTTTTTAATTTTCTTTTCCTTTTTCAAACATCATACTGCTACAGCATCCATTTTCTTTAAAATGGAAATCCACCAACCTGATTTAAAATTCACATTTAGGCTGTAAGTAATCTTTCAAATGTTTAATCATAAAATTAGTCCACTCTGTAATGCAATGTCTGCAGGATCAATATGGCATGATTGTTTTGAGAACAGGGGCATACCATTGTGAGTCACTGGCTTTAACAAGGATGAAGACAGACACAAGTTATTGCCAGCATACATACTCTTTAGAAAAGATGTTTTAAGAATAAAGGAAAAAGAAATAATCAGAAACTTTAAAGAGGATTAAAAAAAAAAGGAGCACCTTTAAAAAATTAAGTTTTGAAGACTGCTTAGCTATACACAAGCCATGTTAATATATATTTCCATTTTATTCTTGTGTGATGCTGAGTTCTTAGAACATCAGATTCTTCTATATAATCAGTGTATTCTACCAAATTACTACTAACAAGGTCACCACCTGCATATTAAGTTGGAGTTAATATAATTTAACAGTGTTTGAACAGTACTACACAGACCTTGAACCTCCGAAAAAGAACAACTAAAGGTGATCAGAACATTTTAACTTCAATTAGTTGTCATTGCTAAATACGTGCATATATATATATATTATATATGGATTACATACCTCAAAATATTTATTTATTTATTTATAGGTATGTAATTGGTATATGTTCTTTTCACAAACCCAGGACTACTTCACAGAAAAACAAGCTTTCTCGTAAGATATTAGAAATCTTTTGAAGCTGTGAACTATATCCACAGATGTATTGTGATCCTAAGTGTAGGTTGATTATAGCACTTTTTCAAAGATTATGTGGTTCAATAAGGTTTTTCCCAGCTACTAATTTTCAATTTTCAAAGTAAAATATTTTTTGCTATTCATGAATGTTCCATATGCTGTGAACAAGAATATATGAACATGTATCCTCCTACATTTTAACCTTCAGATGGGTTTAAGCCATGTCTTCACTCATTGGAAACACAAATCAGAGGTTACACAGCTACCTCCTGTCTCCTAAAAATATTTTTTTCATAAATATATTCACTTACATAGTCAAAACCTGACTTTTAATATTATTTCTACATACTTGTAGGGGGGTTAATTATAAATCAGAGTAAAAATATAGCAATAAACCCTTGAAAATGCTATTTCTATAATTCTCTAATAATATTTCTCTACAGTTTCCAACTGGTAAATTGCATTAATGCCTTAAAAGAGCCACTGATTAGAGAAAGAGTTCATGGATTTCTTTTAGATAAAGTGCTGGATCTCTGTGAGCTAAAACCACCATAACACAACATATTAATTATCATCAAGGTGGTATTTTCTTGTAGCAGGCCAGCTGTGTTCTATATTGATTGCAAAACAAGTTTCAAGCATTCAGATCTTAAAGAAAAGCCATTTTTAATTTTAAAATTCTTATTAAACGAGCAACTCTTCCCGCAGATAAGAGAATAAAGCTCTCTCACACACACAGTGTAGCTGATTCTTAGCACCAAGTCTCAATGCATCTAAATGGCATAAAAACTGTCACATAAAATGATCTATGATCAAAAAAAATTTTTTTTAAGTGCTAAGCTAAGATATAGAAATTGCCTTCATCTGGATTATTGTTTGGGGTAACTTTTTCTTCTGCCATGCTCCTAAATGCTTTTTCAACCAGTGGTCCACTCTTATGTAGTCTAGGACTTTTTTGCAAAAGTGTTTGTGTGGACTAAAATCCAAATTATTATATTGATAAAAGAACTAAAGATTAAAGATTATATCAGAAGTGAAAAAGGAAAGAGTTTTGGTGGAAGGGAAAAAAAGCCAATCCAGTCAAAGTCATTACATGTTCAATCAATTACTATTATTTCTAACCTGGCCCCTAGTTTCATATTCAAGATTAATGGCTACCTCCAGTGTCAATATTGGAAGGGATAATTGATTTTGGTCCCTTTTAGTGTGCTTCCAGAGGGCTTCAAATTCATTTCTGATTTGAAATATATCCTCAAATATAGACAATAGAGAGATACTGCCTTTCTCTATAAAATGCTTCAGAATGTGCAGTTTTTAAAATATGAGGAATAGAAAAAGAGAAAAAGGAAGAAAAATGTTTAATGAAAAAACATAATCATCTCATAAACAACATGTTTTGATACAAGGTAACCTTGATTTATGTGAGTAATACGTTTTGCACATAACTATTGCTTTTATATTTTACAAATATGTTTTTCTTGTATTGATGGTTTATATTAAATTTATTCCCTCCACACTTCCTCTTGCACCAAGTCAGAGAAGCAATTGGTTTCTCTAGGTTGATTCAAGTAAGGATATATTTTATGGGTTCTGTTATGGGTTCTGGCGTGAATCAGCCATCTTTTGTAGTCTCAGATATCAAAAGGACTCTCAGCAAAAATCTTCCCTAGCTGGGGAGTCCTACAACACACTTTACATTTTCTAAGCAACAGAAATAAAGAACTCTCATGCAAAAATTTTGGCTAAAATCTCTCCCAAGTGCCAAGGACTTTCCATTGTCCTTTGTAGGCTGGTTTTCTTGGGTCAAGACTTGGTCCAGTCAGATTCTACAGAGCTGCATTTTCTTATTCTCTTTTTCATCTTTTGTGACTTGATTACTTTTCTTTGGGCTCTCCATCCCTTCCTTGTTCCCCTCATGAAGTGCAGTATTGCAAATCCCATCACAGCAGGAGGCCTTACCAACACAGCTGAAATCCTTTCTTCTGAGTAGGCGGCAGGGGCCAAGAAGAGCCCAGTCTGGCAGTCTGACCTGTCTGCCTGTCTGCCCTGTCTGAAAAATTTCCTGGTAAAACCCCCTGCTGCTTCCCCTCAAAGGTGGAAAGACGCGCTGCTTATTCCTATGCATTCTTTTTTTTCCCTGATGTATGGTCTAAATGAGGTAAAAAGACAAATGGAGAATGGTATGGAAATTGGGGATGTGGTACCCCAGGGAAGACAGGCAGGGGCTACAACGTCTGGTATTCCAGCATGTAGGAATTTGATGCGACTAAAACTGTATAAAATGGCCCTACCCTGCATTACATATTTGCAGATGGTTTCACCCTGCAGGTAAAGACACCTGGCAACCTCCAGGTAAAGATGATTAGAGCCTCAGTGCATGACTCTCCTCTGGTTGCCAAACCTCATTGTTTTCCCATTTCAGGAGGAAGCTGTACCTGTCCTACCTTCATTTGCAAAGATGTCCAAGCTGTGTACACACATCAGGACACACACGATTATGTGAATAAAGGCAGGGAAATATGACGACAATTTTAATAAAACAACAATCCATGACTATGTAGCCTTTCTCGAATTCCTCTAACACTGCAACTTCAGTGTTCTCTTAATGAAAGTGTTCTTGTAAACATTAGATACATATCTATGTAGTTTATGCAAGTGTGCATCTTTACAAATTCCCAGTAAAATATTAACTACACATATTTCACACATTCAATAGGTAGGACATTGAAATAATTTTTCTAATAGTCCTAAATTTTACTTTTATAACTATGGAACATAGGTCTGGTATTTTTTCTCAGTCATCTAACCAGACTATTCTATTTTGGATTTGGCTATTGAAATGTTTTTTAGTTTGAAGGAAGGTATAATAACAAGATGAAATAAAATCAATTTGTACTCCAAAATCAAAATTACTTTGAGCGAAGAAAGAAAAAAGCTGACTAAATATCACACTCTGAATCTATTTCATCTTATTTACAACCATTGAATGAAAACAATAGATCAATTTAAGAATAAACTATGAAAGATTCTAACTATCCTTAGTCATTTTTATTGCATTCATTCTTTTTGTTTGGTTTGCGGTAGGTTTTTTTCCTATCTGATTAAGCAGAAATTATGATTGCTTCAGCAATTTTTCATTGACCCTGTGGGCTTATTAAGGTCAAATAACAAATGTCATTGTTTACATTCCTCACCACCATCATTTACTCGACAATATTTACTTGCTAAACATTATGGATTTCTGACCTGTACTGAAATCATTTACTTAAAAGAGCTATTGATCCTAGAGATTTAGATTTAAAAAATAAGAGAGAATCAGTCTACTTACCCAGTCATGCTATATGTCATGCCATCACAGACAATATGTCAATTGTTTGGGATACAAGACAGGAGACCAAAGCCCCCTCCATGAGGATTAGTTCATGTCTTGGCCATGCTGTTCCCATTGCCACAGTAACACCTGGAGAACCTCCTCTTCCTTTGTGTCGCAGAGTCACTCTCTGCTGTTGACATGCAGAACCCAGCACAGCTGCTTTGGGATTCTGACACAGCAAGGTTTATCAGTATTTACCTTAGATTGACACCTAAATGTGTTAAGTACCTACTTAATATTTAGTACACAGGTATTTTATTTGCTTTTATCATTTTTAATAAGACAACACAAACACCTCTTTTTTTTTCTTTTTTTTTTGTATGAGAGTTTGTAAAGTCTTTCTAATTAACAAGTAATTTATATCCAATAGGACTCTAATATCTCTTGCTATACTGTGTCTTATACTCAGAATTTTGTGGTTTTCCTTCTTTGAAACACATATGTTCTCAATGTTTTTGGATGGAGTAGAAAAAACAGTTTAAATTGACAGAGACAGTATCAAGGGAACAAGGCCTTGTCCTGATAATTATTGATCCATAAACTGTGAATATAAAAAGATCTAGTGAAGGGATTGAATATTCTGATAAATGAAAAGGAAAGCGACTTTGTTGCTCTCAGCTCATTTTATTATGCCAAATCATTGCCTATCTTACAGGTTCTAACAACGAATACTGTGCCAAAAATGTCATAATTAAGTGAGAAAATAAGTGTAAACTCACTTTGTCATCTTCTTCTTCTTATGAACAACCTGTGGAATCAGAGATTTTAAGAAACTTTCAGCTGACACGGAATGTCTTACTCATTCTTAACTCTGTAATGTATTTGCATCAATTTCATAAACATCCAAAACAAACAAAAAATGCCAACAAGCATTTGAAACTGTGCACTGAAACCATCTAACTTAACTCTGGTCTCATCCTTCCATGTGGAGCCTCTCACTGAAATACAGATGCCAATCTCCAATACCTTATTCGATTAACACAACTTACCCCATGTATAAATTCTTTTTCAACGAGATAAATATATGAAAATTCAGTAGATATGCAGATCAGATTTTTCTGTGTGGCAAACAAATGAGCTCATTATGACTATTTTGGGCAGTAGCTGTCTGTATTAAATACAGAGTCTGGTTTTGGTGACCAGTGAAGGGAACATATTATTATGATATTTCCTACCTTTTAAACCACACATCTCTTTTGTCTGTGTGACTATGTAAAATGGTACCAAACTTTTAATAGCAATGACGTAAAGAAGTAGCATGAACAGATTTATGCTCGGAATGTTCAGGGATACGGAAAATCCCATCAGAATATCATAAACACCTTTCTCACCTGCGTTTTCACACAAATGTTTAAAAAAGTATTCCCAAACCCTATTATTTCTGTTTTACAGATCCTAAGAGATAGTCTCACTACATCTCCATTTAGAAGTCATCTCTCCAAGAACAATGACCTTCAAGGAATTTTTGTATTAATGATATCAAGGCCTATATCGAGTGTTCTGAAGTTACCACTATTAAAAATTTATATACCATAGTTAATACTCAGAGATATGGGGAATGTTCCTTACTTACCTTTTTGGCAGGGAGAAATTCCAGTACACTCTGCAGTCAATTAACTGTTAAACCTACCTGTCTCTTTCCACATAGGAATGAATTTTGTAACGATGGCAAGTGACTGAAACTGTGACTGCAGCAGAGCAGTGCAGGAGAGAAGAGATAATGCCCTATCAAATCACTTTCAGTGTTGGAGATTATAGGAACACCCAGGGCTGAACTTCCATTCAGCAGAAGTCATCCAAGAAAAAAGGGTATAATGAGAGACTTCATCTTAGAGCAGTATGCTCCTCAGCAAGAAAAGACTGAAATTTATCTAACAGACTGCTGCTTATTTCCTGGGAGATGTTTGAATTGACTTTAGAGATAGCTGACTTGTTATTCCACTGGAAGGGCAGAACAGAGAAAACAAAATTAAACTAAGCTCGAATGAGAGCTAAAGGAGAAGGAATGCTATACTTTTTTTTTTTCTTGTCTGACTCAAAAGAAAGCAATTGCTTTTTACTTTTTCCCAGTCTTAGTATTTTATTACAATAAACTTATTTTATTTCAGTTAAAAGTTTGCCTAGTGCTGCCAGGCTCTCCATCACCACACAGCCCAGGGCTAAAACAGGGCACGGATTCTCAGCTGTGGCAATCTGAATCTCAGGACTGAATCTTCTGTAAGTGTCTTGGTCTGCATCCACCTGCAGGCAAGGATGTGATCCCTTGATCTGATGACAGAAGGGGCTGGACAAAGGTGTGAGTGTACCCCTGGTAATTGTAAACTGGATTGCTTTTGCGGCTGTTTGCATCATCTCTGTGTGCATCACCCCTACCTTAGGATTTGAACCAGAGAGAGGCAATAAAAATACTTTCCAGAAACTAAGAATACATTTAGAGGAGGTTAGATAATATCTATACATACCACAACAACAGTGCCAAGATGCAAACAATAGATATAAAATAATAATGATGATTGATGGTCCTGTGAACAGGGAAGGTAACACAAAGGCTTACACGACCACCAAAAACTGAGGTAAGCTTTATACGTTTCCAGAGAGTGCTGGTTAATCTCCTGAGGGCTCTGGAAATGTAGCCTGCCTGGTGTAGGTGAACAACGGATGTCACGGTAGGGAATCAGGGATCTGTCTGCCACTGGCAGTGTGACTTAGTAGCAGCACTCATGACATGAGTTGGAACGACCCTCTTTCACAAGAGATCATCCTAAATTAGCATGAAAGCTATGTTGAGTTGAGGATACTCCATACACATCCCTGAACCTCAGCAAGCTGGGACAGAAACTGGTTACTCTGGAATTCCTTCCAGTCTTCTCAGGAGCTCACTACCAACACAGTGGAGGGAGCTGCAGCAAACATGCTGACCTTTGAAACAAACCCAGCTGTGACATTCTGCTCCTGCCACATCTGTTGTGATTCCCTGATGGCTTTGGGTCCCTGTTCAGACCTTTTGGTCCCTACCAAAGTGACCTTACCATGCCAAGCCCACATGTCCTCCTTTAAACTGACATAAGGCTAGTACAGACATTTTCTGATGATCTTTCTACTCTCATACTGATCTCCAACTCTGTGTCAATGCAAGACTGAAGAAAAGTGTGTGTGGCATCGTTATTCTTGTACTGGTAATAAACCTTCACCCACAGCTCTGCACTGCTGGCTCTGACCACCCACTACACCTAATCTTTATCCAAGCTGAACTGGAAGTAATTTCTGGACAGTCTGCACACCTCTGGAAAGAAGGACTGTCAGGGAGGCATGAAAAGTGAGCAATGAATCCTGAACATGAGACACAGAATTCTTGAATTCATTTTAACATTTCTGCATACAATTTATGTTTTCACTTGCTCTTTAGCAGTGGTAAAATATTGAGGGGGGTTTCTTCCAGAATTTTGCTACAACTTTGATTTTGGAAGGTATTACAATCCTTTCTTGATTAAATTTTTTATTTGAACTACTATTTAAAGTAATTGAATATTTGAAGTAGCATTCTGAAATATATTTACCTATAATTTATTGAAGTTCAACTAAATAAATATTTAAGAGTTGTCATAAAAGGAGCAGGACTTCAGTTTAAAGAGAGATTATTTAGGGATTTTCTATTATTATTGTTATTCTTATTATTTTGATACTCTTTCTTTGTCCAAGAAACCATTTAGGAAAAGTAAAAGCTCAGACACTTTTTTAGTCTATGCCTGTTACTGAGTGGAGATGTACTGAGATATACCAGCATAATTCATAGAAATAACTGCTCAGGAAGAATGTTGATAAGCTTGTTATTTCAGCTTCTATTCTTTTACTTGCTTTACGCTGCTTAATAATCCTTGTCATGTTATTTTTCATTATTTATAAATGTGATAGAACAGGCAATATATTCTGTTCTATGGGGCCCAACTTTCACATGCAACAATAAGCCAGAGGGGGGAAAAAATAGATCATGCACATCTATAAAACCAGGAACTGTTGCAAGACAGAATTTCTTATGTTTCATTCTTGTGTCTCGGTTCTATATTTAGCTGAAGGATAGATTCATGCTAATCAATTTTCTTTCTTTCCTTCATCAGCTATTTTTTAAGATTCTCTAATTTCTGGATATTTTTATTTTCTTACTTTTAGAGATATGTATCAAAGCATGATGTCAACACTTCTATTCCCTGAAGGATGACAGTGGCCACCCGGTTGCATTCACTGGCCAATTTACAGTGACTGTTGTGGTTCAAAGCAAAGGGAACAGAATGACCAGTGAATCAAGCAATTCACATTAGTGACAGTGTTACTCTGTTGGATAAATACTCATACAGTGAGAGTATACCTTCAAGAACCTGAAATTCAAAGTATGAATGAGTTTTCTTTCCTAAAACTCTGAGGACAATGGAGTACTAAATGCATGATGTGCATACACCTATTGCCCCTATGTTCCTGTGTGGCTCACATGTCAAATATGAACATTTTGTAGTTGATGTGAGTGCCAAACTAGGTCATGCAGCTTGCTTATGCAAACTTCTTATATGGACTAAAACTGGGAGAGAAAATTTAGACCTTTTTAAAGTATTTGTTAAAAAAAAAAAAAAGTATGTGTAGATAAACATTAATATCTTCTTCCTTATATCAGAATCTACCAGTGCTCATCCCTATTGGGGAAGCTGCCTACTTGTAAATGCATCTGCACAGTCTGAAAGTAATATTAGAGCTTTCTGCTTTCCTGTTCCCAGTACTGTGGTTGAAATATATGAGAAAAATCCTGACAGTGACAGAGTTCACAAAGCCAAGAACTGACTTAATGCTCTTCTCTTATCTTTCATAAAGGGCAACCTTTTGGAAGAAGTTGAGAGAAACGGAAATATTCAATCAATTTTTTACAAATAATGTATTAAAAATGATTGATTGAGCTACATAATAGCAAAGAGGTTGTTAGTTGTTGGCCTGGAGTGTTTGGTTGCTGTGTCATTAGTACTGTTGTACCCCTGTTTCAGGAGAATGCACAACAAAAATGAGAGAAGAATGCTGAACGCACCAGAGTGTTGGGAGATACAATTCTGGATAGGAGGATCTTCAGCATCACTTTCCAGCATGGCAGGAACATCCACAATACATCGTACAGTTACATTGATGCATAGTTTTGTCACTGAGGCTGATGCTGGATCTTCTCTGGCCCAATGGGGAAGTTAATTTCTTTTTTAAAAATTCATCTAAATCTCCACTAATGTAAGGGTTAGGATAAATAAAGCTGCAAATTGTCTTGTCTTAAACTTTTCAGACTAGACAAGTCCTAGCAACTGAAGTGATGATTGACTCATACGAAAGAAAAATCTGCTGCTCTCAACATTGCTGAGGCTGCAAGGTACACGTGGAGACCCTCTAATCAACCCCCTCCTCTAAGGAGCCAGAGCAGGTCACTCCAGTTGTGTTTTCAGTATCTCCTAAGAGAAAGACTCCATAATGTCTCTGAGGAACAAGCTCCATTGATCAATTACCCTCCCAGTTAGTATTTCCTCATGTAAAAATGGCTTTTCAATGTTTCAGCATATTTTCTGTACTTCGTCCATGAGGTATTTATGCGCACTGATAAAATCCCCCCTAACCCTTCTGTGTTCCTCATGTGTCATGTACTCCAAGCCCTTGATCACTGAGTAGATGTTTACAAGAATTACCCCCGCATCTCCCTGTCTTCTGTACAGAGGAGCCCAGCACTGGGCCAGCACTCCAGGTTTGTCTCACCAGGGGTGAGTAGAGGGAAAGGATCATCTCATCTCCCTCAATCTGCTGATAAAACTCTGTCTAATGGACCCTGGGAGGCTGCTGACCTTGACCCCTGCTGGATCACAGATAACTTGGTGTCGCTGAGGGGCCCAGGTACAGGACTTTGCATTTCCCTCTGCTGTAATTGATGAGATTCTTGTCTGCCCATTTCTCCACCCTGACAAGGTTCCTGTGAAGAGCAACACAGTCTTCTGGTCCACCAATCATTTTTCTGCAAACTTGCTGAAGTCTGCTGATTCTGTCTCATCATGTAGGTCATTGACTGAGGTATTGAGCCACAGCGGTCCCAGTGTCACTCTGTGACATACACACCAAGGACTATGGTTTTCCTAGCCCCATTCCTGCATGGCTGGACACAACAGAAACGAGAAGAGTTCTGTCTGTTCTCCCTGGATCACTTGCCCCTGCTCCCAATCACTGTATTCTGCCTTTCCATGTGTGTTTCGTCAAAAGCTACTTGCTTGTCCTGGGTTGTAGTATAGAATATGCAAAACTATTCTATCACCATCTTCATGAACTGTTGAATCCAATTGTTGGAGCAGTGTTTCCCAGACTCCTCCCCCTGGACTATCTTCTGTTAATGGCCCATCAGATGCTTTATTGTATGACTCATAGATAACTGCCTCTGGGAGCAATCACTCGCTAATGGGCCACCAAAGACTCTTCTGCATCACTCACCATCCCATTGTGCGATGCTCTGCCCAGGGGGGAAGAGCCAGGCATTCTCACCTGGATATAATCTGGGATTTGGGCAGCCCTTCAACACTGGATTCCCAGAGGACCAGAGCTACCAGACCTTTCTACGGGATCACTGCTTCAGGAAGACCACCTCATCTGGACTGCTTCCATCACCCGGATCAGGTTGTATTCTCACTCTGTCAGTGGTCTTTTGTATTACTGAATTTATTTCTATTCTACCTTTTTTTTTCTTTCTTCTTATTAAATTATATATTTCTGACTTGGAGCCTCTCACTTGGTTTGTTTTCAAACCACTACATTGCTCATTTCTGCAGATCTTCCACCACCTTTGTTTGGCTTCTTACACATCAGCATGGACTGTTCTTGAGCTTGCAGGACGTGATCTTAGAAAATCAACAAGATGTGACTCTGAGTGCCTAATATTCTGGTCTAAAGACATTCTTAAAATTATCTTTGCATATGTTTTAAACAGTGAAGAAAGAAGATTACTTAATTAATTAATAGTGATTGGTCCAATCATTCTGTGGAGTATTTTCCAGTTTTTGTTTGTTTTTTTTTTTAATTAGAATTCCCACTTTAGGAGGCAAAATATCTGATAGTTTTATTAAATGGTAGTTACCACCAATATCTGACCTCTGAGAGGTTTCTTCATAGTAAATCTAAGTTCTATGGATTTTAAAGGGATTAAATACTCTAACTGAGCACTTTTATGTTTACCTTTGGCCTTAAAAGCTCTCAAATAATGTCCCCATTTTTATATATTCCATGTGCTTATCATTCAGTACTAAAGTAAATGTATTGAATTTACTGAAATGGAATTTTGTATTTTTTCCAAAGCAAAAATCTTAGGATTGTGGATAAGTTTGTTATAAACAATGATTTGAAAAGATTAGGCAAAGATTAACCTATTGCGGTTTTTTTTGCCTTGTGACTGCCAAAGAATTATAGTTTCATTGGGGTTTTTTTCCCTAAAAGAATGAAACTTATGAATGAGAAGAAGAGTAAATGATGAATAACAGACCCATAAAATTGTTCATGAATGCTGAGGTTTTATGCATGCAAAACTAAATATTCATATATTGAACAGTAATTTCCTAAATATTCATGTTGAACAAAAACTTCTCTGCATGAGTTTTTGCTAGCAATGAATATTAAGAAGCAGGAACCTGATCTGCAGAAACAGCTGTGCAGAGCTGAAATAAATGTTCACTTAACCCTATTTTTGTAGTAGCTGTACAGCTCAATTTATCAGGAATATTACACTCCTTACTTATCGTTTCATCAGGATGCACATATAAACAGGCAGAGCTCTTCTATTCCTTCTCCACAGATCTGCCAGCTGCCATAAATCAGTGTTTTAGCTCTTGTCCCACATTCTGGTGTTATAGAGGACTTGAGGTCTCAAGAAAGCAAGCAGAGGGTAACTAATTTGATTTCCAAACTGTTAGACTGGAATTAGATGTAACATTTTATAACATCCAAAGGCTTTCACTTTCTTGTCACAATCATTAAAGGCGAAGTTCCTCAGCGCAGCGTTACTGATGTACAGGATTGAAAGATTTTGTCATTTTTGGGAAGCCTGAATTTGTGAAGTAGAACTCTTGGTGTTACAGAGTAAAGGATTAATGCTGTCAGGCTAGGTGCATTACAACATTGATCCTCCAAGAGCTAGGTTTGGATTTGGCTGAGTGACTTCAGCAATATCGCATGGAACATGACCTTACAAAAGGAATAAAACCAGCCAGTGAATGAATAAATGGATAACCCAGGCAGTAAAATTGCAACAAACTGAAGGAGTAGATAATCAAAAGGATAATTATACCTTCTTACTAGTAAAATATCTGGTGGTCATGAAGAAAGAAAAAAAAATAGTAAAATCTTTTTTTACTGAGTTTGAAAAAAGTATCATAAGGCTTCTACCTTAGCCATCCATCATAATTTAACCCCAGCCAGCAACCAAGTTCCATACAGACACTCACTCACCACCAGTGGGGTGGGGGAGAGAACTGGGGAGGGTAAAAGTGAGAAAACTCATGGATTGAGATAAAGATATTTTAACAGGGAAATGAAAAGCCTTGCTCAAAAGTAAAGTAAAACAAGGAACATTCATCGCTTCCCATGAGAAGGCAGGTGTTTGGCCATCCCCATTACATGTAACGGTGACTTGGGATGACAAATGCCATCACTTTGAATATGTCCCACCCCTTGTGAACCCTCAGCCCACTCACTGCTGGGATGGTGTGAGAGGTAGAAAAGGCTATGACCCTGTGCGAACACTGCTCACTGATAATGAGAACATCCCTGAGTTATCAGCACTGTTTGCAGCACAAATCCAAAACACAGCCCCTCACCAACCACTGTGAAAATATTTAACGACCCCAGGCAAACCCAACACAGCATTCAATATATAGAGTTTAAAAAAAGGTGGGATCTGCCACAGGCCAATTGATTTGATATACAACTGAATGCATTTCTTATAAGCTAATTTGATCTCTTAAGTAAAAAAAAAATCTCTTAAATTACATATAGCTCCATTCTACGTGTAGTTTGATTTTAAGAAGCTTCAATGAATGTTAAAGATTGCCATCACCAGTGGACAGTTTACATGAAGTATGTAGCTATCTGTAATTTCTAATAGAAAAAATCCCATCAATCATTTCAACAGTAAATGTCAGTAGCAGAAATCTCACAAGACAAATGAGATATTGTGAGAGACTGGAACATTAATGGTTAATGACTCAAGCCAATCAGCCCTGTGTGGAGGCAGCAGGTGCTTTGTGGGGGCTGGGTTTGCAGCCCTCCAGGGGGAGCAGGACAGTTTTGGGGTGTGTGCTGTTGAAACCTCTGATTCCCATAAGAATACTCACTAGGTGGCTACAAGCTGGGTTATGAGCCAGGTGAGGGAGAAGGCCGATTAGAAGCAGATATTGGGATATTTCTTTTTAATCATGCCCGTCTCCTCTCTCACAGAACTGGACCAGCTCTGCCACACCCTGCAGAAGGTACTGGGACATTCATATGTAGGTCTGAAGGCATTTGTCCCTTCTGATGGAGCAAAACTGCCTCAAATATGCTGACCTGGCAGGCAGCTGTCTTATCTCAGCAGGGGTTATAAACAACCAAAAGGCATTAAATACCCCCAGAATCATTTTTGGTGCCTTCCACCTGAGGACTGCACAAAATCCAAAATACTGCAGCAGATCCACAGTGTTGCAGCAGACAGTGCAAAACTCCTCTGCCAGGGGAGGCATCTGGGTGTTCCCACATAAACCTGAGCTTTATTAACCCACTGAACTTTGTGTTCTGTGTGCTTTCCCTCACCCTGAATAGATCAAGACTGTGACTATCACTTCAATCACTTCAGACATCACAATTGCAACAATCAAGTCTTTCTCCTGGTCCTTGAGCAATGATATCTTTCTGCTCTTATCCTTTCTTTCTTTNTTTCTTTTATTTTTTCCTTTCTTTTCTTTTTACATTTTCTGAAGTGTTATTTTTGTATTGATATAGTACTATAGATAACAACCAAAATGGCTATATAATAATTTTCATTCGGATCAAATTGTTCTATAATAAACCATATATATATGTATATGAAAATACTTCAATATGATCATTCAGTGTCATTTCACTCTATTTCTCTCCAAGGGATCTATTAACAAGAATCTCAGTTACCCCTTCAGGAGAGGGTGATAATAGATACTTTTAAAGTAGAACTGAGAAGTTGTGGTGAGAAGGTTCCTGATGGATCCCTCTAGGAGGTTAATAGAGAAATGTAGTTTCTGAGATCCAGCTTAGCTAATTTCCCTAATCAGTCTCCTGATTTCATTATTTTTACAGGCAATTATCTCAGATATTTCTAGAAGAAAACACTCTTAAGATAAATATAAGTACCTTAATTAAAACAAAATAAAAAGCAAAGCATAAGATAGACATGAGCTTTAAGACTGCTGATAGATTTCAAACATAAACAAAGAGTTTAAAAACCTTATGTTAAAATGAATCAAAGATTATGTTACTTCAGATTCTGAAGTGGTTAACATTTTAAAGTTAAAAAAAAATCAAAGAAAAAGAAAAAAACAACAAAAAAGGATAATGCATTTATTCTTTTAAAAATCTACTTTGACATTGAAGTTCTCCAAAAGAGAGATTGCGCATTATGAAATGTTTTCTAGCAACATTTCCTTTTATGAAATGTTTATTTAACTTATTCAATGAGAATGCTCAGTTTGTTTGCCTCTAGAAAGTCTGTTTCATCCTGTAAATTTATTTTATATACAGAAGATTCTAATATATTTAAAATAATATAGAGAACAGTAGGGAATAGGTTAGAAATATACTTCAAAATGACAGAAAAGAGTGAAGAGGGTTTATTCTACTATATCTTCCCCTTTTATGGATACACTCCATTCCGTCTCCACATTTTGTTAAAATACTACTGAATTATGTAATCCATGTGTTTTTTAATCACATTTCAGTGTTACTATTTTAGCTTGTCCCCTATTGATAAAATGTGCAATTATTTCTTTTGTATTTTTACCTACAGCATTTTTTTTTCAATTATAATGTCCTTTTATATTATGAAAGAACATTTGCATTTCACAGTTTGAGTATCTCTGAGAATTTCTTGAGCTTTGTCAAATTACTTTCATTGTCCTGGATGGTTAATCTAAAATTTTCAAGTAACTATTTTAAAGTATGCAAAGTCAAAAATCCATTTATGAAAACCAAACTTATTACACTAGAAAAGGACTTCTCATGACTTTTTGTTGTTGTTTTTAAAATGAGTTATAAGAATTCAGGATTATATCAGATTACTTTTTAAGAAAATGCAGATCAAGCCTACTAGACACTAGTAATTATGAAAGCAATTAAATATTTAATTTGCTATTTCACTTCTGAAAACGCCAAGCTCTATTAAACAACTAAAAATACTGATTGCATCATACTTGTAAACAATGTGCTCTCAACTGGGAGCTGTTAGCTCTTTAGACAAAAAAATATTTTTTTGTCTAACAACAAAATTTTTTGTTGTCATTAGACAAAAAAAAAATCACTAAATTGTATCTATTATCTCCTTTATAGAAATCAATATTGACATGTTCATTAAAGAAAATGTTTAAATGCTTTGTGCAAATTAGATAGGAAATATTATGCCTTAAATAGAAGTCAATACTTTTATTTAACTGAAACTGGGTTTCACTGCAACCTATTAGACTTTTGAAAGGGTAAGAAGCTTTGATCGTGCAAACTTCTGGTGGTATCTGGTCTAATCTGTGCTTTCTTTTAACTATAAACAGCCTCATTAAAATACTGCCAGTTAGAGGGTTTAAGAAAGAAGTAAAACATACCCAAAACTGATGGAGAGGAAAGAATATCAACTAAACAGACAAATTGAGTGGTTTATTTTAAGGATTTTGCGTACATGTTCTGACGGTATTAACTCCCTTTGTAATTCATTGTGAAGAGTCAACCATCAAAAAGAAAATTGTTTCCCTGTGCTTAGGTGGTGTTTGCATTAAATTACTGTTAGCATAGAATAAAAAGAACTTTGTGACAAGCCACAAGCTCTAAACAAAGCCATTGCTGGAAAATTTAAAAAGGCAGCAGGAGATGCAAGTGAAGGTCTCAATCTGTTTAATCATGCCTAAAGGTTGCAAAGTCACCCTACAGACTGAATGATTGTTTACAAATAGGCTTTGACAGGTAATTTCACTGAATACTCCACCCCCATTTTAACTTTATGGGTCCAGTCCTATATCCAATGAAATCACCTGGCAGTTTGCAGTTGATTACCATGGGAATGTGGTTCACTGGCTTCTGAGAGCAGGGGAAAGTAAGTGGATTTGGCAGCATTTCAAGTTGGTGAACATCACAGACAAGCCACGGGAACATCAGTCCATGCTTTTTCAGCTTCAGCTGACATGGAATACACAATGGGTTTGGGAGCACTGCTTGAGCCTGCCCACGTGTGAATTAAACTTCTAGACTGGAAGAAAAATGAGAAACAAAAGATGGAAAGGCCACAGGAAATGTGTTGTATCCATGTAGCAGCTTCAATAAACCCAAGCAAATGGCAGGACAAAATGGACGCTGAAAATACATCAGAGGAAGGAAGCACATCCTCAGTCTCCTTTCCTGGCCTCTGGGCTGTGTCATGTCTGCCTCCTCCTCACTGAGTTTCCAAGATGATTTGATGGACTTGTGCTTTTTCAATTACATCCTGTTCCAGGCCAGTTGTGCTGAATTACAGGGTGGTGGCCAGGAGGCATCGGTCTCTCTGCTGCAAGGGAGACCTTGGTGCTCACCAGACACACCAATCCTCAGTCCTGCTGCAGAATATGGAACAGGATTTACATTTCTGGGGATTTGCTGTTACTACCTGTGGTCTCCTCTTCAGCTGTGTAAAAGCTAAGGCACAGGTTTTGGCCTGAAATGTGTCTTTTATCTAGAAGGTTTCTGAATGTGAAGAAAACAAATAACAACAACAAAAAAACCAACTGAAGCAGGCTAGAACCTTCCAAGATTAAGAATGATACCCTGGATCTTTAAAAAAGTTAATATTTTCTTTTATGTCCTCTAATTAACTGTGAAATTCTGCACTCATAGCCCAACCAAAATTCTTTTGGACTCTATGCTTAGTGGCTGTTAAATTACATCTATAATTAATATACACAGAAAATGTGAATAAGATTAAAAATGTCAGCATTTGTTTGAAGTGGCAGAAAATTTAACATGCATTTAAAATTACATTTCTACTCCATTTTATTATAAAGCTCTTTGTTTTATTAAAATATATCTTGAGGCTCTATTGAGACAGATATTATGATTTCACAAGTTTTGACACTAGAGCATGTCTAAAGATTGAAGAACAAACACCAAATATTTGTTTCTATATAATTTACAGGTTTCAAAGGAGTCATTTGCCTTTTCTGTATTAAATAATTGGAAGGAATGCTTTTGGTTTATTTAGTCAGCATGCTTAATGCCCAGTAATAATACCTCTAATGGAATGGTATCTGGATTCCTCCTACTCCTCTCAATTGAATAAAGTAGGATTTCAAATTTAATTTTTTTAAAGCATAAGAGAAAATATGTGAGTTCAGAACTTCCACAAATTGAATAGTTTTTTGTGATGATTTGCTGTAGAATAACTTTGACACAAATATACACCACAATCTTTTGATTTCATGCAGTCCTTGCAATGTAGAGTCACAGACACTAATGTTCATCAGCAAAAATATTTTTCACCCTGTGTTTGGCCACTGGAAGAGGATCCTCAGGGAAGTGGTCACAAGACCAAACATGGCAGAATTCAAGAAGCATCTGGACAATACTGCCTGGCACATGGTGGGATTTTGGGCAAGGTGTTGGACTTTGATGATCCTCGTGGGTCCCTTCAACCTCAGGATAGTCTATGATTCTATGATTATTTACTGTAATGCAAAATAAATGAAAAAAATCTAATCATTGCAGAAGGAGTTAACAGAGATAACTCTTTTTCTTTCCTGTTGGAATTATCAGTATTGGCTGAAAAATTATAATCATGTTTGTATTCAAAGAAAGTTTCTTCATAGTCTTATAAATTCCCTTCATTCATCATTATTAATCATTAAAACATTAATTGCTGAGAAATGATCTCATATTTTCTGCCAAAATAAATGCCCTGATATTATATGCAAGACCCAGTGGAAATTAATGTGTGAATGGATAATGACTCAGATCCTAGGTTAGACAATAAGTTCTTTTCTGGTTCTAAACACATGTTATGACCCTTCCAGTCAGCCTCCAAAGCAACAGAGTAAAATAGAAGTATCATTGACTTTCACTTCTGTAGGCAACACACAGCTCTAACTTTAACATTTAGGGATTTATTCACTGCAGGTGACATTTTGATATCTAATTAAATTGTTCTTTAGAGAAAGAACATCATAAAGCTGGCTTCAAAAGACCAGGAGCCATATTAGCTAAGTACTTGCTCTTTAAAAAGTGCATATTTTATGGCAGAAAAGGCTTGGGGGGTAATCGTTCAGTATAAAGGAATTTCAGATATGATTTTTCCAAACTGCTTTAAAGTGTGCAGACAGAAGCTCATAGACTGTATCCAGTTTGTTTTCAGAGTGTATTATTCCAGAACAAACAGCCATCTTAGCAATTTCATTTTCCTGATTAAATATTATGTCTATTTAATGATACTGTACACTATCTTCACATTTCATTTATATATATATATATATGTATATATATATATATACACTTTTTTGTTGTTGTTATATAAGAGAATACCATTAAATCTGTTTAAATAATCTATGAAATCCATCAGAATGTTGATCTTCCATTTGTTCACCCTGGAGAGTTCAGGCCACAGAAAAGCTTTATTTGCTCAAAAAACTGTCAAAAAGAAAAGTATTTTGTTCAAAGAGATATGGAAGATGAGGTACCAAGGGGAAGATTACATTACTGTCTATAATTCATTGGCCTTCTACCTCTCACTAGCTTTTGTTAAACATGTAATCCAAATTGTACCATTTCTGCTATTGTCTAATAAAGTAATCACAAAAAAGTCCATAAATTTTCCAGGAGTATTTTTTATAAATTTTCATGTTTATCAGATATTTTAGCAAAATCAGAAGTCACAATTTACTTTTCATACCCTTTGAACTCACACAGTGTGTGCCCCGCCCTTTTTTCATCTGTTCACTTTTTAAGGGGAATGAACCATTTAGTGCTTTCAGAGTGGTTTATTTCACTGCTCATCTGACATTTCTATGGGATATTAAAAAAAAATTGCTTTATCTTTTTCTTTCTTGCTTTCTCAGTACTAAATACAGACTTGTAAATAGCTTCTATTTTAGATAAATGCAAAATAACAAAAGGGCCCCATTGGGAATCTATAGATAAATTCAAATTCTTGATTTAAACACAAATTTGGATCTAGGGTTTATTTTGTGGCATAAATCCATCACAAAGATGGCTCAAGGTCAGACTGGATGCCTGAGCAACCTGATCTAGCTGAAGATGTCCCTGCTCACTGTAAGTGAGGTTGGACTGTCTGACCTTTAAAGGCTCCTTATTACACAAACTCTTCTACTGTTCTATTTTACAAGATTTCTGACCTGTAGTGAACAGAAAACATATATCAAATACCTAGTTTCTGGCAGATTCAGTAATAGATCAGAGCAATCTTCCTTAATTTTCTTACGTGATAGTCCTAATGCACCATATCTGTACAAATGTCTCCTTCCTTCTTTTTACTCCATAAATGTTACTCTATGATATAATTATATAGACAACTTCTCTCTTCTACTATTGTGCATTTGGCACTAACCTATTACTTAAATCTTCCCACTTTCTTCTGCATGTCTGTTCATTTTTTAGAATTCTGTTTATCTAATTTAACAAGGATGTCCTGATTGTAAATCCTGTATTCCAAAACAGCTGCTATCCTGCTTACTCTGCAAATCAAAATGAAAATTTGAAAAATGCAGAATGAGGTTTAAGGTTTTGCTAGGACTTACTGTTTTGCTCTTTTTAATTATTATTTGGGGGTGTTTTTGGTTTTCATCTTGTTTGGGGTTTCTGATTTGGAATATTTCTATTTTTCTAATATTCACCTGATTATTAAAACAAATTGAAATAAGTTACTATGGGTTGTTTTGTTTTTTTCTGTGTAGGATTCATTCTAATGAAGTAGCTCAGTTTTTCTCAAAGTGCACAAAATTACTTTTCCTCTGTTTACATACATGCAAGGACACTGCTGGCAAAGGATCTTACAACAATCACAATGAGATGTTCACTGGGAAAAAAAAAATGTTACTTGTGATAGAGAGTGTATTTTTATTTATTCGGAAGCACCATAATCAGAAACTGACAGCAAAAATATTCTGCCTCTTTCTAATCCCTCAGGTCTACACCCTTAGTAACTCCACTCGACTTTTGTCAGTTGAACACCCATTTTGGAGTGATTTTTTCTCTTTTTAGAATAGACACACAGGGTCAAAAGTCTAATCCAGTCTACAAGATATACTTCAAAAGACTGCAAGCAAAAGTGTTTGCTACAGTAAGATGTGACTTCACCCACCCTGAGGCTTAGACCCTTCCTGAGCCAAATGTGATATCTTTGTGTTTAATAAACTTCAATGGATTGTACACCTATGAATTTGTCTATCTAGGTTTTTTCAAGCTCAGCTGTAAATTTTTCATGTGCTGTAGCAGCAAGTTCTACAGTGATCAAATAGGGCTGAAAAGTGGGAAATACACATTGAGGAGTTGATATGTAGGCTTAAAAGGAAGAGCTATATTCCGCATCCACAGGAGGCCACCAGGATGATCAGAGGAATGGAGCCTCTCTCCTATGAGGAAAGGCTGAGAGAATTGGGATTGTTCTGGAATAAAGCTCTGGCATGACCTAATTGTGGCCTTCCAATACCTGAAGGGAGCCCACAGGAAAGATGGACAGAGACTTTTTTTACAAGGGTCTGGAGTGACAGGACAAGGGGGAATGGCTTCAAAATGACAGAGAATAGGTTTAGGCTAGATAGTAGGAAGAAATTGTTCCCTGTGAGGGTGGTGAGGCCCTAGTACATGTTGGCATTGCACCCCACACCCCCAGCAGGTGTTTCCAAATAGGGAGAGAGTTTCAGTTTACCTCTAGACATTTTAGGAAGTTTACCTAGATTTTTCCATACCCTCCTGGCAGTAGCTGGCTCAGTGCAAGCACAGGAGCATGGATTGGGGTCTGAGAGTGTAACTCAAAGCCTCTTGGTGTCTCATTGGCAGCAGGCCAGGTTGTCCTGCCTAAAACATTTAGTATTTAAGAAGAAGCACAAAGGAAATAAAGGGCTTTTTGGAGTGTTTTAGTGGGGTGTCAGAAGTTTTCTCAGGCACCTGCGTGCAGCTTATCTTTTGTTTTCGGTAACATTTTGATATTTTTTCTTTATTAAACCTTTTGCTTTAGAAAACACCTCTGAAGAGCAGTCTCACTAATTAACTTTCGCCACTTCTCTGCAAAGGCTGGACCCTTAGAGATTGATATATTTACAGGGGTTCATTACACTCTGACCACGTGCTAACCTGTATCACCCATGTTTTCCAGAGAAGCTGTGGCTGCCCCATCCCTGGAAGGGTTTGTGGCCAGGATGGATGCGGCTCTGAGAAACCTGGTCTACTGGAAAGTGTCCCAGCCCACAGAAGGCCATTAATAACTCTTATTTCAGTAGTCCTCATCATAATTGGCCAACAGGGTCAAAAGATTCCAATGCAAGGCAACAGTTGACAGTCTAATTCTGCTATTGTAACTGGGGAGAGCCTGTGTTTGTATGCAAATCAGTATTACTTAAGCAATATAAACAAATTGGAAGATATAAAAATACTGTCATGAAATACCACTAGAACTTATGTGTCAACAGATCTCAAAACTAAATGCTAGTGTTAAAATAGCAGTTAAATTTTATTTTGAGAAACATATATAACCTCTCATCCTCAAAAACCCCAAACATCAAAACAGTCTCTCGAAACTGCAATTAAAATATTGCCTCATTCATCTTGTTGGAATCGTTCTGCCCACTTAATTATATTTTGGAGGTATTCCCTCTGAGTGCCATTTTTCTACACGTTTTCTGTTATCTCCATCTGGAGTTTGTTTACCAAAACTTGCTCCATTTCTCCCAGGCTTCACTAAAATGGATTAATGATGTTCATTACAACATATGATATTTGCACGCTTTGCCTTCCCTTCTGCATGGAGACAATAATGCAGAGCTTTTCCTCAGGTTTCCTTTCAGTCTATTATTTCAGATGCAAAGAAAACCAGTCACAAACCATTGCAAAAGAAGTATAAGGAAATATTGCAAAAACAATCTCCATTCATTCATTTAAAAATATTTTTAATGACGCATCTAAAAATATACATGAAAAATATATTTGTGCGAAGTGTTACTGCTTTAAGCAGTCAAACAGGTATGAAGAAAATGCATCATTATTTCTGTGTAACATTTCTACAGCAAGAACAAGTTCTTACTAACACAGAATTCAAGATGAGATCCTTCTTTTGTTGCTTGCACTTTCTTGCTGTAATGGTCTCACAGAAGTTTAAACAAATCCAAACAGCTGCAAAAATTGATGAGGAAAATACTTTAAGATCCCCTTCTTAATTATTTTTTTTTCTTTATTGATATGCTGAGTTAAAGCAAACTTTACTCACTGTTTATTATAACTGTGGAACTTTTTTTTAACACTTTTGCCATTATTTGGGTTAATAAGGATATCATGCCTGTGTTTGGTCACCTTGTTCGTATGAGTAATGTGGTAATACAGGGAAGGGAAAAGGAAAGAGAAAGTGTGGGAAGAAGAAAGAAATAGGCAAAGACCCTCTGAACTCTGTATTTAAAAGCCTAAAACCCCTAATCGCCATTAAAAAATGCAGGAATGGATAAAAAGCTGGGAATAGAAATCTGTCAAAAAAAGTTGACTGAATGCCAGACCTTTCGCAATATTAACCAGATAATTTAATATCACTGTCTAAACTCAGCTATCTTCACAAACACAAGGCTTTTTATGCACACAGGAACATATAATGAAAGGAAAACCATTCTTCATGAGGTGTTTGATTTTGTTTTTCCAGAAATCTAATGCTTTATCACATTTTGTCATTTTTGGGGTACTTTTTCATTATTATTATTAATAACAATAATAGTAATATTAATAATGACAAAAATAACAGTAATAAAAATAATTACCATAAAATGATAAACATGCCATGTTTAGCTGCAAGTCAAATTGTCAGGGAAAAATAATATGCCATTCTATTAGGATACTACCATGTGACCTTCCATGATGAATTGCACATCCATGGTACAACCAAGTCAATAATGAGGTGCTGTGACAGTATTTATATCAGTTCCCACAGCATACTGCACTTTGGGTACCAAGAGAGGCATTAGCCTTCCCTGGGGTGCAATTGTAAAATAAATAAGCAAGCAAATAAACAAGCATTATCGAGTTTCAGGATGTATCAGAATGTGTGCACTGGGTTACTTGCTGATGAGTATGTCTGACTGCAAGTCTTTACATGGGAAATATGACTGTGTTCATTAAAAAGTGCTGTGGGCAGTTTCAGCTTTCAGAGAAATTGTGTGCCAACTACATACCAAAGGCTGTTTCTACCCTTTCCTCATAGTTTTCCCACCATGTAAGTCACACTTCCCGCTGCCCACAGGCCTTCTGAGTAATGTCTTTACCCATGCCTAAAAACTACCCAGGTCCAGTGTAAAACACAGTGTGATTTGTCGATATGCAAATTTCTTTTTCTGTACATCAGGAACCCAAACCTTTAGCTCATGTGCACTAGAGATCATGTTCCATCACTGCAAAAAGAGAACTGCACTTGCCTGAGGACTACAAGGCAAGAAGAATACAAAGTCAAGGACGTTACACTAGGAATGTCTTGACACTTATAGTGCTTTTTTTTTAACTTGGTAGGGTTTTTTTATATTTTAAGTGAAGAAATTTTCAGGGACTCAGTTTTGTCATAGTCTATCAGACTGAAGGAATTTTTAAAGGCCAAAATCAGTGAAGCTTCTTAAAGTAATGAGCAGTCTCTGGAAGGTGGCACAAAATGGCCTTCAGCAAAGCAGAGTTACTCAGGAAATAATAGGTCAAACTCCAAACTACCTGAACATCAAATGAAAAAATGCAGAGTAGTGCGACTTGCAAAATATGAATGTAAGATAAGTCCTAATATCGCAGAACCATGGGCTATATATTTAATCTCTTCTGCTGGCATTAGGAAATGCTATTTAGAACTATGCAGAGCATGTAAAACAATCTTCTTCTGCTGTCTGTTCTCATACTTCCTGGGCAGCCATAATTGTGGGAGGGCTCCTGGTATGTTTCTGCCTAATCCCGTTATTTGTTTCTGGACTTGCCATCCAGGAATTTATCTAATACCTTGAAACTGCTAATTACCTCTCCCCAAAATTTTTTCTGTGACGGGAAGTCTCACAACTTTATTTTCTGTTTTGGAAATTGTCTCAAATCAATCACTAGTTTCACCAAGTGCTTCCTAGCTTTTGTGCTGTGTCTGTCAAAAAGGAAATCCACATCCAGTTTGCATCCTGCATCATGACTCCACAAAGCCCTGAAACTTGCCTGTTTGGAAATTCCACTGTTCCTGCCCTGTAGCAGATTTTCTGAGAGAAGGAGGGCACGATCTGTATTTGGAATAAGATATTGAACTACCCAGCTGAGGCCTACATGGCTGAGGTTTGGCCTTGCAGGCCCTGAGGCCTTGAAACTGTTGCGCAGCAGAAATTAGATGCTAAGGTATTATGGTTAGATAGTGGGTTTTCTAGAGGTTACTGAGAGCAATTATTAGTAGGCATGTTTTAGCCACCTTAAAAGTAAGTTAAACAACGTGTGTTTGCATTTTTCTCTGCACTGTATGCCAATGAAAGTGTTGCTGTAACTATAAACTATATAGAACTGTATATAACTTGCCATCTTAAGCAGAATAAACAGAGAATGTGTAATTAACCATATTAGTCGATCTGTGTTGCTCTCGGCTCAACCTCTCTTTATCTTAGGGGTTCTCTGCTTCACTGCCCTGCCCTGGTCTTGTCAGGCTGAGCCAGTACTTCACTTTACAGAAGCCATATTCTACTTTCTCAGCAGGGTACATTTCCATGCACTCAGTTTTCTTCATTCCCATGACAGACTGTGCCATCTTACCTCTGGGAGCCAGGCTGGTCTGAGGTTCCCAGGACTCCCTAGAGCTCAGAAGTGGCAAGATTTAAACAAAGAGCCTTGTAAGCCTGTGGAAACAAAATAAACCTATACTGTTTTCTGAACAATCATAACTTCACAATCTAAAAAAAGACAGATATCCCAGTATATTTTACATTATTTGAGTACAAACTCTTATGCACTTCACAGAATAGCCATGAATAGAGCACATGCTTAAAGGCACCAAATATTGCCAGTGGAAGAAGCCCCACTTTTTTTAATGTTCCCTTGGCAAAGCAATGAAGAACCAAGCTCCAGCAGTAAATATAATGAAAATTATTACCTATAGCAGTGCCCCGAAGTAGCCTGTTATTTACTGTGCTTCAAAATTCTTGTAGAAAAGTAATTCCAAGCAAATGTCAGTGTGTTTCTTTGGAAAAGTTTACTGACTGAGGTTGAAGCTCTGAGAATTTGACATCACAACAATTGTTTTATACAAATTGCTCACCAGATTCCATTTATTCTTAATTATCTCAATTTTAATTAAAAAAAAAAGAAATTAAAATTATTACAAGAAACAATTCCAGTTCAGCTGATAGAGGAAACCTGATTTGAAATACCCTCTTTAAAAGTCAGGCTGAAATTTTGCTCAAGGTCTGTTACCTTGCATTCCATCAGCAAATGCTAGCTTGAATTGGCTTCTGTGACTCACCACCAAAGTAAATATGGGAACTCCCAAAACTTTTTAAAGTAGGTTTTGAATCATCAGAAGTTAGTGTTTTAATCCATGATTCCTTCCTGTTCTATTGCTAATGAAAGATTCACTAAATTATCTTTGTAAAGGTCAAAATGCTAATTAGGATTTTTTCTTCAATGATAGATCAGAGATGTGGAACAAATTATTAGATTGGCTTTTTCTAGAGTTCAATTATCCTTCTCTTCATCTTAAAAACATAATACAATTCAAAATAAAATAAAATTAATTTTGTGTATTAAATATTTCTTCTTCTTTTAATTGGATAGAAAATTATCTCAGAAGATTTGAGTTTACATAAATTGCATTTTAGTTAAATTGATGTACAATTTTACATGCATCATTACTATTTCCTTATTAGTATCAATAAAATAATTGGTTAGATGTTAATTTTAGAAATATCCTTCAAATCAATAAGTGCACTAATAATCTAAGATATAAATGTTTAAATAAAATGCACCTTTCTAAGCTAAAAATAATTAAAACACAGCAATATGTGAAGAGCAAGAGAAAATACTCCATAATTTAATTGACAGAATATAATATCCCTGTTCAATCTGAATTTTAGAAATGAAAAATTAGCCAAGAATTTATAGCTATAATGATCCATCTATTTTACTGACACGTGTAATAATTAAGGAAACACTCATCAGCCCTCAGGAAACTGAAATACCAGCATTTGTTATTCTTATTTGACACATTACTTTAAGTGTAAGTTAGTCAGGTACATTGAAGATGTGTACTATTGCACAAAAAGTGATCTTGAGCTCCAAAACTGCAAAACACACATAGTAAGCTTTTATTACAACAGCATTTTTAGTAAAATGGCAGGGAAGCAGGATTAAGTTTTTGTACTGATAGTTCCCATCTCACCTTCAGGATCAAAACCGAGCTATTTATAACACTAGAGAATTGCCACAAGCTACGAAGATGTCATGCATCTAATGTGCTCCCGATGACAGACAGTGTGAAAAAAAGCTTCCCAAAAAGTTTTATAATTAGTACAGGATTAAAATGTCCAGACATGTTAAAAAAAAAAAAAAAAAGAGAAGTACCCAAACCTTGAAGTCAAATTATGATGTAGCCTGGACTCTGCAATCATTGGCTCATCTATCATCAGCTGAGAATTTACTCAAGTTCTCATTTTTCATTTCTCTCAGGTATGATGATATATCCAGGTATTAACTCAGCTGATAATGAAAGATAATTAATTCATGTTTCTTAATAATTGCAGGATACAGAGTCAAAAGATGTATTCATACAGACTTCATAGATTTGGCCTTTATGTAGATATAGAAAATATGAAAATTCTGCGACAATTTTATTGAATGCATACATGTTTTCCCTGACACCAGAGACAAACAAAAAATGTAAAAACTTAATGAACCTCCTTGTAACTTTTTTTTTTTTTTAATTGGAGTTATATTGTTTAATCTCTGGTTTGGGTTGTGGGCAACGAAGTGTGAATATTTAGTATTTAGCCAATATATTCCTGGCCTTGTTTTCGAATCAAAGAATCATTCAGGTTGGAAAAGACCCTGAAGTACTTTGCATCCAATCAGCAACCCAGCACTAGCAAGTCCACCACAAAACCACACCACCAAGCACCATGTCTACAAGGCTTTTATCTCCAGGGCTTCAGTAACTAAGGAATGTTGTAAGCAAATATTTCTACCTTATTCTGAAACCCACTGATTTATAGTAATTTCTTGAATGCATATCACCACTGAAGAGATATGATCCTTAATGAAGAAAAGGCATAAGCCTAAGGTCCAGTCACAGAGGAAATATCTACACTCAGCAGCTAATATGAGGAGAATACATCTAGATTTAGTGTATTTTTACTATGTATAATGTATTTTATTTAATCTTTTTGTACGTTGCAGCGCTGACAAAGAATGATTATTATTTTAGCTGTTCATCAGAAGTGACACACCCCACAGTCTGATGAGGACAACACACAGCCTTCCTGCCTGTGAACTACATGCCAGTATTGCTATGACTTTGGCCCAGTTAATTGGGAAAAAAAAATGCTGTCAAGCTGTGATATATTGCATAAACTAAGGATAAGACTGTGTAACAGCCAAGGACTTCGGGGAAATGTGAAAAGTGTGAATAAATGTGTAGAAAATTGACTGTTAACAGCTGCATGTAGGGACTCATCAGGTACCTGCACCAGAAGTAAAAAGATACCAGTGTTTTGACAATTATACTAGTCCAGAAGCGATTGCTGTGTAAAGAGAACCTTCCCATATTCCTCCTTTTATAGAGTAAAAGTTTCCCAAACAAAAGATAGATAAGAGATTAATCTTTTGGGATCTCTGCCTACAGCAAGGAGTAAGAGCCTCTCAAAAGGATTGCATGATAACCTATTATTTAACCTCTGAATCTGCATCAACAAAATAGCATCAAACTTAACTCATTTCAAAAAAGTAACAGGACACTTACATACTTTAAAATGTATAGATGCCATTTATTAGATACTCTGTGTAGTCTGAGACATAAAACTGATGGAAAGATGTAAACTCCCAAGTATTATATCACCAGCCCAGTGCAAAGGCAGTTTTATGAATAGAGCATTGAGCAGAAGCACGTCACAGCTGTGCCAAACAAATGATCTCTGAGAAGATTTACAAATGCTGGAATAAAAATGCAAAACGTAAAAAATAAAGACAGGTAAACATTCTAGATGAAACAGCTTGTACTAATTCCTCATTTTTGCTGTAGCTACTCATGTCTTTTCTAAGCCAAATATGAGGTGCCACCAGTGTAGTAGAACCTCCTCTCAATAACTCATGCTTCTATAACTTAAACCACATCTCCCCCCACATTCTGTCAAAATGAATGTCCTGTGGCATAGAAATTCAGTCTTTAATGACTAGTGCTGTCTGACATTGATAGAAAATGTCTGTTCGGTGGATGGAAGAAATCTATATGATTTCATTGGAACCAATTAAAGGAAAGAGCAGAGTCTAGTTTCAGTGGTTCTGAAGCTTTCTAGACATCTGTTGAGAAAGAAACCAGAGACCAAAACCATCCACTGATTGTGCAGCAGGTGTATGACAGGGTATATCCTGATATACTTTTTCAATGACCTCTTAAGCAGCTGTATGTCCATGATTTCCTTCCCCTGGAAATCAAAACACCACAGAAAATACTGTGCATGTAAACATTCAGTGCAGCCACCAGACACATCAGCTTTACAGTTTTGAAGTCTAAGGACAGGTTTGCAGCCAACAAATATCTAAAAACCTATCTACCAGGCTGAACTTAAAATTCAAGGATGGTACCAACTGTGAAACCAGACACTTAAATTCACTTAAGAAAAACTTGAGAATTGCACTTAATCAGACAAAGGGTCTGTCCAGTGCCATGTGTATCCCCAGTAAAATCTACAACAGGATGCCACGGGATGAACAAGAGTAGGCAGGTATATCTGATGTTACTGGTAAAAGTGTTCCTTACCTCCAACTATTTTCATTTTATTAAGTTCTCACAGACCAAGAGGAGTCTTTCTGATGCAGAAAGTCTTTGCAGATCATACGTATTTGTCTCACCTGCCATTTTCATCAGTCTAAGCACTCATGCTCTACTGTTCTAATGAGGTGCACAGGCTTATTCTCTGCTATATGGTGAACCACATCTTGTGTGTTTTGCATCAACTCTGACTGGCGTGTTTTGAGTCTCACTGCCTGCATTGAAGGAAATGAGAACAATTAATACCTGTTTCCTAATGCCTCTTAAGATTTTGTATGCTCTGTAATACCTAGTTCTCTCTCTTACAACCTTAGCCTATCCTATACTTCCTCATACAAAAGACGCTCTTTATCTTTGTTCATGTACCTTTACCAGCTTTTAGTGAACATTTTTCTGTTCAGTTATTCTCTTTTAGAAGTAAAGCATGCAAAATATGGAAAATTCCTACACTTTCATGTACAAGATAGGGACAACCTAAGAATTCCACAGTGTATTAATAATGTTCTCTGTATTTCTTTTGATGAAGTCTCAGAAAGTCATAATATTTGATTTTCTCTTTTTTTCTGCTTCTGTGCATTGAGCTGACATTTTCACAGTATTTTATTCCATAACATCAAAATCTTGCTTCTGAGTAGTAACAGGCAGCTTAAAGCTTTCCATAGCATTCATATGTAAAGTTAGGACTGGTCATCCCCATGTGTATCACATTTGAAAATACTGAATTTAATCTGCCATTTATTGCCCAGCCACTCGGTGTTATAAGGAGCCTTGACAATCATTCACAGCCAGCACTTGTCCTTAGACTCTTCAATAACTTAATATCATCAGCAATTTTGGTCACTTTAGTATTCATCCCTTTCTCTGACTATGAATATGTTCCACCAAAAACCCCCCTGGACTTCCTCCATTATGAGCCTTTATTCCTACCCCTTCTGTCTGGTACATTAAAAATATTTAACAAATCAAGGGAAGAAAAAGGAGGAATAGCAGAACAATATATATGGAAAGAAATGTTTAAGTAAACATAGAGAACATGACATATGCTTCCATGGGAAGTATTAGTTCTGTTTCCAAGGGTCTGAATAGGTTTATATAAAGTCATGAGTTCCTAGGGCTAAAAAGACTTCTGAAGTACATGTCAAAATGCAAAGAAACTCCATGTTGTTTTTGTGGCACTGGAAAATCAAAAATCTCAGCTACAGTCAGCACTTATGAGTTCTGTAAAAGTATAAGGTTTTTTTGTATGAAGTCTGATGCCTTTATTATACAGAAAATTTACAACTCTTCTTATACCTACCTAATCTTAATGCCTCATAAACAAATGCCCTGGAGCAAAAGTAAATTAGTAGCTATCGAGGTTGCCTAAACAGATATGCTTGCAACTGATTGCATTAAATTAACTGTTTAATTGAATACATTTGCCTGATTGAGTTAAACGACATTTGTGTCAATGTTTTTTCTAATTGTGTTAGTGTGCACGGTTGGTTCACTGCCCTTTCTTGAGCTGATAGTAATCACTAATTTTGTTGCTCATGAAGCAGTGATAAAAAGCAGATGAATTTACATTCACGTTGTTGTCCACATAGACTGAGAAGTAAAATGGACCTTTTTTTATCCTTTCAACCTCAAAGCCAGACGTATCCTATTAAAAATTGACATTGTCATCTTGCAATACCTGTGGGCATAAGAATGATAAGGAAAGTCTATGCAGGTTGCAGAGGAATAAATTTCACCCATTTTAAAGAGCTCAGCAAACACTCTTATGCATCAGTGGAAGATATTTTCTCACCCTTCAGACTATCCTATTTTTTTAAAAAAAAATTATTTTCTTCACTTTCTCTTGGGATGAAATCAAGAACTGTTAACAAATATTTAGGGAAAAAAGGTGGAGAGGGAGGGAAGGATGAAACTTCATGCAGCTGATTCTGTTTTTTTATTCAGAGTCCTGATGAAATAGCAGAAGTCAAATCCTTCACCCTCACAGCAGGACCTAAACTGTGTTCTCATACCTTAAGCATCTCATAAACAATAAGTAAGTACCGGGTAGTTGACTAGTCTGCAGAGAAAAAAAAGAGATTCTTTTTATCTCTCCCATTGGAAAGAGTCCCACTCAGACAATTTAATCAGTGAGATTTGGTGTATTTCATTGAGTACGTATTAATTAAGACAAACAATTTTACTCCACAGTGCAGACAAAAGATACATCATACACAGAATATCAAAGTTCAGTTCTCTCTTCCTATGCTTATTTAATTAGCATACAGAGAAGATTTTCCCTTTATCACCTCTCTTGCCATCTTTTCAGACTCACTGACCTTTCTCTTTCTCTTGTCTTGACAAGAAATCTTCTCCAACTTTCTGTTTGTAAAAGTTGCATTTATGATGAAAAAAAACCCCAAAAAATCATAAATTATATGTAATAAAAATGCTTTTTGTAAGAAAATTTCAGACCAGCTCTCCTTTCATCTATCCTGTGCCAAATAAAATTGACATTCACAAAAACTTTACATCTTTGTAGTAAAAACAAGATAATATCCATTTAGAAAGTCGCTGCCATCTTACATTACCCACAAAAGCCAGCTATATTAGTTACTCCACATAATTAAGTAAATCCTGTTTCTGAATCAAAACTCATACAAGCCAGTCAATAATCAGACTTAAAATGTAGACACAAAAAACTTTTGAAGACAGATATTTGTTCTTAACAATTCATGTTTATTAACATCTGATTTATTTGTTTGTACTGCTCTTTTTTGTTGTGGAAGAATGAATGTTTTTAATATATACATTACCCTGTTTGTAAGCCACAATTTCTGTAATAATCTTTCTACTCTTACTGATTAAGTTACCTCCCTCATTGGTGATGGAACTGATATACATTTATTATACTGGGATTTTTCTGGCACTTGATGTTCTAAATAAATAAGCAAAGCCAATAACTCATGCCACTGCTGCAAATGTACTATTAAAAGTGAGCCAGTTCCCTGCCTTAATCTACAGTTTAGAACAAATGAAAAATGATTAAAATGATGCCCAGAGCAATGTTGATTACTTGTTCATCATGTGACAATGAAATCCTGTTTAAAATTTGAGGGGTTTAATGAAGTGCATTAGCAATTCAGCTGTAAGCTCTCCCCTGCATTATTTCTGCAGTTCTCCCTCCCTTTGTGACACAGCTCAGGACCTGATGCAGGGAGACACGTGATTTTCACCTAGAGGGCAGGTTTTCTTGGTGAAACATTACCTTTTGCTTATTTGTTTATATTTTTGCTTCTGGAAATTCAGAATACCGTTCAAGAAAACTGGCAGGTATTTATTACCCCATACAAAAACAGAAGAAAAGGAAAAAAAAAAGCCGACCAAAAATTCAACAACCCACAAACATGACTACTTCCATAATGTTTCTACTTTATCAGACTGCTCACATCTCAGCTTTTCTCCAGCTCATGACACAGAAAATGACTAACCTTTTACTCACACGATTTTATCTTTCATCGTGTTATTAGATTGACAAACCTTCCTACTGAAATACTGACATATGAGTTTTGTTCTACCTTTCAATCTAATGGTACGGCGACATAGTTTTAAATAATTTTTTGCAGGGACCATGCAACACTCTTTTGCTTTAAGCTCAAGTACTGTGTATGTTCTGGATATGACTCTGGATATCAGAGTCATTTCATTGTCTTGTGATAAGTGTACAAAGACTAAATATAAGTTGTTGAAAAGGTCCAAATATTGCAGCAAAATCTCATCTAAGCAAATATATGAAGTGTTCAGTGTATAACAAAAAGAGACAGCAAGGCTATTCCAACACCTGTATTAAACACAACTTATATTATTATCTGATTTTTTAATCCTATTTTTATCCAGTTTTTTTAGATTTTTTTTTTTACTTATTTGCTTCAAAATATTTGGAAATATTTTTTTATTTCTGTTTCACTTGTTCCAAACATATAAAAAATTCTGACTTTCAGCAAGGTATCGGATATCAGACTGCAATGAAGGTTTTGTATTTCTACTGTATAAAAAAGACAAAGGTGCAATGAGTTCCTGCAAAGAGATTCCAGAAAATATTTCCATATTAAAAAGATGTAAGCGCCTATATGCACATATATGTCAATTTTTGTACACTCTGATTATCCACCTTGGGCACAATTTCTCATCAATAATAGGGGGCTTAAATATAGGAAGTAAATAATGCATTCTTCTTTTGATTCTTTATGTGGGTAAGACAATTCTAGCCCTAAGAAAACAAAGGAATTTCCTCTCTCAAAAATAATTTTGAAATACTTTTTACTTTTATTTTTGCCCAATTTTTCTTTCTTCCTCCCCTCCTATAATTTTTCTGCTCCAGTGATACCTCCTCAGCTGGAGGCTGTCAGCCCAGGGAATATTACTAGTTCGTTTGGGATGGGTTTACATTCTGTTCAACATATCTGTAACTTTACATTTTTGGATGCAATCTGAACGAGAAGACAGGTTGAGACAACACATCTGAGGGTCAGACGAGGATTCCAATATAGCATATAGACAATATAGCTGCTTCAAAGGCCAGAGCAACTGCTAATAAAGCTGAGCTACTAAAATCCTTCAGAAAGTAGCTCATTCTGTGCATCTTTCTGTCAGTGCCAGCTAGCCTGAACAGAAATATAGATTCTCTGGCTTTACAGAGAAAGCAATACATTTTCTCAGTTACATCTTCCCAGCATTTAAGACAAGGGATCATAATTCCTCTGGACAGCCTTTTCCCCCCATATTTTTCCATTTCATTTTTTTTTTTTTAATCCTATTCACAATATCAAAATCTATATCTTGTTTCCTGATAACCCACACTTTTGCACCTTACATTGATAATAGTGAGGTGAATATGACTGATAGTGCTAAAAAGTGTCTGAAAATCTCTTTTTTTTTTTCTTTCTTTTTTCTTTTTTAAAATATTAATTTATGCTGATAATGAGATAAAATAAAATTATTCAATTCTGGGCTGGGGTAAAAGAATAAATTCACAAGAGGATTAAGCCCAGCACCTTTGGGGTGGAAGCCACAGCTCCAGGTTTTTCTGCTGCCAGGCTCCCACAGATCCCTACACCAAAGCGGGGGAAGGAGGAGAGGGTTTGGGTATGTGGCATAGCCTCTGGCCAGATGCAGTGAACGCCCATCCTCCACTGGGCAGACTGGCCCAGCTGTGGGGCCTCCCATCCCTGGAAGGCCACATCTATGTGAGAGACAACCATGTGAGAGACAACAGAGGGGGTGTCATGGCCCATCAAAGGCCGCCCCCAAAGGGGTCCTCAGACCCTACACCAGAGCACTGCATGTGATACTACAAGATGCAACAGATCCACAGTCTTGCAAGGGACAGTGTCAAACCTGTCCCCCCTCAGGGAGCTACCTGTGTCTTCCCACCTGCCCAAACAAATCCATTGGATTCTATACTTTTTAGTAGGGACCCTCACCACCAAGAAGACCAGATGGAGGGAAGCAATGAGACATCCTTGGGACCCTTGGAAGGGTGATATGCTTCTACTTAATCTCTGTCACTCTCCCTGCTCCCCCCCTCCTTCCCTTAATCCTCTTGTAAATGTATTCTTTTCCCCCAGCCCAGACTTGGGTGACTTTATTTATCCCTATTAACTTGCAGTTGAGGGCCTTAGTCAGGAGGCCCATTAAGGGTGTGGTGGTCTTCCATGCAGCTTTTGTTATATAGTTCTGATATAACAGGTAAAAGTCCTTCATAGAGCCATAAATCATAACATGTCAGTCTCATACATTCCAGTTTTCAGGCATGTTATCTATCTAAAATGACCTACATAGTATATCAAAGCATGGCTTATGTGGGTATATCACTATATAGACATATATCTATATAAATTTATTTTCTCATTTAGTTTCTGAGCACTCCCTAAGAATGTAATTCTCTTTTTCAGAAGGGAAATTATCCCAGGAAAAAAAAAATTGCAGCGTTATTGTTACAAAAAAATAAAACATATGTGCATTTACTTCACTGGTTGAAAGAAAAAATACAAATACCATCTCTTTGTATTTGGTAAGCAAGTGACCAAGTACTACCAGTGACAAAACATAGGACTTACTACCAACCCTCACATAATACCTCACATAATCACATAAACCCTTTGATAAAGTAATACTTAATCCCTAATCAATGAGCCATAAAATTGCTTGGTTGTTTCCACAGTTATCCTAGTCTGCAGTTGTCTCACTACCCTTCCCTTTCTCTCTTTTCCACCTTTGCAGTCACTTGCATCTCTGATTCACTGATCACTTCTCCAGTCTTCATTACCTCCTGAAATCCTCTGCTCATCATGCACATCATTTCTTGCTCTTGCAGACTTCCCTTTCAGAAGAGCAAGTCCACAAATAGACATCTTCTCCAGAAATATTTCAAAACATATGCAAGTTCTACGCTTCCCCTACCTCCACATGCTTCTGTGCTCACAACCCCTTCCGTGCCCCATAAGCAGTTTTTTTCAAACACAAACCCATCTGCATTTGTCTCCAGCCAGAAAGCATAAAAATCTACAGCTGGTGAGTACAGCTTGCAAGCATTGTTGGTTTGCAAGAAATTTTAAAAGTTTACTTTTTCCCTAGTACAGAGAAACATCTTTACTCAGCAGAGTTTCTCACAGTCAGGTGTTCTCTAAGCCTCGTTCAACTGCTTGAGGAAATGAACTATAAAAATACAGACAAAGAGCACTATGCAAGTCCTGCTACCACCTGTGGTGAAATCAAGAGTCACAGAAGAAAAAGAAGTATCTTCTGTAATGAAATGGGTGAAAAAAGATGAATTTGGCTTCAAACCATAGTTATGCCACCAATTTTTGTAAAGTACAGTGAAAATGTGTGTAGCCAGAAAGATGCCATTATGCTTTTGAAAAGACATACATTTCCATCTCAGGAAAAACTTCAGCATGAAAGCTAAGTCTACCTCACTGTTTAAGGTCATTCTACACAGAGATGATATAAGATCTGAACCCAGATGAATCTCACATAGCAGCTTAGCTGAATTCCAGTGATTGAAAGCATTCATGCATTTGACATGATCTTGTCATGGATTTGGCATTTATTCACACATTGTAAATTCTCTGGCCTTTGTAACACATTAGTGCAGTCTAACCAGGGAATATATACAACATACATTTATTTTTTCTATTCAGTAGTAGCACAGAGTACGGAGATTTAAAAATATGTACTGAATGAGACAATTTTCAGAACAGTTGGTGAAGGAAAAAAAAAAGTAATACTTACTTAAGCTTCAGCCAATATTGTGTGTTCTTTTGGATTTATTTTCCTTACTCTTAAGCTAAGTCGCATTCTTTTATTGCTTGATGAGAGGCCCTTCCAAAAGCAAAAGGTGAAGTGTTTAATTCCCATATGTCAAAGAAATAGATGGTATTTTTTTCTGTGAAAGTAACAGAATAGTGTATTTCAGAACAGAGGAATTCCATGTTTAAAAAAACACCCTCCTCCTCATCACTATTGCAGCTAAAGGGATGGATTGAATCTGCTCTAATGGTTTTAAACAACCTGCAACTCAAGTTTTCAGTTGTCCTACTATTTATTAGAAGAAAAAAGAACCTGAAAAATGACAAAAAATCTCAACAATAACAAACTAAATAAACAACCCCTCTCTGATTCCTTGCCTACGTTTTCAATGCACTTCTAAAGTCTGACCTCAGGTTGAGGTCACCTGAGGTGAAGGGTACACTTTGGTTTTTCTTGTCTACCATTAACTCTGGTAATAACGAAATGAGCTTTGCCAAGAGGCTGTCAAATTTGTCAGATTTATAGTGCTATTTTTTATCTTCCAGGCCTCTCTGGACTTTAAAGCAGAAGAAGTGCCTAAGGTGCCTTCAAAGTCAGGTTTGCAGGTTTTTTCATCAGACAGATACACCACAAAGACTGTACAAATCCTTTTTTTTTTTTTTTTNTGTACAAATTTTTTTTTTTTTTTTTGTAAGGAGAATTTATAGCTCTTGAAATGGAGCTTCATGTCTCATTCTCCTACTAAAAAAACAACTCAGCTTTCTGCAAACCAACCCAAAGCAGGCAGATCCTGCCTGCTTCCAAAACAGATTGAATTTAGCTTGTTGTCACTCCTATTTCCCCTCTGTTCCAAATAAACTTTGAGATCTTTGCCATATTGCTGTATTACCAGCCAGTCATGATTCCAGCAGTGCTGGGGACACAGATAATTTTTTTTTTAACACAATGTACTGCCTTTTTTAATATGAGCTAGAGGAAAACAAAGCAAGTTTCTGAGTTCAAAGGTAGTTTTAACTTTTCAGTAGAAATTTTTTCCTACAAACATTTCCTTATGATATTTAGGATCCTTAATTATCTGGAGCTTCTGCATTAAACAGAGTTTTAAGGAGATCTGTGTCAGACATCAGCTCTTAAACTGTTGGATGCTGCATTTATTTTTGGATCAAGGAAGTTTTAAATAGAGAAGAACAAGATTACCACATCTTATATACTGAATCCTAAAAATGCACCAGATCCTTTTTGTTTGGGGTTTCATTCTTCCTTCTCTAGGTTTCACACTTTCATTCTGTGTCCTATAATGTGTAGAAAGGTATTTATGGTGAGACAGCACTTTCACATCTCTAGAAAATTCTGTGTTTTCTTCAGAATTGTCTGTGAGCTTTCCTTTTCCTAAGTGGAATCAATCTCTGAAGACTTGCCCCTTCCTTGCCCACCTCTCCTTCTTCCCACAGTACTTCAGACTAAAATAATAACACAGTAAAAAAATTAGAAGATCAATAGCTTTCTGTAACAATCTCTCTAAGTAGCTGGGAGTTAGAAGCCTTTGGTTCAGTCACTCTTCATGATAAAATCTATCCTCAGCTTTCCAAATTAACAGAGAGGCTGGATTCTTATGTCTATGTTTTATCTGTTATCTAATTAGGATTCTCTAATTGTCCAGAGTGACCGAAATACCTCCCTTAGTTCTATCTGGAAAAACTCTTTAAGGTAATTTATCATAATAATGCAAATCTATTGAAAATCTTAATTATAGATGAGTATCACTTCTTGCAATACATTGTGAGAGGATAAATTGACAGATTACTGACAATTAAGATCTTACTTATCAATTCACATTGCTTGGGCAAAGACCTCAGTTTGAGGCTTACATCCTATAGTAAGCTATTTGTCACATAAAACCAGATCAGTATCTCAATATTAATCATTATCTCCTGCTTTATCTTTGCTGATTTATGCAATCATAATGCAGGATCGTAACATAGAGGCCCACTGAACTGCCCTTTAGGATTTTATTGTTAGATAAAATATTGAAATATTAATTAACACCATCAGTTCCTGGTTCTGTTTAAACCAGTCATTCTTTTTAAACCTGGTTCTGACAAAAAATACCACAGCAACAATGTGTTACTCCTCAGTGTAATAAAAGGAACCTTCATGAGCACTTGCTATAAGTCAGGCAGGAGTTCAGGTCATCATTTTTGGATTAAACCTGAAGGAGCTGTGGAAACAAAGGTTTGCTGGTCCCTACATGGGACTGGAGGCACATAAAGGTTTTAGATGAGAACATTCAGAATTCCCATCTGCTATGGGGCTTTATGCGGCTTTCTTCTCTTACTTTTATTCCTGTTTTATTTTCCAACTCTACTAAGTGAACCTGTGAACTACTCATGATGGTGAAGTCAAGGTTCTTCTGAATACTGTTACTGGTCTTTTTAATTACATTTTTTTCAAACACAGGCACTCATCCTAGACATGTTATTCATGTATCATTCAGGGAAGGTTTAAAATTATTAACACATAGTCAAAGCTGTTATCAGTGAAGTGTTCAGGGGAACCACTGCTGGGATCAACCAAGGTAATAATATCCCTAGCAGGCAGCAAGTTTGTTTTCTGACACTCATCTGGTGCCAATGCTTTAGGACTGTTCTGGGACACTGCCAGACAAAAGAATTTAATGGGTTTACTCTGCTCTGCTAAGACGCCTGCAAACTATCTCAATATGCTGGAGGAAGGAAGTCAGAAAAGGTTCAGGATTAAAATAATCCTAGGCAGATGAATAAATTCATACACAGCTATTAAACCCAAGAAGTTTCCTGAGGAAAGTCAGCAGGAAAAGAAAGCGCATGCCACAGCAACCCATGGGATCACGCGCAAAATGCTAAGCTTGTCATGTTCATTCTTATAATTGTAACACCTCAGGTATGATAGAGACTCATAAATATTGATATTTTACAAACTGAGGTTTTTTCCCCTAGTGTTAAATACATTGTCAAGACAGCTGTCAGTCACTAAGCCACTAGTCACAGTTATCCCAAGGGATAAGGCACAGATTCCTAAAATACTCACAACCTTGAGGAAGCAAACAATTGGGTCAGACGGGCAGGTGTTCAGGAACTACAGTGTGAAGGAATGAACTTCAAGATTTCACTGCAGTGAAAAGGACACAACACAGTTTAGACCGTAAAATTAACAAGAAAAATAATGGAATGAAAACTAAAAACTAGAGTTGGATTTCATTGGTGTTCTTCCAACATACACTAGCTAACAAGTACTTTCTATTTCTTATCTGTGTCACATATTTGCAAAATTTAGTGAGGAAGAGGAAAAATGTACCACTAACCTTCATTATTGACATGCCTATTAAAGTTATAGTAGTAAACAAAATGTAAATATAACCGGTTCTCCTAAATTACACTTTATCAGCATCATTTTCAATTTAAGCAAGGATTTCAAAAGATTTAGAACTCACTGAATGTAGTGCAGAATAATAAATTATGTTAAGAATTAATGTGAGTTCTATGTCTTTGAGCATGCATGTGTGAATTACTGTCACTCTATGAATGCTTCTCCCAATGATAAGAAACTTCTTTGTCAATTAAAAAACACATATAGTAGCTGTCATCAGCTGCTACATCCCTTCAAAATTGCTCTTAAAAGTGCTTTCATTTTTTTTCTTACTGAGAAAGATATAATTTTAGATCATTAACTGAACACACAAAAAGAAACATGAACATTGGAAATGCATTGGACACATTACATTTTTAGAAAAAGAAAAAAACAGAGAAAGTTGAAAACTCCTTGTCAATGACTGAAAAGCTGCTTAACTGATAGATCAATATTAAGCATGCCTCTTTAGAATTTAGCAGTGTGCTGTTGTATTGGTCTGGACTGGGAAAGATGATTTTTGTCCATAGCAGATGGTGTAGGGCTGTGTTTTGGACTGGTATGGAAACAGTGTGATAACACAGGGATGTTTTCATCATCACTGAGCAGTGTTTGCACAGAGCCAAAGCCTTTTCTGCCTCTCAGACTGTTCTACCTGTGAGTGGACTGGGGTGCCCAAGGCATTGGGAGGGGACACAGCTTGGACAGCTGACCCCAGCTGACCAAAGGGATATTCCAAACCCTATGCAAAGAAGATAATGCTGGGGAAAAAAGAAGGAAAAGGGGATGTTCAGAGTGATGCTGTCTGTCTTCCCAAGTTCCATATAATGAACGCCTGCTCTCCTGGGAATGGCTGAAGAGCTGCCTACCCAGGGGAGACAGAGAATGATTCCTTGTTTTACTAGTGTGCATGTCTTTTGCTTTTCCTATTAGACTATCTTTATCCCCACACATGAGTTTTCTTCCTTTTACCCTACATGTCTCTCCCACAATGTGGGGCTTAGCTGCCTTCAGGGTTTAAACTACAACCGCCCTTTAAATCAAGGGTACTAAAAATTCAGACCATATTTTAGTCAGTCTGGCAATCTGAGAGCTGGAGATTTTAATACACTTAGGGGGTTTCTCTCCCTCTCTCTCTCTCTTTTTTTCTTTTTTTTTTTTAACCTTTTGACAGTTTTCTCCAAAGTCCTGCAACCAGAAAAATGAGCAGCCAAGAGACATGTTTAGAGGGCCAAGTGCTTAGCTTTTCAAGAACAGCTGGTGGAAAAGCAAAATATAAAGAAATGAAGAAAATGTCAGTTTTGTGTACTTTACCAGTCCCTAATGCAGACATATGAAGTATTTGGTCTGTCAAGTTCCTCTGGGACTATAATACTTATTATACATCTGGAAACGTGAGGAGATACTTGACCATAGTTTGTTTCTATCCTCTTGTGTCATCTCAGATAACGCAGGAATCAGAACCACACCACGTTGTCTTCTTTCCTGATATTTTTGGGTTAGGAGAAGGGATAGGCAGTGGGATAATGAAAAATTGGAATTCTGACTCAGTTTTTTGATCAGTTTGAGTACTATTAAATGAAGCTTCCACTGGAATTTACTGAGGTAAGGTTTAAGTAAGGTGTAGCTAACAGTTATATTTCTAGAGAAAATCCCAAGGGCCTTATTGTTTTGGCCAGATATATGCTACAGCAGAACAGGAATTACACCTGTAAAGAGGAAATGGGATACTGAGTAAACCTTTTGGCTGAAATGATCCCTAACACATGATAAGTGTGCTAAGATGAAATGAACATAAACCAAATACAGAACTAATAGATAAAAGTGCTGTTATGACTGGTAAAAAGTTTCAAGTTGCAGTATATCAGCACAAGTTATCCCAGAAACCATCTATATTGAGTTACTATATTTATGTTGGTTACACACACAACACAAGCATACATTAAAATGATGAAGAATGATATGCTGTGTACATATTTCACTTCAGTGAGGAAGGATAATCACTATAACAATCTAGAAGGAAACTGTGTCTCCTTTGATGTCCTAAATATACATTATGCAAACTACATCTCCCTAAAGAGTAATCAAACATTGGTCAGCTTTTAATCTATCAGTTAGTTAAATTAAATCAGATAAAGTTTAATTGGCTATGATTTTACTTGAGTTTCTGTCAGAAACTAAACAGTTTCCTTCATCCTTCCCTCCATCTGTAACAATGTTGATTTGAGACAATTCGAGCCATTATAAAACAGATTATGTTTTATAAACCCATTTCTATTTTTTTCTTCTGGTTTTATTTTGGTTAACGATTTTGTTCTCTTTATATTTTTTGAAATTAGAAGTCTAAATATTTTATTTTTAAAGCATTCAAAATAAAATCTTTCCAATATCTGCAGCTATTTTTAGCTTTGAAAATTATTTGGTCTCCGTGAGTTCTATTTTCCATCAAAAGTTACTGTCTGTGGAATAGGATCACAGGAAGTCAAAGAAGATAATTCAAGAGTCCTTGTGGCCTTATAAACATTCTGATTCTAAACCCTAAAGTTGAGAATTGAATAGGAAACATATGCATAAACATAGAGACCAAAGTGTTTTGCAGACTATCAAATCTGACCCTCCAAAGCTGATGAAAAGACCTGTATACTAACAACATCACATTTGTTTCGAAGGGCACCTGTGACACTTTGATAAGAGCATGACTCTTTCCAATGAAAATCAGAACTAGAGAAGGAATATCTCAGCTGAGATAGATGATCCAGGTTATCTTAAACTGTGCTGATAAGTACCACAAGTTGTGCTGATGGGCTTGTGATTTGTTCTTTTAGGATGCAGCAGTGGAAAAGGAAATCTATCAGAAGTGACTGGGGAAACTGACACAGCTCAGAGGAAAAGAGGTCAATAAATAAGATATTAAATGTCTCACTTATTACTGTTCTGAATTATCTCCTCTACTAATCAAATCTGATAAAAATGACAGAGGTTAAATGAGCTTTGTCTGAAGCTTGTTAGAAATTAAGAAGGTAAGAGACAAGAAATACTGAAAAACTTGCAAGAAAACCATAAGTGCACTGTAAACTCTGTTTTTATACTTTGAAGTTTTGCACCAAATCTGGCTCCTAAAGACAAGCGTATTGATATGCAGTGTGTAAACATTGAGCTGGTTTAATTCTTAGCATTCAGTGATGAATAATATCATGGAACTAAGCACTATTTTCATATAGATTAAAAAAACGGTTAAAATTCCAAAATGTTTATGAATGTGCACTCACTGTGGGGTGAGTTGCACCCATTAATGGTTTGGAATGAATATGACTAACTTTGAATTTAATTACCACAGAGTGGGAGCCCTTCTCAAATTTATTAAAGAATCATCAAAATAGGGTCTGGAGCTACTGTATGGAGATTCATGATCTAATCCTTTTCTTCCCTATCCTGAAGTTCTGGGTGTTTCAAATATCTCACTTTAATATATACCTGAATTCCTGTCATGCACCACTCTAATGGAAGTGCTACTGAGTGAGCTGAATGTCCTTATTTGTTCTAGCAAGAAAAAAGCTTTACTTTAATGATATTTTTATGCAACTGAGGCAAATGTAGTCAAAGATTATTTTCTGTGTTAAGAAAGACGGAATGGTTACATGCTGAAGATCCTTTCCTACCTGAAGGATTGGTTTTACATTCATGTCTTTGCCCTTTTTTTGGTATCATGCTTCAATTTTTGGGTTTATGAAGTCATACATTTTGTATTTTTGGGATCACACCCATAAAAGAAAGGTAAGGTTTGCTTTATCATGTTTGTTTATGTTAAAGCTCCGAGGAGCACTCCTCACACAAATTCAAGTAACTGTGAATTATAATTGTCATTGTAAACAGACATGCTCACAAACAGTAACTGCACTTTAGTCCTACTGAGTGGGGTATAAAATACAACCCTCATTAATAGATAGAAACAAAACAGGATGTTTATGTGTTTAAAGTATGCCACAGGACATCTACCACTTCTGAAATATCTATAGAATATTTGTCTCAATTGTGTCACAAACACCCAGAATAGATTATAAAACACAACATATGTTTATCACATCTGATATATTTATTTATCATTGATGCACACTTGAAATTTATGAAGGTCATACCTGGAGTGGTTTCTTTCTGGATACACTGCTTCATCAAGATAGGCACTTCCTCACAGTACTCTTACTTGTATTTGAAAGTAATTTTCTAATCCATTACACTAGGGCCTAAGAGATCATAGATCACTCCTACCATGTCACAAAATGTCTTGAAAAGGATTAAAACACTCAATTAATATTTTTGAAAAATCTTGACATTTTGCTAACCATTAGTTAGAACTTGAATCAACTAATTTGTAAGATCCCTGAAGACCAAGTTAAAAAAAGTAATTTCTTTTTCCTATCAAACATTTTAGAAAAAAATATCAGACTCTTTTTGAAAAATAAATATGTTGATAAGATTTTAATGCCATTAGAGTTATTGTTGTTTTAACAGACCCAGATGACAGACTGGATTTTTCAGACACTTACTTTTTTTAAAGTATTATTATTTTTATTGAGCTCCATTTTCTTAATCTCATCAAATTTCCTTTTTTAAAACAAGAAAAACAGTTTGAAACACTACTGATAGGAGAAACATCTACTTATCAGAGGAATACTAATAAAATTTCTTGATCAATTTTATCAAAATACAGGGAGTGGAATCTTACAGCCTGTTCTAGAAAGCTACTCCACTATGGCCATTTTTTCTAGAGAGCATGAAAAGTGCATGCCCATTAAACACTCATTTAACAAAACTGTTGAAAGAAAGAAAGTGACAGCAGGATTTGAGTAAGATATTAATTATTGGCTTGGATTTTTTTTTTTCATCTTTTTAATTCTATCTCATAGTCTCTATATACTTGCCTTTTTTTTTTCCGCTTACCTTTGACTTATTGACTCCTTAAACATCAAAAAATAGAACCTAAAGCCAGAAGCATATCTGTAAGCTTCCCAGGGTTTTCTTTGTCCCATTGCATTGCCAGAATTAATATATTACCATTCATCCCTTCAGGACTGCATTTTCTCCTGCTCCGGTGTATGAGAAATGAGGCATTTGGGCTTATGATGATTAAAATGTCCCAAGCTGACAGCACAGAATTGCTTAAAATTACTGTCTCTCTAGCTCTCCTACCAGTGTCAGGTTATCATTGTAATTCCAGGGATACTCATCACAGACAAACTTTGGTACTTGGTATTAAGACAAGTATAAGCATTTATGCTTCTATTTAAGTCTCCTGTAATTATTTGGGATGCAGTATTAAATATGAAAACCTGCATCCTTATTTAATATTTTTAGAAGGGGTAAATATGGTCAATTAGGTTATGCTAGTTAAACCCTTTAAAGCAGACAGATTGTAGTTGCCATGTAAAGAATAAGAGGAACTAGGGAAGAGACACTGGGGAGCAGTTGGCACAGGGATATAAGGCTTTCACTAGTTAGACACTATCCAAAAAGCTAGGAGGAAAAAAATGTGTGGAGCTACTGATGGGGGGGAAGCTGGGGTGGGGGAGCACAATACCAAAAAAAAAAAAAAAAAAATTATGCACAGTTTTCTGTTCTGGTTTTTACAGAGTCACAATCAGAATTGTGGTTCACCTTTCTGTCTCTTTTATGCCACTGCTGTTCTGGTATTTCAAGACCCTTCTTTTGTGGAGTTTAAGCCCCACCTTTTCTCTGCACCCACCGCCCAGCCTCCCATTAGAGCCTTGACACTGCTATCATCTTTAAGAGAGATGGACTTTAGGAAATAAAGTTCTACCCATTTGAAGAATCTACATAGCTTTATGACTTACACCTCTTAATTTCCTCCACTTCTTATCTAACACTAAAACTGCTCCTTGCCTTTATTCCCAAGAGTTTCATGGGGATACATAACCTAGTTCTTCCCATTTAATTGCACATTAGGCCTTATTATCACTTACTACCATTGCAGTGGTGCCTCATATACTTTTACAAATTCGTATTAAATTAAGAAAATAGTGTCTGTAAAGTCTGACTACCTTTCTCTTGTTCCATCCCAAAAAGCCACATATTTGTCTTTATATGTGTTTTCTTAATGGGGAATACCAAAGTTGATGAGAAAAAAAAGCTGACTTCACATTAGAATTGAGTTAAAACCTGATAACTCAGCCTCCCTCTGGCACTCAAGAAAGAGGGTTGCTTCTGCAGGCTGGTTCTCTGTGAAATTGCTGTCTGCCTTGTACACAAATCCAGGCCCTGCCACATGCCTGTTGACAGCTTATTCTAAAACAGCAATTCAAAAATGATGATCAGCAAGAGGTGGCCTTTTAATTGCCATTAGAATGAGTGGAGCATCCTCCTCCCAAATGACTTGGCAATATTTATTGGATGGCAATAAATATGAGATAATGCACACCATTGTACTGGATTATAATTGCACACACTCTCAGAGGAGGCAAGAGCAGGGTGCTCCTTGAAGGAAGGCAGACTTGGATCTGATGGCAACAGTGGTGGCAGTGCTCCCCCAGCACCAGAGCCAGGCCAGCAGAGCCTGGAGGGGACTGCAGTGGGTCCAGCAAGCACCAGGCAAAGGCAAGATAACAAGCCAAATCCAGGATCAATCCAGGAAATACAGACACTTCAGCCACAGGGCAGGAAGCCCACCTACAACATAGCCAGGGCAGGAATATGAGTAGGCAGGGAGAGGTTGTTTCTCTCAGACAGCCCCTGGAATCACCTGGCTGCATCTGAACACCAAGGGCTTTCTCAAGCAAGATGGAATTCAACTGCAGAAAACACTGTCAGATCCAATGGAGGACAAAGAGATATGTGTGTTCAGAGCAGATTTAGGTGAATTTGTGTATTTTAAGTTATCCAGTAACTATTGTAATTGTGAAAATTGGATCACCTGCATTCCCAAATTTTTGATTGCTGAATTGCAATACTGGAGTGAATATCCCTCTACCTACTCTTTCTGAAAACATTTACTAGTCACTGTTACAAAAATGGTGGCTTGGTTTGGTTCTACATTTTCTTACAACAGTCTTTGCATTCTTTCAAGAGAAATGATTTATGTCATAATCATAATGTCAAGAATAGGAAAGACCTGATTACAAAATGAAGACATGCACAAGGAATACGTATCAACAATTAAGAAAGCAGATGTAAAAAAAAAGAAAGAAGGAAAAAAATCAATTTTAAAACTATCTACCAAATCCTCAAAAACTTTTTAAGAAAACTAGACAAGTAATCTTTGTGTGAGAGGATTAAGGAGGACTTGTGTTAAAAATTGATGAGGATAAACTAAGAATATGATAGGAACATTTTCTGGACAGTCTGGACAGAGCAAAACCTAGGGTTAAACTTAAGCACTTCCAAGAATAGTCCAAAACTTTACTAATTAGTGGTGACCTTCCACTAAATAGGAAACAAAAAAGTCTGCAGGAAACTTCACGGCGAAGGCAAAATATCAGGCAGAATCTGACTGGAGACAGACTGCCTGAAAGAAATGGCCAAGCATCTGCAATAATGCCTTGAAAACAAAAACACATCAACCTTAATTGTCACAGTGCCACAGAAGAAAGATAAGCCAAAATGTATTGAGCAGCTTAACAGAACATTAATGTCACTTGCAGGAAATATTCATAGTAGATTGATATTACAGCAAAGAGAATCTAAGAGAAAGAAGGTAAGAAAATAATGTACAGGTGTCAGATAAAGAACATTATATTCTGAGCATGTTTTGAAGAGTCCTAAGAAGATGTATTGAAGTGCAAAATGCTAATCATTATTAACTTGTATGATTCTGAAAAACCTTGTTATTCTTGCAGAAAATGCACAAAGGAGAATGGTTAGCTGTGGAATATGAATGAAATAAATTACTCTGGTGCGTTAACCTTGGCTAGCAGATAAATATCCACTCAACTAGTCACTCACTTTACCCCTCAGTGGAATGTGGGCAGACATAAAGACAGAGATCACATAACCAAATACCACTGAAGACAAAGCAGGCTTGTCTTGTGGAAAAATTACTTAATATCTTGCCAATAAAAAGAAATATTCTATTATAGATTTGAGCAGTGTAGAATTACCATCTCCTTTCCACCTGCATGTATACTGCAAGAAAGCAAGTCTGTGTTAAACCAGCACATTTTGTCCACTCTCAAGCCAAAAGCAATGTGCTATTCATTGAGAGAAATAAAAAGCAAAATGTTCCACTATTTTTACTTGTTGACTTCATTGAGAGAACAAGACTTGAAGGAAATAGTGTGTAAAACTTTGGAACAGGAGTCAGAACTGCAAAGAGTTAGATATTGAAGGATAATCTTTCTTCCAGTTTCTGCACTTCTAGAAAGCACAAGGCCCACCTCTAAGGAAACAGAACTATAGTTTGGAATATTGCAACCATTCCTTTTGCCATCAATGTTTTTTAGCAATTTTTCTGTAAATAAACACTAGACATTTTGTTATCTATAGAACACATAATGATGGAAAAAATCCAAAGGCAGAAAGAAGAAAGAATCAGTAGAATATCTCTTATGAACTAATTACATAACATTTGGACGGTAGAAATTCTTCAGACAAATCTGCATGCTTTGTACTAAATACCTACGAAAACCAAAAAATGGATGAAACAGGTAATAAAAACTGGACACAAACCAAAGATGGAGGAACATCCATTGGTAAAATTCCGGTATGGAAAAGACAGATGAAATGGTTTGGAAATGTCCAAAGAACAGAAGCATAAGTTGCCCTTCTAACACTAAATGTTGTAACAGTGAACCATCACAGAGTGGTAAGGTTTAGAAGGGAGTGCTGGGGATTATATGGCACAACACTCTGGTCAAGAACAGCCCCCTGGAGTCAATTTCCCAGACTATATTCAGATGGCTTTTGAATATCTCCAAATGTGGATGCTCCACAACTTCTCTGGTTGACCTCAAAGATACACAGAAAGCAAGACAGAAAGTTACTAGTCAGATCAAATAGAAAGATAGCTTAAACAGTTGAAGGATTAATGTATTTGTTTTAAAAATCTGTATTTGTCTTCTTTTTTCATAGAATTAAAAAAAAAAAGAGAAAATAGAGGATTACATCATTAAGGTTAAATTTTAATTAATTAAAATTATATCATGATTTCATTAAAATGTTTGTGTGTCTAGCTATATGAAGGGAATACAAGACCCTGACTTTACCTATTTCCCCTCCAACTAAAGTTGAGAAGCATGATAGAATCTGTCTAAGACATTTTTACATAGTAAAAATAATTCTTTTAAAAAAACTTGAAATAATTTATGGAGATTTAATATATTTTTAGATCAAATAAAAGAGAAAACAATCAACAGACTTCAAAGCTGAAGTTTTTAATCTTTTTTTAAAAGCATTGTCACTGAATTGAAAAAATATTATAATGTAGGTTTGTAATTAAATGGGGAAAATGAAGAATGTATATGTTGATGTAAAAGAGAGCAAGATGCCAATAGCAAAGTACAAAATGCATTTCCCTAAATCTTCTTCAGTTTCTTTTTGTCTCCTAGAGACACACATTCTAGTTAACTCAAAGTTATTATTTCTCTAGCTTTATGACATGCCTGTGGCACTGTGCAAGGTGATCAGGCAAATGCAGGTGCTCAGGGAAAGTTATGGGTGCTTTAGATCTTCCACTAATGGCATCAAACACACCATTTTTATGTGTTCTATATTACATGATGCAGTTCTTGTCACAGAGCTGAGGGGGCAATAATGGAATATTGGTGAAGAGGATTGTAAACATGCTTGAGTGACTTGCAGACAGGGTTTTGAGAAACACATACATCATACAAATTGTTGTTTGGCCTTGTCTGTAGAACAAGTACAAAATCTCTGTTTAGATAACCTGCGATAGACTTGGAGGCACCTCATGGAACATGCTTGAGATTTCTGCCCTGCTGTGGGGAAGATCAAAGCAGAGTGGTAAATCACACCTGCAGGAGCCCCCGATACACAGGTGAGAACAGCAGGATCACTCATCCTGTGGCATGCGCTGGAGCTCCTCCAGCACGAGCTCTGTGGTGTCTGTGTGAGGGGCTCACACTTGTGTGCCACTGCCCAGATACTGCTCCAGGGAAGCCTTGCTTAGTAAGGCAATGAAAATAAATTTATTCTTGGTATTTGATCTGTACTTGTGCCTGCATCCAGTCTGTTCCTGCTAACACACAGACATTTAGGTTTTATACAGAATCACAGAATCATTAAGGTTGGAAAAGACCTCCAAGACCATCAAGACCAACCTTTGACTGATTATCACCTTGCCAACTGAACCATGAGACTGAGTGCCACATTCAGACATTTTTTGAACACCTCCAGGGTTGGTGACTCCACCACCTCCCTGGGCAGCCCTTTCCAGTGCTTTCCATGAAGAAATTCTTCCTGATGTGCAATCTGAATCTCCCCTGGCACAACTTGAGGCCATTTCCTCTTCTCCCATTGTTTGTTGCCAGGGAGAACGGCCTGACCTTCATCTGGTTAAAACCTCCTTTCAGGGAATTGTAGAGAGTGATAAGGTCCCTCCTGAGCCTCCTTTTCTCCAGGCTAAACAACACCAGCTGCTTCTCATCAACCTTGTGCTGCAGACTCTACTTCAGCTCCCTTGCCCTTCTCTGGATATGCTCCAACACATCAATGTCCTTCTTGCAGTGAGGGGCCCAAAACTGGACACAAGATTAGAAATGTGGTTTCACCAGTACCAAGTACAAGGGGACAATAATTTCCTCTGTCAAACACCACTAGCCAATAACCCACACAAAGCTTCTTCTTTTTCCATTTTTTTTTCCTTTACGTTGGGAATTCCTATCTGCTCAGGATATTATGAAATTTTATAGTCCTTACTTAACCCTGAGTAAAGGAGATACAACAGAAGTGTGTGTAGAAGATACCTACAGAAATGAAATACCACTTAAATTACAGAGATGTGCAGTTAGAATTTTTCTGTTCTTACGTTAATAGAACACTAATTTTGCCTAACCAAATAACCAGCTCCTTCATGCTTCATTAACTCTGAGTCCTCTTTACTAAGTCATACCTTGCCAGTAAAGAGTATTGCAGTTTTTAATAGGAAGGTATCCATGTCTTCTCAATTTATCAAAAATGCTTTAGTGTCTCAATGGATTAAATCATATTTTATGCAGAAAAAAGGCAGTAATTCTTCACATTACCCTCAAATCAACACTGCGGATTTGTATTCCAAAAAGATGATGAGAAACTTGCAGAAAAGGCTTAAGTCTCTAGGGAGTTCAAAATTGAGTTGAGTGAAAGCAAATGGATTCCCACCCATGGAATAAATTACATTAAATTCTATTGGCATATATGATTTGTGACATCCTACCTTTTAGACATACCTGCATGCACACAAAGAAGCCATTAACTAGTGCAAGTATCAGGAGCAAGAAAATGGGCTCTTGATGGCATGACTGGCCCAGAAAACTGATCTGTTGCACAATATAGCAAAAAAGGCATCTTTTCTCTGGACATGAAAGCTCTTATTGAACCTAACCTGCATATTGCCAGGACCATTTTTATTTATGTAAACCATCTATTTGAATATGTAAGTTCCCTGGGACAAAGAAAAAACTTTTCGGGTTTTTTGTGGAAGATTTATTTTCACGGGGTATCCTCCAGCCAGAAGCTGAGCCTTGTAGGTCCTGGTATGATTTAAGAGAATTTCTGATAATGTCCCAGCAACTTGCAACTGCAAAATGAGAGGTTGTTACACTGGTGCTCCTGCTGGCAAAGTGAGACCATCAGTGCCATGAATTTGCAGAGAGATTCACAGTGGGAGTGCACATCACAGACCAGGTGTCTTCTGCATCCCTTCTCACCAAGACTTCCAACTTCTCACGAATGAGTGTTCTATGTTACTTATAGAATCCCTGGGAAAGGAATCAGAAAAAGAAGGTTTAATATAAAAATGGAAGTTAATTGGCAAGATTTACTACTTATCAGATATAATTATAATAATAACATTTATCTATAATAACCCTTACCTTTTACCACTCTCTGAGAGACTATTAGAATATGGTAAGAATATTTAAATAAGGACAAATAGCTGAAAAACATTACAAATAGTCCATCCCTTATTGACACAATGCTTAGAAAGCAGTGAACATCTATATAAATTATGTAGATCTACTAAAGAAAATGTAGGAGATTACTCTTTCCTCTTGGAAATGTTAAAAGTAAAAAAGAAGAAAATCAAGCATACTAAGAAATAGTGGCAAAAAAAACTTAAAGGCATCACTTAAAAAAGAGAAAAAGATGCTCTAGACTAAGGATTTTTCTGGGTTAAAAATCTTAATAATCTTCTTAAATATATGTGTACTCTGTTGATATAACTAAAATATCATAAATCCCTTAAAAAGATTTGTTTGTTCTTCATAAATATGTGCTAGCTGTTATATATCAAATGTGTTTAAAAGTGAAGAGCTTGATTTTAAGCATGGAGCCCCAGAAATATTTTCCAATTCAATACTCAAGAGAGCTGATACAAGTGAATGTTAAAGGCAGTGGAAATAGTCAGTATATGCAACAACAATATGCTTGTCATTCTTTGTAAAAGTTTTGATTGAAATTCAGGCTGGTGAAACTCCAAGCAAACTATAAGGAATGAAGACTTCCACTAAAAAAATATCTTCCTGAAGATTTTGAAAATATCATGAAAGGGAATAAGGTAGAAACCAGAGTGTGCACTCACTGGAAGAAATATACTTACAATATTCCTCGTATTTTCCCGATCTCAGCTGTTACTTCCCCCAGTGCCATAAAGTCAGGAAAAAAGAAAGTCAGAAAAGTTCTCAAGGAACCGTTTACAGTCCAGAATGTCAAGAATTGACCATTACCAGGAGGGCAGTACCAAACAAACCCAGCTTGTACTGCATTCATCCTGAAAAATATGCAATTTCAGTCTGACATTTATTCTTTTTTCTTTGCCAAAACAACTGCATTTGTTCAGGAAGAGCAGATCTATCTTATGTATGTCTTATGAGGACAGATGGGGTTTTTTCTTCTCTATTCACATACTACAAGGCCTCTTCAGAAATTAGCATGGCTTTCAGTCCTTTCATCAGCAAATTATAGTTTATAATACATCTTTCTGTCTTGTGTTTCTGGAGGAAGAACCAAAAAGCTTAAAAGCCACGGGTAATTAAGAATACTCTCATTTAGATAAAACTCTAACAAAACGTCTTCTTCAGATCTCACAGTAATATAGAGATGAGTAAGGGATACTGTTTGACTTCATCATCATTATTATTAGATATTTAAACTTGTGTTTCAGACAATTAAAAGCTATGTTCTCAATAGAGGACAAACAGGGCACATCTGGAGTTCACAGTGAATGATCTGGACATTAACAAGAAGCCCCATGGACGATGAAGATACCATATTTTATGTATTTTTTCAGACATGATTTCAAATCAAATCAAGAATAGCAGTCATGCACCTGTGATAAGATGCATTTCTGTTAGAAGACTGGAATAATGAGTTCTCACCATCTATGAAAAGTCCCATTATCTGGTGACTAAACACCACATTATCAGTGAAATAAAAAATTACAAAAATGAACTCATCTTAATTTAGCCTGAAAAGGTTATTGTCGAGTGTATTTCCAGAAGAAATTTCCTTTAAAAAAGTTTATAAAAGAAAACAAATTATTTTGTGAAATATTATAAGGATCTGTCTTAATAGAATCTAAAAGCTCCAAACAAGGTGTCAAATGGACTCATACTACTGAAAATCACCATATACACACTGGACATGAGAGGAATGATTGGAACTGGTCATGTTCCTAAGCAACGTGTTAAATCTCATTACGTTAATGGAAATTATGATTTGTTCAATTTCACTGCTCTGTTACTTCACTGTTCTCAGATTACCGCCCATCCTTACACTAGGGTTGCCATTGCAAGAAGTCAAGGAATAAAAACCAAGGCATTGCTTTGAATAGGAAAAATCTTCCATTACCTTCATTCATTCTACTACCTCACCAATAAGGATTATGTAGTAATAATTTCCTTTAGAGTCTGAAAAAACCATAACTTTCTAATTTCTGGAATATTGCAATTAAAACCAGAAAGCTACAACATAAGTGGACCTGGAAAGTGAAAACCCCTTTCATCTATATACCTGGAAATATTGTAACAATGACAGATATACTGGGATAGGTAATGTTTATCCTGCAAATCTCCCAGATTTTCTGAGATACATATACAAATCAAGCCATAGATGAATGAAATTGTGCTTACTACCTTGTATGCTGTTATTTCAAGCATATTTTATGGATAAACAGTGTTCATCCAGGTATGAGAACACTGCAATACAAAGAGTCACAGAATTACAGAACACAAAGTCATGTCTGATGTACCTGTGGGAGCTCTAGTTCCTTTCACATTCAACACTAGGTGGATTTTGGCTTTCCTTTTCCCAATCCTGCATGTACAGACATTAATTTCCTCCTGGGTCTACATCTCTTGGATATAATTGAGAAATTTATGCTAATTATGTGCACATAGCAAATAAGAAAATACAAGTAACTTTTTTCTTTTTTTGACTGGTAACAGATTTGGGTGAGGGCTTTTTATTTTTTTGCAATTTTGGGGGGGTTTATATTCACTTGCTTTGGTTTTGGTTTTGTTTTCAGTCAGAAGCTGTGCTTGCATATATCACATGTATGATCTTACACATGTAATGACAGCGTGTACAATTCCTGCCTGACCAGTTTTTTATGAATATATAAAGAACTGTGTAAAACTTCCCAACGAGCCTTAAATGACAGTAGTGCCGTTCACTATAAAAGTTGGATGAAAAGGGAGCCTTCGCTCTCTATGACACAGAACAGTCACAATTCACAACTCTTAGTTAGATGTCAAAAATGTTTGCAAAATGTACAACAGGACATTATGTTGTTTCTGGGAATTGCCCCCCAACAAGGCAAGATATCCAGAGATTTGAGCTTTACTAAGAGAGTTACATGCCGCTAGCCATTAGTGCTAGTTTTGTTGTGGGTAGGAGGAACACACAGCACAGCAAACAGATAAAATTACTTGAAGTGGTGAAGTTATTTCCCATAGCTCACTTTCGTTTCATAAGAATGAATGGGTGGAAAATTTTCTGGCAGAATTAGCCTGTCAGTTGGATTCAGTCAGGAATGCCAATCTTTATTCCTTATGAGGACAGGTTACATTCCAGTAAGGAGCTTTTAGAAGGGTTGGACAACATTACCTCTGATACAATTTCTTTCTTGTTTTGTCAATGGCAATTTTAGTCTGGTGAGACTTGTGCCTTCACACTGTATTTTGATATTCCTTGCTGTTGAAAGTTTCCTGGAACCTTTCCAGTTTTCACAGGTTTATTAATGACATGCCAGCTGACATAACAGCTGAAAAATCAAACACATTGCTTTGTGCTTGAGACAAAAGAAAACTAAAATGATACTGCATCAAACCCCTGTGGAAATTTATACTTAGCATAAAGGAAGTTCAGTAGTCATCAACTATGGAGCTGTAATCTGCTGTTTCACCCATGGGAAAACTGCATTCCTGAAGAGCCATCTTCTGCAATGACAGCTTGTGGCCCTTCCCCATGATTCCCCAAACTCCCACTAAGTCCATGAGTCATTAGGAGTGCAAAAGCCAACATTACCAGCAACACAGAAGGAAGATATTTTTGTAAGGGTTTTGTGGCTATCTCCAATTATTTAATGGGAGATTTTGATTTGTGAGAAAAGGACATCTTAGACTAATCCATCTGATAAGGCAAGAGTTCCTGCAGGGTTTTGAATGCAGGGGAGCCAAGAGATGCTGTCTGAGAGAGAGGAAAGCCGTGGTCAGACAGCTGCTCCTGGCCTTGCTGCTGCTCTCAGCTCTGATGGAGTTGCTTCAAGCAGTGTTGTTGACCTGGGAGTCACTGTTTCAAACAAGATGAAGTTACTCACTGCAGTACAAGACAGCCTGAAGTCAACAGGATCAGGAGTTACTGCCTCACAGGGAGCAGCATATTTGTGCTAGGCAGCTGTTTCTGGATCTGTCCAAGCTTCTGCAGCTGTATAAGATGTTTCTTTTTCTTAAAAAATTGTAGGATAGTTTATCCAATCACAATTAAAATTTAAGCAGGTCTCATCTCAAAAATGCTAGAATACAGCGTAGAATCTGAACTCTCTCAGACAAAAAGGTCCATGTCATGAATAATATTAGTACCATTAATAAGTAAAAATGACAATGTATCAACGGTGTACCTAAGATCTTGCCTCAGGTATTCCCATTTTTCTTAATAAGAAATATAGAACAGGACTTTCTTGTTGTGATGTTTCTTCTCATCATTCACTTATGCTACACATGGCATAATTAGTATTTACTAATCACTATACATGCACTAGTAATTGATATAGATGAACTAACATACACTGAGTATATTATGCTAATACTTCAAAAAAATTTTGGTCTTCAGGGCTTGCAGAAAAAAACCACTGTGAACTACAGCTAGATAACCAAACCACAAATTTACACATTTTAAATACATCTTAATTTCTACAAGCACTTAAATGTAAGATATGGCCAAACTTCTATCATACTGGTTCTAAATATCCAGCAAATTGTTGTTTTCCAATTATTCTTCCACATCATCCGTTACAATTTAAAACCATTCTGAACAGACAGAACAAGACATGGAAGGTTCTGTTTGACTAACCCGATTTTCTTTGACAAGGTGATCAACCAAATTGATGAGGTAAAAGCTGTGGATGTCTGTCCAGGCTGTAATAAAGCCCTTGACACCATTTCCCACAACATTCTCCTGGAGAAACTGGATGGTCATGGCTTGGACAGATGGACTCCCCTCTGGCTGAAACATCTGGCTAAATGGCCAGGCCCGGAGAGTGGTGGTGAATGGAGGTAAATCCAGCTGGCTGCTGGTCACAGGTGAGGTTCCCCAGAGCTCAGCTTTGGGGACACGCTGTTTGGTATTTTTATCGACAACTTGAATGAGGGCATCAAGAGCATCTCCAGTCAATTGCAGATGACACCAAGTTGGGTGCAAGTGTTGGTCCGCTGGAGAGTGGGAATCTGCTAAGAGGGATCTGGAAAGGCTGGATCAATGGGCCAATGGTCTAAATTTCAACAAGGCCAAGGGCCAGGTTCTGCCCTTGGATCCTACTGCATGACTGTTGTACGTTGGAGACAGAAATCATGACTCCAGTCCTCTTGATCATAAAACAAACAGCCTGTTTTATTGTTTGGAACTATTTTACATAGGGAGTGAAAAACTCCTAGATCCAGACAACTGATTGGTCTGGCTCTTAGTCCCACCCAGCTTCTTGACCAGTTATATGTCTGCTCTCTAGGCTGACTATGGTTGGCTGAGGTCTCTGTATGAGTTTTGTTATTCACCAAGGGACTTGTTTCTAGAGTGAACCAGGTTAGCCAAATAGGATTGGTTATGACCAGATCTATCTTGTGTACCTAATAGACTAGCTGTGACAGGATCCCCCTTGCACTGTGGGCAGAGTGGTTGGAAAGCTGCCAGGCAGGAAAAGTCCTGGGCTCCTTGGTCAACAGCAGCTGAACACGAGCCAGTGTTTGCCCAGGTGGTCAAGAAGGCCAATGGCATGTGGCCTGTGTCAGCAATAGTGTGACAGAAGGACCAGTGCAGTGATTGTCTCCCTATAATAGACAGGTGAGGCCACACCTTGAATCCTGTGTCCAGCTCTGGGCCCCTCGAGACAGGAGGGACATTGAGGAGCTGGAGCATGTCAAGAGAAGGGCAATGGAGATGGGAAAGGGTCTGGAGCACAAGCCCTCTGGTGAGGAGCAGCTGAGGGAGCTGAGGGGGCTCAGCTGGAGAAAAACAGGCTTAGGAGGGACCTTATCACTTCCTACAACTCCTGAAAGGAGGTTGCAGTCAGGTGAGGGTTGGGCTCTGCTCCCAAGGAACAAGAGATGGTACAAGAGGAAATGGCCTCAAGTTGCACCAGAGGAGATTTAGATGGAGTATTAGGGAAAATTTCTTCACTGAAACAGGAACCAAGCATTGGAATTAGGTGCCAAGAGAAATGGTGGAATCACCATCCTTGAAAATAATCAGAACTGCCTAGATGTGGAACTTGGGGACATGCTTTAGTGGTGGAAATTACAGTGCTTGGTTAATGGTTTGACTTGATGATCTTAAAGGTCTCTTTCCCAACCTTCTAAGCTCATTTAATACCTTGGTGTTCTGAGGTACTTTGGACTGTTGTGAAATAGTTAGTCATCATCAACATGTCTGATTTTTAAGATGATAAAACCAAATAAACCATCATTAGGTCTCTAAATATTAAGACTAGTGTCAAAGTATCAAAGATTAAGTAAATCACTTTGATTTTAGGACATATCTCAGCTGATTAGTCTTTTGAGACCCTATGTTAAAAATACATAAATGTGAAAAACTTTAAAGGAAATGTATGAGACTACAAGGGGAAAAAAGTGGTGCTACTTTTCATACCTGAAGAGCCACTGTTTTTACACCTTCCAAAATAAACACGGTCAGTCACATTCATTAACTGGGAAAGAAATCTACAGTTCCTCCAGATATGAAAGTTTGTCCAGTTTACTGGGTAGAAATTGGGCATTAATTATTCCATTGTTGTGTTTTCATCACTTACATGAGGGCATGCTGACTGCAAGAAAAAAAGAGTGGTTGAAAGTTGTTTTAGGTTTCTCTGTGAGCATGCTAATCAGACCATTGCAGAAGCTAAAATTCCTGATTTCATTGGACATTATCTGACCTGTTTTCACCCCAAACCAGGATGTGGTACACTTTCACAATATCAAATGAAGGGCAAACACTGCAGATAAAAAAGGACTATGCCTTCAGACTGGAACTCTAGGGTTGTGTTTAGGTTTAAAAGGACAGCACAGTCAACCACCTTCCCTTCTAGTCGATAGAAAATTCTCTTGTAATTATTCAGGTGGAATTTCTTTCAGATTAGACTATAAAGTGAGATCCTTATTAAAAGATTAAGGGAAAAGTTAACTTGTTTTAGAGCAACACATAATTATAAAATTCAGCTTATCAAAATGACAGATGAAAATGTTTGCTGAAAAGCTTGGTTTTTTCAATTTATATTAACGTTTCAGTTTCGCTTCTTTTGAAAATCTATGTATAAACTAATGTATCCAGAGTGACTAATGAAATGCAGAGTTCATCATACCTTTTTAAGCAATTTAAAAAGCCCTGTCTTAAAAAAAAAAGAATTACATAACAAATTACTTTTAAAAATAGTAGTATCATGAATTCTTTCCAATTTATTGGAATTAATTTATGCTTCCTTTAAAAAATATTATTGTAGAACCTTTAAATACAGAAACATATCTTTTTTTTTTTTTCCTATATGTTATAGGATTAAGAGAAAATAAAACAAGAGACAAAAAAGATTCAGACAAACCCACAGGATCTACCATGCAAATTCCAGCATCTTCTGATGGATCATCAGTCCTAGGCGTATTTCACCTTGAACCATCCTGGAAACCTGCAGGAGCAGGTTCCACAGGTACCACTTCCACAGAGGTACCACAACTAGAGGGGAATGAAGTCTGTATTTTGCCAGTATGTTTCACTGATATTTACTGACAGGACAAAGCAATTTGTTCAGCCCCCTGTAATTCTAACTCCCTTGCTCTAGGTCCAATTCAAGACCCAAGCCCTGTGTAGCATTTTCTCCCTTCTCGCCCACAATCATTTTTTATCAGTTCTCTATTCCCAGCCCTACAGCTGAAAATACTAAATCACTACCCCAAAGTATTGACTGAAAGGAGAATATATCTGAAAGCCAGCCCTAGATTCAACTACAAAACAGACACAAGTGTTAAATCAGCACAAATTCTTAGTGCTGATTGTGGCTCATAAATAATAAGAATTGTAGTATTTTTGGCTTATTCAATATTCCTAGATGAATTACACAATCATACTTGCATATTTCTGTATTTCATAGGTGCATATACACAAAACCACAGAGGACCTGTCTCTTACCCAGAGTCTTGGAGAAAAACACCTTTCATTCCTTGTGCACTGTAGGCAACCACCCTCAATGTGAAAACACATACAAACCAGGTCTAAAGATATTGCACTCTTAGCTTACTGGGGGTATATCCACACTTACACTATCGATAATTTTTTTATTCATGTAGATTTCATGTAACACACAGAATTATGAACCAATTATATTTATTAACTGCCTTTATTCTATGAAATTAAAAAATATTATTAAAAACCTAGTTTATGAAGTCAAATTCTGACATAAACTATGGCAAATAATAGTCAAGAGAATTATCAATGAAATGTGTTTATGCAACCAATAAAATAGGATAATAATAATATTAATGTTTCCAAAGACCTCCTTCTCTGGCAACATTCTGATAAAAGTTTAGAGTTTTCTGAATATGAATACCATATAGTCTATGAAAAAATCATGCCCATTGTTAGGTTTGAGGGCTACATGAAGTATTCTTGACTCATTGAACAGATGCCAACACAAGAGAAAGTTAATACTTTTTCCAAATTATCATTAATCTCATGTATTTCAATGAACTCAAATGGTAAAAATTCTCTTTTTTGCTTTTAATTTTTAAGTTTCTCAATCACCCCAGCTACTCATATAGAATAGTTAATCTCTGAAAAGACCATTCGAACAATCATCAATTTTCAAAATGCTATTTTTTGAAGAGTAGCTGAACAGAAATATTGATTTTAAGGAATAATTCAGATTTCACTAAGCTCTGTCAAAAAACATTTTTAAAAGTCTACCTTCAAATTTTTTCTGCCATTCTCAATGGCTCAAGGTTACTTTTAAAAATCTGGAAATTACTTTGAGCCTTTACAGGTTTTGTGCTACTTTTCAGAGAATGTGTATCAAGAATCCTGCTAGCAAAATCACATTAGTTTTACATTGGCATAAGAGTTAAGAGAAATCAGGGTTAAGCTCCATAGATGGTTTTTTGGTGTTTTTTTTTTTTAAGTTATTCTGATATATTTCATTTTTTGATTGACAGTATCAAGAAAAAGGGAATAAGAAAGGAGAGATTTTGAAAAGTAATTTGCATTAAATGGAGAAAAGTGCTGACTACTTTTCTTGAGAACGGGTGTGAATGTTCAATACTAGTTCTTAAGGGAGGAGGGCTTAAGCTTAGGAGAAGAGTTTCTTTTGTACAAAACTATACTGTTACATGATTGCACTATTCTTCTATGCTATCACATCTGAATTGCACTTTTTATAATGCCATGCCTTAAAAAATAAATAAAGCATACACAAAGTCACAGCCTGCAATTATGCTCAGAAATAATACTACCAACTCCTGATGTCCTTTTTTCTCTGTGAAACAAAATAATTCAAGATAGTAAACTTGGAAAACTTGCCATCTTGTCACATGAAAATAATCATCACTGAATACTGTGTGGAGACTGGAAAACTTGTTACAACATTGATTGGGTTACATCAATTATTTAGTTTCCACTGTAATGAATCACAGTTTTAGTTGACGTTAAGGGTGATGATCTCCAGCTATGATGATCATAAAGGCCAAAGGCAGGTCTAGAAGAGAATTTGTCTTTTATTTGTATCAGATTAATTTTACCAAACTAGTTCTTATCCAATGTCGTGAAGTCACTGTTGCATTTCAGATTCTTTTGCTAACCAAATTTAAAAGCCTTAAAAGTATGAGGTTAAACAGATGGTCTATCTACCTGACCAAAAGTGAGCAGCAAGCAGGAAAACTACTCTGTATTCCTGAGAGGACCAAGTGCTTTGTGAGATTCCTTCCTGCTACCCAGGAAGGACTGTGCAATGTGGCTCCTGGAAAAACCTTGTTTCTTCCGTCAATATCACCCAGACCCCTGAGCCTTCAGCTGATCATGTGAACACTGCTATCATTTAATATGCAACAGAAGAAGGAAGAGGAAAGGCAGGAAGAAGAAGAATCAATAGCTTCCTTATTACTCTGGCATCCTTATCACTCTTTCTCACTAATCTGCATCCTCACATCTCCTCAATTTACCAAGCTGACTCATCATTCTTTCATCTCCTTCTCTTTAACAGGCAGATATTTTAACATTGTGTATTAACTACTTTTCCCCTTTTTACTTTACTCCAGAATTCTTCGTGACTTTTTGCCTTCTTGGTTCATCTGTTTCCCCCAGGATTCATGAGGTCTTTTCTACCTGCTATCTATGCCTCTACCTACTGTAGGCTGACTGCATCCTCATCTGTAACACATTTGCATCTATTTAAAACTTCTGTTTTATAATAGGGCCATGCTTACAGCCTACTAAGTCTGTGAACATACAGCAAGTTTATTTTATCACCTTATACAGACCAGCACCAGCCGGAGGAGTGTCTCGTTTTCCTCCCTGCTGAGAAATGAACCTTCCATGTGAACATCTTTCCCATTTTGCATCATCCACATCATCTCTCTTTTGACTTGTCCAGATAAACTTTGCTGTCACCAGGAAGGGGGAAAGGGGGAAAATATACCAGCCAAGATGCACAGAAACTGAGGGAAAAACAAAGTCAAACAAACAAAATCATGCAAAATACATGGTCAGGGATTGCTACTGTGCCCTCAGCCTAACAACATTCTCACTGCTCTGTCTTCTGTGCTAACAGAACAGTGCCCATTGATTTGTATTACTGTCTACTTAATGTAATGGCCTACTTAATCCCACTGGTAGTGAAGTCATTCCATATATTTATCTTCATCCTTTTCAGCTTTCCCTGCCCATTTTGTTTTTCTCAATGAGGAGATGTCATGGTTTCACCCCAGCCAGCAACTAAGCCCCACACAACCACTCACTCACTCCCCCACAGGTGGGATCAGGGTGGGAACTGGAAGGGTAGAAGCTGAAAAACACATGGGTTGAAATAAACACCATTTACTAGGGAAAGCAAAAGCTGCCCATACAAGCAAATCAAAGCAAGGAATTAATTCACTGTTTCCCATGGGCAGGCAGGTGTTCAGCATCCCCGGGAGAGCAGGCCCCTATCATCTGTAGTTGGTTACCTGGGAAGACAAATCTCATCACTCCAAACATTCCCCACCTTCCTTTTTCTCCTCCCAGATTTCTATACTGAGCACAATGTCACATGGTCTGGAATATCCCTTTGGTTCAGTCTGGTCACCTGTCCCAGCTGTGTCTCCTCCCAAAATCTCAGGCAGCAGTATGAAAAGCAGAAAAGGGTTTGGCTATGTGCGATCCCTGTGCAGCAACAACAAAAAGCATCTCTGTACTATCACCCCTGTGTTCACCCTGTTTGCTCAGCCCCACACCAGCCAGTGGGAAGAAAATTAACTCTGCCCCAGCCAAAATCAGCACAGGAGGGTGACCAGCAGTGCCATCAGCCTCAAAGATACAGGTGCAGCAAAGACCTCAAGTGAGGCATTTTGCTGTTTATATTCAGTGCTCCATTATTTCCTGCCTACCTTCCCTATTTATTTGATTTAGGTTGGTGGTTTTTTTTCTTCCTTGCTGGTAGCTGAATATTGAGTTCATGTTTTCCTAGAATTTATCACCTCTGACTGAGATAATTTTCCTGACTGGTAGGGGCTAATTTGGAGCCTATCAAAGCAAACAGGGCAGTTTTGTCCACAAGCATTAATTTGTGTTTACTGACACTAGATTTCATCTCCATCCTGTGCCTCATCCATTCAGTATCCCGCTGCACCTCCTCACAGCTGGATTTGTGTTCTGCCGTGAATAGCCACAAACCATTTAGAAACTGTTGCCCTTTCTGGGGGGATTTCATATGTTTCTAAACATATGAAAAGGCATAAAATATTCTTTCCAAGTGTGATCCAAAGATAAACACCTGACATTTCATTAGATTTCAACTTCAAATAGTCCTTTCATAACTTAAATGTGATGTTTTCTGAGCTTATGTGTGGGTCTTTCTTTTTCTGCCAATATATGTAACAAATAATCTGTTGAGGGATATAGTTATTAGCGTATAATTTTAAACCTCTTTATCTTGAGAAATAACTGACTTGTGAAAATTATGACATGACATTAGTAAAAATTATAATCTTGTTGATTATCAACTAAGTCATACATCAGTCGTTGGAGCTACAGACTGAGTTTCACTTTACTCAGAGACAACAGTTATAGAGTGTTTTGTGATTTCATGACACATTTCCCTTTTTGCTTGTTACCTTGCAACACAGAAATTTCTCCAGTGTTTTTGTATTAAAACATTGTATTATTGGGCAAATTAGAAGGAAGAAAAGAATTAAAGAATTATTCCTGAGTAACCTGGAATGAATGCTAAGACAGGAAAAGGACTAAGGGGCTTCCAGGTAATCTAACCTAGAATTATATATTTGTTTCATTGCCATTTAACATTCACTAGTACTGAGAATGCAATCCACAGAGAGTTGTGCTATATTTCCACCTTCATTGGATAATTATGGGCTCTGAGTGCCTTTCTTATTAGAATAAATAATGAACACCTGCATATTATATATTTAGATTTGAAAAGCCTAAAAGGACAATGTATGTACACTAATATAATCTCGGCTTTTTAGTATCAGAATTTCCAATGGTGCTTATTCAGTATGTAGTACAGAAGATGGCAATGGAATATATGGACCACAATACAAGTTATTTAAATTTTCTCTTCAAGCTTTTGTTGTTACTATATAAAATATAAATACCTCTGTATCAGTTGCCTAAATATTTCTCCAAGCCATTCTAGCTGCTAAATTGATCTACATAACAGAATCCAATGTATGAGTTCTGCAACACAGACTTTTCAGGTTGTCATTGGTTTCTGAGCATAAATTACCTCCCCCACTCCCCATCTAAACAATCTTTAGTTCCATTTTTAGCTACAAAAGGTATGACAACACATTATATCTTGTAGAAAGAGATTAGTTTCTAGAGCATGAGGAATTGCATTAAAAATCTAGAGATGTTTGAAGAATGATGCTGGAAGTAACAGGCAAACTTTCCAATAGTTAGGAATCCTTTTTGAGAGAAATGAGTGTGGGCATTTTATCCACTTAACAATCTAATGTTTAGATTCACAGTAAGGTATTTAGTTTTCTACTGAGGATTTTAGCTTTCCAGTTGCATCAGACTTTAAAGCGCTATTTAAACCCCAACAGTTTTGGTGACTGTATCTTGAATCACCATTTATGAATCCATTTGCAATGGATAATTTATTTCTTGAATGGCGAAAATATCAGCTGGCAGTTCCTTACAGTCTGGGAGCACATAAAAAGCAACACAAAACTCCAGCCCAGGACTACCAGCAACAAATTTTCAATATATGAATCACAACAGTAAAGTTTTATGTTACACACTTATATTAAGACAACATACTAAAATCACAGTGCTTGGATCAAAATAACTCTGAAAGGGCAGTGGGAAGCAGGAATGTCTGAATGATAATACATCTATAATATAGAAAGTCTTTAAAGGAGGTGTTGACATGATTAAAAGGGCACTTCCCTCCCTCTACTTCTTTTATCCTCACTATCTGGCTCTTATCACAAAATCATATAATAGTTTGTGTTGGGAGGGACCTTAAAGATCCTCTAATTTCAACACCTCTGCCGTGGACAGTTATACTGTTATATTTTTTGTGTAAGTAAAGGCTTTAATCAGACAACTACAGAAAGACAAACTAGATCAGGAAATCAATTTAAGTTGAATTTAAAGATCTGGTTGTTTTTAAAAAGGCAAAATTCAACTCAAATCAATTCTGCCAGCTCTTAGCAGAGCCACAAGCAAAAGAAGTAGCATAAAAGAAAGGTGTAATTCTCTGCTGATGGTATTGATACATGAACAAAACCAGTGAACCACCACAGAAATAATCACAGTGAAATCTCAAATTTTCAATCATATTTTGCTTAAGAAAAAATGGAAAACATTACAGTGTTTTCCTAACAAACATGGCCTGACATTGTAGACACACCAAAAATTGCTTTCAACAGCAATATTTCTGTATTCTAAGGTGACTCATCTAAACTCCAATTGGAACTTAGATAGATTTTGTTTTCAGAATTTAAAGAAACATCCGTCCTTTCCCTGTCAGGAAGCCATGGCTTCTTTTAAATGGATGCACAGGGATAGAGCCTAAACAGAGACAAAAAATTCTAATTGAGGAAATAAATGAATAAGTCAGTAACATGCAATTGCAACATGATCAGAAGGAAATACATGAAAGAAACAACATGAAAATTTGACATGAACAGGCAGCAACAATTTGAAATTAATTTAGGATCAAGAAAGAAAAATATGCAAATCTAAATAACAAAGAAAACTCCAGATCACATATCCTGCTTAAGATATCACTGCATGAGGCATTTCACAACAAAAATCAACACAATTTATATTATTAAAAAAAAAAAAAAGGTGGGAGATATATTTATAGAGAGAGGCAGAGAATAACAGAAATCTGTAAGAAAGCAAGCAAACAAGCATATATCAAAGAGTGGTGACAAATATTTCACTGGTACTATCCCAATCTGTAATTAGAAAAAAAAAAGTTAAAAAAAACCCCAAAAAACCCTGAAGTGCAGTGAGGGAAAATAAATAAAATTAAACTATTCTTCTATCACAAAAATGAATTTTAACTAATTCTGTTCCATCTATGGGCATGAGATATCTTCTCACATTTAGATGCTTGAAAATTCATTATAGGGGTTGAAGTTGAACATCAAAACAGCACAATAAAAATAGCCATTTTTATTTTGATTTTTTTAAAATTTAGACAATTTGAAAGATAAAATTTCTACATTTAGATTATTTCTGCATTTGCCAATACTGTTGCTCAGTATGTCTATATTTTCCATATAGATCCATTCAAGACAATGAAGGGAAATAAGAGATGCTGGCTTCACTTGCTTCCACCGGCTTCTCATATAAGGTTTGCAGGGATTTGTATGGATAAACTCTCTAGCCATAAAAGGGGTTAACAGAAAGGTTGGAAGGGCTGAATGCCAAGAACCTGAGCTCTTCCACAAAAACTTTTCCATTAGAAACATTCTGCCCTAAGCATGTTTATTTGTCAGGGTAATCTATATGTAAACTTTTCCAAACTAAACCAACACCCGCTCACTTTTAGTGGGGAAGAAGCATTTAGAAAGACATAGTGAAACAGATATTCCTGTTAATATCTTTCCCTAATTTTTTGTTTCTTGGTTTGCTTGCTTTTTTTGTTGTGGTGGGGTTTTATTGTTTGGTTGGTTAGTCGGGGTTTTTTTTGTTTGTTTTGTTTTGTTGTTTGTTTTAGTTTGGTTTTATTTTTTTTTTTAATTGTTCAGAGTTTTTTAGCTGTTCCCTCATACAGATACAGCCTCGGTACATATTCAGTTCACTGGGAACTACGCCCAGAAAAACTCAAAGACTGACCAGAAAATCTGTTAACTTATTGATAATTTTAGATATCCGCAAATTATTTATTATTTGATTTTGCAGAATTGTAAAGAAAAAGGTTAATGCAAGAGATACAAATGAAGAATGATTTTTTCTTAATTTGTGGAGATCCAAAGAATAACCATGAACATTAAGTCTTTTTTCGGTGGATGTTAATTCCAAATATATTCGTGACATTTAAAACAACAACTTGCTACTTTTCATAAGAGAAAAAGAGGAAAAAAGAAAAAATGTTTGCTTATTAGAAACACTAACATCATTGCAATTAAATAACCTCATTTTTCTTTCAGTTACAGCACCTAATTTTTATATTGAAAGATACCTTGCAGGAAGCAGAGAATATTTTGATTTCCACTGTAAAATATTGTTCGACATTCGAATAGTTAAGGATCAGCTTAAATTTCACAACATTTTTAATATAACTTTTTACATTACTATTTCTAGGTTTTGCTGCTACAGCTCTAGATTATAATTTTGATTATTTCACTGCACCAGAAAACATACAATATCTTACTTTTGGAGGCAGCCTTGAGTGATTTTAGGCTAAACCTTTACACTGGACTAATAGCACCATCACTGAGATATCACTGATCCACCTGGGAGCAACCAAGGGGATGAAAATCTTAAATTCCAATTTTCTTTCCAACTACAGGGGAACAGAGACATTCAATCAAGGCAAATATTAAAAGATTGCACAATGGAGCACCCCATCGTAACCCCTTAATCACTGCATTAGTTTCATTGAGCAATTGCATGGCCATGAACAGGTTTTTGTCTGATTTTGATACAAAAACATCCTTCCCTCAACACTAGCAGATACATTGCATATTGCTTACCTTGTTTCCCTCTTTATTTGGGAGAAATTTTCAGCTGGGTAATTGTTGACAGTCCAACTATGTATACTAAAGTAATTTGCAAATATATGGATATGATTTAACAGTGATCTCAGCAATAATAAGGAAAGCATTACACTGCCAGGGCCATACTACTCCACTTAGTGAATATTATTCAAATACAAACATCTTGGAACAAAACATAGTCACCAAAATCAAACCTAGGTGAAAAGCAGTTCCTTCAGCAGGATTTGGAGTGAACAGGACCCCTGAGCACAGAATCACAAAAGACTTTGGGTTGGTAGGAACCTTAAAGTTCATGAATTCCAGCCACACAGTTGTGGGCAGGGATACCTCCCACTTGACCAGGTTGCTCAGAGCTTCATCCAACCTGGCCTTGAGCACTTCCAGGGATAGGATATCCACAGCTTCTCTGGGTACCATGTTCCAAAATCTCATCACCCTCGCTGTAAAGAATTTTTTCCTAATATCTGATTTAAATCTACTCTCATTCAGTTTTAAGCCATGCCCTCTTGTCCTTTCACTATATGCCCTTGTAAATAGTCCCTCTCCAGATTCATTTTAAAGCCTCCTTCAGGTACTGGAAGGGGTTTTAAGGGCTCCCCATAGCCTCCTCTTCTTCAGGCTGAGCAACACCAATTCTCCCAGACTCCCTCCCAGCAGAGCTGCTCCATCCCTCTGATCACCTTGGTGCCTCCTGTGGCCTGGCTCCAGCAGGTCCCTGTCCTTGCTGTGCTGGGAGCCCAGAGCTGGATGCAGCCCTGTGGGTGGGGTCTCACACAAGCAGAGGGGGAGAATCACCTCCCTCAACCTGCTGATCACAAGAAGACCAGAAGAAGAAAAAGGGAAAAAAAAACCCCACAAAACCAACCAACAAAAAAAACTTCCCATTGAAACAAAGGAACAAACAAAAACCTCCAGACATTACCACTGGAAAGAAAACCTTAACCAGAGGAAAGGAAATTAAAAGCTATGCTTTCTAAGTGGACCATACAAGAAACAAACAAACAGCAAACAGCAAACATGCTGAAGGATAACTTAGAAAAGCTTCACGTCCAAATCAGGGAGACCAAAAGGGGCAAAATGGATGTAAAGTGATGTCTTGGCTTTCCAGGGTATTTGTTTAGCCAGCAGAAGTGCAGTGTTACTGGGCCTTGGAAAGTTATAAAATTCTTATTTTTTCCTGCTTCAAATACTATGTGTCATTAAAAAGGCGAGGTGGCAGAAAGCCTCACAGAAAGCATGTAAGGAGAAAATGCAGGATTGCATGGTACCCAGAGGTCCAATGAAGGCAGGCTGTCTATGGAACAGCAGGCAGGCTCTTTTTGGGTTCAGTGTGCGTGAGCTGGAGCTGAAAAGAGCACTGCAGCAAATGTGGTCTGTAAAAATGAAAACCCTTTTAAGAATAAGGAAAAAGAATGCGTTAAAATAGAAACTGATGTGTTGCAGGATGAAAAAGAAGACAGAACAGCTTGGAAAATTTACTGCAAAAGAGAATATTAATCTGATAGAAAGGATTAGTATTGCAGAAAATATGTATAGTTATCTCAAGGCCAGACATTTTTTTCACATCCACAGTGCAGACCAATTGCCCTATTTATACTGGAACTGTTGCCTTCCTTTCTGCAAGAGAGAAAGTAGTGCTGGACATCAGTGACAGTGTTTATTATCTCCTATAAAATTACAAATGGCAAAGATGTGTTTCCTGTCTGTGAGCTTGTCAATGCACAAAATGGCCACCTAATATAATGTTCTGTAGCACCAATAATAGTTCTTCATCAAGAAATAAAAATGTTCTCATCTTAAAAATACTGCAGTAAAGAAAGTTCTTTTTTTTTTAGTGTTAATGAGAAAAAAGTAAAAAAAGATTGAAAGTATGAAACAATGATTCAGAGCAAAATTGTGGCTGTAAGTGGGAGTTTTGCAAGTTATCAGTTCCTGCTTCTAGTGACCATTTTACAAATCCTTAGTCCAGCTTTTACCAGTAAAGCTGCAACAGCATCCTCTTCCTTAAAGAATCATGTAATGGCCTGGTTTGGAAGGGACCTTAAAGATCACCTTGTTCCACCCCCCTGCCTTGGGCAGGGACACCTTCCACTGGACCAGGTTGCTCAGAGACCCATCCAACCTGGCATTGAACACTTCCAGGGATGGGGCAGCCACAGCTTCTATGGGCAACCTGTGCCAGGGCCTCACCACCCTCACAGGAAAGAATTTCTTTTTAATATCTAATCTAAACATAACCTCCCTCAGTTTGAAGCCATTCTCCTTTGTCAATTCATGCTGTTACACACAACAGTCCTGCCTCAAGCATGACTTGGTTGTCACACAACAGTTTTAACTACAAAGTCACATTCAATGCACTTGGCATTTCATGCCTCTGCTTTAAGCATGGATGCTTTAAAAGCTTTACTATATCATTGCATTAATAAGAGAACTCTACTAATTTGTTTATAGGTACAGAACACAATAGAAAGCTTTCCAAATGTTAACTTAAAGAATGAAAGCCTGAAGGTTTTTTGGTTTCTGAGAACTAATAAATACTTGCAGAGTGTGAAATACTGTCAAAGCGTTCCTTGGATCTAAGGAAAACAGCACCTTTTGAAGTGGTGAGATACATTTGCACAAGCTCCCCACTGTGGTTTGTGCTGCATATCTGCACCCTAGTGGTTAGGTTTTGGCAGACACAGTCACAGAAATCGCTCAGGAATCCTAAAATCCAAACAAAACTTGCACAGATTGCTGTGCCTAGACTCCAGTCTGCTGCCCTTCTTTCTCATTAAATATACTCTGAAATTAGAATTTCTTAAAATTTTCTAATGCCCTTTCCAAGCTACGCACAACAGGTTACAAAATATTGGCTTGATTGTTCACATTTATTAAGACCAGTTCTCTTGAAACACAAAAGTGAAATTTATACCATTCTGATTATGCACCACATATCAATATAATAATTTAATTTTACTATGGGTTTGAGTTTAGCTCAAACTGGGGATATATTTCTCTGCTCCTAGTTTCATATTTCATCTTTTACTACCCACATTCATATTTCATAATAATGTCATATTTCATATTCATTTCATGTCATAGATACCCCTATATCATCCATATCATAGATAACCCCAAATACGTTTTGTAACTGATATGCAACTCAGATGTTAGAATAAGGTCAACCCGAAACAAGGAGGAAAGTGACAAACTGCATTACTTAAACACCACTTTGCTCCTGGGTAAGAAGGAGAAACCAGAAACAGTTTTCTGACTTTGTTCTATCAGGTCTCAGCATTAGCAGTCCGTAGCAAACACTTATTCTTTGGTTATTGTGGTTTATTGTTTTGAGACAACATCAAACTAATTTTCAGAACAGTAATATTTTAAAATATCTCTCCTCTTCATACACTAAAGATAGAAAAAAAATGCTTATGAAAAGGAAATTTTTATTTACTTTAAAGGCTACCTGAATGGCCAGCTGTCAATCAGAGTAAGAGATTGGTATAAGAGAAGAAAGAAAATCAGAAATTCTTCCTAAATACCATGCAGTGTGTATGAATGCCCATTGAGATACAAACCCAACTATGCAGTTTATTCTGAAAAGCAGATACTCATATATGATGTCCTAGCTAGATGGCTGAATGCAGGAACTATCTATCTTCAGAGATATCAACAATAGAACTGTTAGAATTCACCGAGCCTCTGAAAAAAAACCAAAATTTTAATCAATACCAGTAAAGGAAACTTAAGCCAGGATATTTCATTTTTACAGTTTTATTTTACAATCCAGCAACACCAACAACTATGTTATCTCAGGCTATGTCTATGCAATGTTACGAGTGTAAAGGTGTCTTCCAGGAATCAAGGAGATGGACACAATTTTAGGTGTTGAACACTAACAGTTCCCTACTGACTTTGGCAGAAGATCTATGCCCTCTGCAGCCCTGGTAATGGGCCACCTCCTCAGTGCTTAGGCAAGAATTGGATTCGTAGTTTTAGCTACTTAATGTAACAGCAAGAGCAGACTACCAAATAGAACATAAATCCATTGAACAATGAGATCTTCTATCTAAGACATGAGAAATAATTCAAATTCCAAATACAGCATTTCAGGGCTAATACTTAGATTTCATCAGAAAAAAAAAATCTTGGTTTTATGTACTACACAAGGTCACAGCTCTTGGCTGTGAACCAGGTAATCTGTTTATCCCAAAAAGCAAACTCCGAGGCACGATGTTCCCACTGAGCTGAATGCAGAAGGAGCTCGTGTGAATGAGCGTATCCACCTCAATCACTTATCTATCTGATTCATGAGGTTGCAAGAGTTCAGGTTCCTCAAAACATAACCTCCTGAATGACAGCCAAATGCAAACAACAAGTCAGCACTGCTGTGCAGCCACCCAGCAAGTGGGTGGTTTCGCCCAGCTCCTCTGGAGTATGACTGGTTTTTAAAGAGGTTTGAGGCAGAGCTTAGAGGTCATAATTATATATGAAATGTGGTGATTCTATTGACTGAGAAGGGAAGCTAATTAAAGCAGATTTATGTATATAAAATGGAAAAGTTTCAAGACTAGCTAAGCAAAAAATAGTTTCAGACCGTAGAGTGAAACTGAAGATTGTGAGACGGGTCTTGAAATATCCTTAGAAAGAAGTCAGATGCAGAGTTCTCCCATCCTGGATGGTCACTCATGCCAAAATGGAGAAAGCACAGACGTAGTGGTATTTACCAAAGGCAGTTCTTTTATTTTCTTTTCTTGCAAGGTAAAAATTTTTGTTTACAGATGTTCTTTTTTTTTTCACATGAACAATTTTTGTCAAAATTTTGAAGGAAAACAATATTTTATTCTAATTATTTTTGCTCCCCACTCCTGTGTTTAGTTTTTCAGCAGGTAAATCAATCGTAAAATGTTATTAAAATACTTATCCAGCAGATGTTGCATTAAAATTCTGGAATTTTCTTCCTAGTTATACAGCTACTTCTATTATTTTTCTCTAATATTTTCTTTCTACTAGAAAGCTCCATCCACAGCTGTAGTCAGAATAAGGAAAACATTATAAAGTCTTTGGGGAAAATTTTTGGATTATATTTGTTTTGAAGTTGGTTTGATTTATTATTTTTTTACTTGTTTTGTCTGAGAGGGTTTTTTTTTTTTTGCATTGGCCTCTTGTGGAACACTGCAGAGTACTAAAGAAGAGGGAAGATACTTATGTGGCTTTCAATTTTGACCTCAACTATTTCTAATTAAACAGAAGGTCAAGAGAGATGCTTTATAAAATAAAGCTGTCGGTACCTGGAGTCTTATATAGACACACACATATATGTATGTTTAAAATGTCTTTTTTTCCCCCCATCCCAATATGCAATTCCCTCCAAAACAGTTAGCCAAACAGGGAAAAAAAAAAAAAAATCTTGTCCAGTTGTCCAGGGGGAAACAAATCCTGAAGTATTTAAACATAGGAAAATAATGAAATTGCATAGTGGGTCAACAGTTCTGAATAGAGGACTATTTTCCACTCTGTTATCTTTATGCACTTCTTAGCCTTCTTTCCCAAGGTCAAGTTGCAGCCATCTCCCATCTCTATCCCCAGCACTGACAATCAAGTAGATTGAGATCTTTGTTCCTTTAGTGCCTCACCTTGGCCTCCATACAAGAGCTAAACATTCAATGCTCTCCTGGGAGTAACATCTCCTACAAATGCCTCCATTTTTTTCTTCTGTTAATTCCCTTGAAGGTCCATTCTTAAATGTCTGAACTCCTTGATTTGGTTGCTGATTCTGCCAATCACCTATTGTGTTTATCTCTTCAAGTAAAAGTAAATAACAGCCTTTTTTCTCACTTGTTGCATGGATAGTCATAAGAAATCATACAAACTATTTTCCAGTACATCTCATGAGCTTAAAGGAGACAAAATAGCAGAAGAGTAAAAGATGTATGCAACTGATAAATTTAATGAGCAACTAAACATTTATTCATTATCCTAGTGAATTTTACCTGATGTGAACTCCTTCTGAGAGGATAACTTGGATCTGTCCTAAGGCCACAAGTTCTGCAGTCTCCACATTTCATTTCAGGTGACATCAGCCTTTCAGGATTAATGTCTTTATCCTTTCTGGACTAGAAGCCATCCGTATTGGGAAAACTAAACACAAAGACATTTCCACTCCTCAAAAGGCACGATTCTGTGTGTAAGGCAATGATGCCTATCTTGATTTAACACAAAATAATGGTTCCAGATCTCCAATAACTTCACACCATGCAAAGAAGCAGAACTCCTAGTTTGTCTTGGCTTTTTTAACTCATGGTTGCTCTCAAATTCCAGTTCTGCCCTATACCGGCTAACAGCTGGTCAAAGTTTGCTGGCAGAATGTGCTCAAGCCTTGCAGTGTAAGTTGATAGCTGTAGTGTGGCAGTGTGCATTTTTGTTGTCTGTGTTCTCTTATGTTCTTTCCACATTGTTCTATGTAATGGTTTATTCCATGTACCCCTCTGGTTTGTTTCCCTTGGTTTACCCCTACCTGTCAATCATTTTTTATGCAACCCCCTGGGTCCTGTCTGTCACTCTGGGGCCTCTCCCTGCGCCTAGAAATTTCCAGGGAGAGCCTCGAGTGATTGGACAGGACCCCAATTTCCCCCTCCTACTCCCCTGTGATTTGTTACCCTATGTGCCCTTTATGTTCTGAGCCCCTCCCCTGTTGTTTCCCATTGGTCTAAGGCTGGACCCATCCCCCTGTTCCACCCCCACATAAAAGTTGTTGTTCTCCAGTACTCCTGGTCTCTGACGAGGCGGGCACCCTGAGGTGAGATCTCCTTGCATGGGGGTCCAATAAACTCTGCTGGTTGCCCCCTCTTCAGAGTTTCCTCTTTATTCTTGCCATTGTCTCGCTCCTTCATTTCTTGACAAACCAAGAACCCACAGGTTCATGGCAGTGTCCCCGGACACTGAAGTGTGCCTAGCTTGCTGTGGTGCCAGGGCTGGCCGGATAAGCCGAAGACTGACACCGCGACACTGTATATCATGACACCACTGGCTATTCTGATGCTGGTTTGGAACAATATCTAACAAATATACTTTCAAGAAGAGTACAAACTACCCAATTAAACCTTCTCTTCCTGCAGGATGATAATGTTCATCAAATTAAATTCTTGGGGTTTCCCTAAGGTGGTGTTTGGTAATCATGTCCAAAGGAGAGGAACAAATGAAAGGCCAGTTGAATGAACTATAGGATTTTCTTTCTGATAAATATAGCCTGATATTTTGTTTGGATGAGGATATTCAAAAAAGGAAAAAATCAGAATCAAGGAGGCAACCTTAAGAGAATCAAGAAACATCTAAATTCTGTGTAGCAAAGTAAAATCATAGAAAATGTGGAAGATTGTCTCTATGTGCCCCAGTATTCCAAATTGTATGTAGGAGACTCTCAAGGGTTTAATCTGTTTCATTCTCCTGTCAGATTCTTCAACAGCCTTTGTTTGCACTGTTTTGCTCTTTTATGTCAAGTCTCCTTCTTCATCCTTCTCTTTCTACACCTTCTCTGATTTTTTTCTCCTGGTGTAGACAAACAGAATTTCTCATGAGCAGAGGTAATTCAAAAACTCTTGGGCAATTTTCAGCTACCTTAGACAACGATTTCATAAGTTTTAAGTTTATACCCACATGTGGGAAACATGCAGATCAAGGTTAAAGCTAAAAAGGATACCAGAAACATATTCAGAGTAAAAATGGCAGCACGTTTCATTGCTATAAATGAAACATATTAATGGTTCTTTAAAAATTAACAGCACTATGAATAAAACAAAAGACTAATGCACAAGTGCCATCAATGCTTGTGGGGGTTAGAAACTTCACCCAACCTCCTGTCAATCCTTCCTAATTCTAACTTTCATCACCTCTTGTTTTCCTTCTTTTATTTCCATTCCTGAGCCAGAGATGAATATAAGAATTGAATTATTTTCCCTGTAGAGCACTTGTTTGTGAGCAGCTGGCCTGTTCAGCAAGCAAAGTGCTTTGTGTTACCTTGCCTACCAGAAGATTTTCCATTTATCAGCAGCCGTAGCTTAGATAAAACACAGTTCCACATGGCTCTGCATTCATTGTCTGTAGTATGTGAGAAACATGACTTCCATGTCTCCAGCTTGTTACTTACCCAGCACTCAGTAACTTACCCCTGGTGCTTTCAACAGCTACATGGATAACCTCAAAAATTAATACAAAGGTTACCCGTAGTTGGATAGTTGCAATGGTGTATGAATTCAAAAACTGCAGTGGAAATGTCTGGGTTTATTAAACTTTAAAACATTTTATTACAGAAATCATAAAGAGGGTTTCTGCACACAGCATTTGGAACCACAGCAAAGTTCAAGGTCCAAGTCCAGGCCTAGATGTCTAACTAGACAAGGATAACACAGATTAGAGTTCTGATGTACACTTGTAACGAAAATGAAATGTAATTAGCACCAGCTAACTATTCTCCAAAACTTAATTCTCGCCTACTATGATTATCTGCAACAAAAAAATTGATTACCTGCTATGTCCCCTCCTTCATTTAAGATTCTTTCTAAAATGCATCTGATGCTTAAGGAGGTAGAAACACACAACTCCATCTTTATATTTTTTGCCCTGAGGACTTGTAAAACGCTACCCAGTTTCTCATTGAGGACATATCAGAAATTGTCAGTTTGGAGGTGGATTATAGTTGTCTTAAGCAGCCTTTGACCATCACAATAAAATTATTTAATTATATTTAAATTTATTTCATGCTTGTGAGATAAAACAAAAGAAGGCCATGACATCTCTTAAAAAAAAAAAACAACAGATTTTTCAAAATAAGTGATTATTTAGATTCTAGTAATTTCTGACCAATGACTGACTGTCATAAATACTAAGACACATGTTTATTCATGTCAGTTACACTAACCTCCAACAGACAGCCTATAAGTTCATTTTCCTACTAAAAATTGCTTCAGTAGCCTATCAGAGAATGTTGTTAAGCCCTATATGACCCCCAAAATTAGAGTAAGTTTTTGTAGGATACATGAAAGCCTTTTGAATAAAAGGAAAAAACCTAAATAATTATGTTTCAATCAATTTTGTTAAAAGTTGAAAGACCAGTGATTACATCTATTAAAGGTGTTAAAAATTCTGTAAAAAATTACTTCTGACAAGACAGCAGCTCATCCAGGTAGTAAGCAAATAAGACAAAATACCTTCCCCACATACTGCTGACCACACAGTAATTATATAACAAGTATAGACATTAAAATTGTCTGTAACTCCCACATAGTTTCAGTAAAAATATAGCTATGAATATATATATATGTTTACTTTGTCTTCTCACGCTCATGTAATAATATTTATAAAATATTCAAGTAGCCTTAGAGAGAAAACCGTAGTTATGTTGAGAGCAAGACTGGCTAAGTTATAAAAGTGTTTCCAACAGTTAAATCACATGACTTCAGAAGCAGTTTTCTCTTTCCATCGTAAACTACTGAAATTTCTTCCCTGTTCAGCAGCCAGTGAACCTGAGTTACCTCTGCCTGCATACTATGTTGAATGTTTCTTCTGAAAAAAGATTACCCCATAAGCCTCAAACAAAACTGAGGACACCAGGACCAAATTAGCTGCTGTGGTGGAGACTGTTCAAGGCAGGAAAACCGAGAGAATCTGTTACTGCCACAGCAATTCTATTTGTTCAAGTTTCAGACATAATTGAAAAGTTTCTGAATGCTCAGAAAATTCCATGTGTCATTTCCCTGGTTCTGAAGAAACACAAAGAACAACCCAACAATGTTCAGGTGTAGGAGTTTTCTCAAGTGAGGATAACAAAATAATTTAATTAATCAGGACAACATACTCTCCCAGAAGTATTTAAAGTCAGAGTTACCAGTAATTCTAGTCTGTATTGTCAAAAACTATAAGTTCATATAAACAAATTGAAAAAAAAATCACTTTATAAGATCAGATGGAAAAGCATACGGCCATAGTCCTTATTTCTACATGTTACAATGCAAACCCTCCATATACTGAGCCCATCCAATGATGGAAGTAATTAAAAGCACTAGTTAATTTCAATTAAAAAAAAAAAGTCCCAACTCCATACCACATCCTATTGGCTTGGTTACTAGTGATGTAGCTTTTCTCCTAATGTCATATCACTTCTCTCAAAAAACTACCAGATTGTGTAACGGTTTTTAGAGTAAACCACAGTTTTCATCAGGAAGGATTTTAATGCTAGCAATCTCAGATTGTCTCTTCTTTTTCATTTTTTTTTTCTAATGCAGTAAAATCTATCAGTCATCATGATACTCTTCCAAATTGTTCTGGACAAAAAATACATTGTTGAAAATAATTCAAATCGAAATGTCAATAGTTTACTCTTTTAGTAGTTTTGATCTAAACTTAAAATCCCAGAAGAAAAAGTGAGAGTAATATCAGATTTCCTGAAATCTAATTCTACACATAATCCCATGGCTATGGGTAATTAACCTAGGGACAATAGGATTACAGGACCCTATATTTCAAAAAACCCAACCTAAAACAAACCGCATTAATTTACAGTCATACTGGTATGAAGTGTAGGTTATCCAAATTTCTCAAGGAATACTCTTGAATTGTAAAAAATTCTCTTGTAAATCTCTGCAGACAATTTGGCACTTAAAAAGAGAGTAAAGATTTTATAGGTATTAATACTTTTCTGTAAAATAGGACTGAAAAGCATTTTATTGATAATTTGTTGTTCAATACTAGAACTCAGTAACAAATAGAGGAAAAGTTGTTAATATCAAGAACACTGTTCTAAAGTGACCCAAATTACTCCAAGGAAGTTATTGTCCATTAATATACTCTTAAAAATCTGAATTTAGAATAAATTATTAGCCACTGGAACCACAGCCTTAGTCATCAGAAGTCTAATTTCCAGGCACCCTCGTATTTCCTTATTCCAGACACAGTTTGAGGTGTTTTTGCCTATTTGAGCAATCTTTCTCAGGTAAGCGTGCCATGCACTTTCTGAAATGGCAGACAAGAATGTATGTTTTCTTGGAAATACTCATCCAGCTTGTTGTTTTTGTCTATGGCTTGGGTCACAATGCAGCACCTGTCTGCTGTGGAGAGCAAAAGGTCTGTCCTCTCCTTGGAAATTCTACACAGCAGATATTTGCAAAGCTCTCAAACCCAGCTGAACACAAGTTGTCATGTTCTGAAAGAAAATACCCCATTATCAACCCTACTCAAACCAATGACCGTATTTCCCTTCCAAATTAAAGTAGTTGTCTTTAATTTACAGCATCGCAACCTACAGCACATGAAAACCCGAAGAGAGAATGAATTCAAGAAATGCAGAACAGAAAACGTAATTAGAATTTTGTTCAGAAGCAGATTGTCATTAAAAAAATAATTTTATCTTTACTCATGATATAACATATGTAAGCAAACTTCACTTCTCAAAATTTGTGTTTGCAACTAACATACATTGATGTGAAAATCAATAATCTCTTCCATTATCTTTACACCAATCATAAAATATCAAAGCATGTGGAAAAGGGCTTTATTTTTAGGTTAAAATATATGTGTCAAAAGTGTTTCTGCCTGCCAAGCACAGTCTCAAATGCTTGGAAGCACCACACAAAGTGACGCTGCTCCATTTCACTAAGGCAGGAGCGTCCCACTGATTCCTGGAATTTCTGAAAAAACAGCAAGAATGAGGCAGAGGGTCCATTTTAAAAAGCACACAACTGTGTAATTTACGTGTCCATTTTAATGCTTATGTACAAAATGGCAAAATTAAGTTTGAAGGGTGTTAAGTACCTTTTAAATGCCAAACCATATGGTAAATCAAAATGGTCATGCAAAACCAGAGGCACGTCTCAGATTTCTGAGGATTTTCACTAACCTTCTTGGGTTATGGAATTATGAATATGCTACTGCAGTATAATGACTGCAATTAGTTCTTGCAAGAAACAAAATTATGGTTGATAGAACACTGTAATTTTCTGTGAATTATATACTGGGTTTACTCCAACAGTCCTTGCTCATGTAAGAGTCCAAATAAAAATGTATGGAATCAGATGAAGAGATAAAAAAAATTTTAACATTCATCTCAGTAGTATGAGTGTCTTTTAAATCCACACAGGTTCTATTTATACACAGTGTAGAACATCTACAGGCTTACAGAAGCTACCAAAATTCAATATCTAGAAATAGGGCACCTAAAACAAAGAAAGAGAAGAATAGCATTTGCTCCCAGAATGATTCAAATTTCAGATGAAAGACATATATAGATCATACTAAATTTTTTTTTTTATTATTTCCCAGGGGAAACTTGATTGTACATTGAAACAGAGAAAAAAATTTTCTCCTTCGTGGCAGCATATTTCCAAAATCTGGAATTCAATTAAATGATTATCCAGGTAATGTATTTGCGTAATATAAGTTTTCAGAAGAGAGATTTTAACATAGCTCAAAGAAAAGTAAAGATAATGATGACCTAAGTCAGTTTCTTAAGACTTGGGGCCGTTTAGCTGTTTTTAATATGCATTCAGTACTAGGAAAAAAAAAGAGACAAAGTAAAAGAAAAACAAAAAGAAAAACAAAAACACAAACATGGAACACTACCCAGATAAATAATAACTGTAATTGCAAAGTAGTTCCATTTAGTGGCATTGATTCCAGTAAATGAAAGTAGCAAGCAAGATTAAAAAAGTTTTTGTGTCAAAAGGTTTATGTCAGAAATACAAATGACACTTAAATGCAACAGACATTGCCCTAAAAAGGATGATTTCTACAGAGACATTAACAATATAACAGCTATAAAATAACTATTGCATAAAACTATTTTAAAAATCTATTTATAATTTTATATATTTTTAAATATAAAAATTGTATAAACATAATAGTTCTTCGAGAGTGTAGGCAGGCAGAACTTGTGGATTTTTAGATAGCTTATATATTGTTCGTGTTTTTAGTAAGTGTTATAGTTTCTATGCCAGCATGCATTTTTGATGACTGACAAATATATCATCATCCCAGTCCTACATTTTGAGTTTATGTTATCAGAAGAGTTTGCATGCATGATTTTCTGCAGTAAGAACAGGTATCTGAAGAAAACATGTGTGTTGCCATACATATCAAAGAAAAACTTATAGCCAGCAGGCACATTGAACAAAAATGAGTTGAGATACACATGCACAGCCAAAAAAAAAAAAAAAAAAAGTGCTCTTGCTGATTTCCCCTTTATTGTATTTTAAAGAATGAAAGAACAAAAAAAAGATAATTCTTGGGCTAAAGGTATTATGCAAGGATATATTTGAATTTGGGTTTCTGATCCCACAAACCTACTGACAGACACTGAGGTCAAATATGCTGCTTTTGAACCTTGCAGTTTAGAGTAAGACCCACCCCACAGAAATCCAATTCCATGACAGACCTATAAAGAGAACCCCACAGAGCGGGTGACCTACATCCCAACAACAAACGAGTCAATCCACCTTACAACAGACTAGAAAAACCTACAAAAGCTTTAAATTGGACTGTAAAGCACAAGATTTCTTTTTTTACTTTCAAGGGCAAACCTGCTAACTGACTGTGTAACAGAGCAGGTTCCTTGGTGAGCAGGTTATTCCAGACTTGTCCATCAGCCCACCCTTTTGACGTCACCATCTGTCACACTACGTCAGCACTGCTGTGTGTCTGAGCTGCCCTGGTGATCACCACATTCAGTGGCTGACCAAATGGCATCTGTATTTTGGATTATATTCAGTCAGTGTCACTCAATTTTATGGTGCAAGTACTAATTGAAAGAGATATTGTAAGAAAAACATGAATAAAAAATTGTGTGCTTTGGTGTGCAGTACACATGATCAAGTAATTGCACCCAGGGTCACACGTTGACCACAGTGAATATTTGTTTTTTATTGTCTTAATGAGTATAAACTGGCGACAGAATTTGGTGGGGTGGGAGATTTATGTCACGCGTTTTGGTTGATTCAGCCTATACGATTCTTCACATTCATCGAACATCCTCTGCAACAGACAGTTCTGTAAAAGTCTTCCAAAGTGGAAAACAGAGCGAGTTAGATCAGTCTTGTTTTCAGGTCTTGTATCTGATAATTAAATATCAAGTCGCCCTCACTATGATCTAGTACTTCCTGTTAGATGCTCACATGGTTTTAAGTCCACCTGTTGGGCTTTTGGCAGATGTCCAAGAGGAATTATTAGATGTGAAGAGTTGGGGAGGGGGGGAAATTACATTTAAAAAAAAGTTAGCATTTGCTATCAAAACCAGCATGGAAGCACAAAACCAGTGGTAACGGTAGCTCTAGAGGGTTGCATATGGCAAAATTCAGACTTCTTAAATGTCCTAGAAAACTCTTGTGATCAAGTATTATACAATTGACACAGAGGACAGAAAACACAGGGAAAATGAATAAATTTTTGAGTCAATATTGTAAACTATTGACAAAAAGAGATAATGCTCAAAGGACTCAGCACTTAAGCCTCCACCCGACCATCAGATGACTCTTTTCAGATGGAAGAAAGTTTCAACTTGGGAAGTCATTATAGGATTTTATTCTTACACCAACAACAGGAAAAAAAAATAAAGCTAGTGGTTAAGGACTAATAAAGGATTTTTTGGACACATTAAAATTAAAATTAAAATTAAAATAGACAATCTTAAAAATTGTGTCTATTTACACAAATAATTAAACTGCCCCTCTCTTCTACACCTGTTGAGGATTGTCCTAGCCCAGTATTCTGACTGTATTATACCTCTCTCCTTCCATTTCTTGTTCTGCCTTTATTTTATTTAACAGACTTACTTATCTTTATTTCAAAGACATTTCTGGTTTACCAGCAAAGAAAAGTCAACAGGGAAAGTCTAGATATCTTGCTGCCAGAATGGAGATAGCATGAGGCCACTATCTATAGAATCAGTCACTACAGCTGCCTATCTCTCCAGCAGTTCCCAAGCAAAGAGGAGATATATCAGCTCCTGTGCATCTTTAAGGAAATGTATACAGAAGGGACTAAAGTCAGAGACAGGTAAATCAGTGGTCTTGGAACGAGTTCTTAAAATGTATCTGAGGAGGCAGATAAGAAAGAACTAATATGGAAGAGGAATTCAAGGGGCTGCTGTTTGCCCTAGGTACAATGCAGTAACTCCAAAGCCATAATTAAGGCATGTATAATCATTTTAATCCTGTTTAAGAAGGACTGTTTTAAGTCAGTGATAAGCACGCTGCAGCAACAATAAAGTCAGCTGGGTGACCTTAAACCCTGCTTGTGACTTGCAAATGTTCTGACTCCTGTGGATGTACATCCGTTGTGAAACCACTTACTCTGTCAGTCATGACAGGGTAACTATTCTGCCTATAGCCACAGTCTGCTGAAACAAAACTCTTAAATGAATTCACTTTTCTGATGGAGCATCACGGAGGGCACCTTGAACTTAATGGCAGTTTGGTTGTGCTTGCGAAGTGTGAAGAAAGTGCAAGTCTCTGAGCTAATATAGCTCCAAGATTAATTTCTAGCCTTAATGATTTTGTGAAGCAGCCTTTTGAAATCATTGTGATCATACCAATTAGCTGTAAAGTCCTTGTAACAATGTGCCTCCTCTTTCACAAAATACTTCTAAAGCTGCAATGAGGTCTTATTTGTATTAATGTGTATTTTGGTAAGTATATCAATAAAGCCTTTGTTAATAGCATACTTGTGTGAATTTTACCAGAGTGCAGCATTTCCAAGAGACTAAATTTAACAGCAGTACAGTGTCTAAGGATCTGAAACATCATCCAAAATAAAAAGAAAGTGCTGAACTATTCAAATGCATATCCTTTATCTCTTTATTTTCTGGTAGAGGGGGGTAAAAAATAGATTCATCACATGTTTAGCTTTAAGGAAATCTACATAAGATGAAGGAAAAACAGAAATGGACTATTAAAAAAAAGTAAAAACAGATACATGGCAACGCTTGCAGTGACAAGGAATGTAGAGAAATGCTGGATACATTGTTGGTAGTATGAATTTATTTTCATATTTTAGAATATACAAATGTATTCTGGAATAACAGCACTTGGTATGACACTTTTCACTTTTAGAAATATACTGAGATGTTTGGAGGTTTTTACCTTGGTTTTGCTACATTTAAAGGTTTCCCTTGTTCCTACAGTGCATAAAGGTCAGTAACATAAATGCTTATTTGTGTACACATGCAACCGCAGTAAATGAAACAGCATCTGGACATATTTAATTCAGAAATCACTGAACCAAAGGAATTGGAAATCAAAGCCAAGAGAGCAGGCAACAGTAACAGTCATGGTCTGACAGGGATAGCATCAACAACATACGCTGCACTCTCCCCAAGGCACGCTTAGACAAGGACAAAATCCTAACAGCATTTGGTAGGGAATGCTCTGGGTACAGCGGGGTCCTCAGACCCAGTTTGGCAAAGCTGGTAACCATAGAGCTGACATCTTCCCAAATGATGGGTGTCGTGTCAGAGGGCTGTGCCTGGGGGAGTCCAGACCAGGACTGGTAGCTCCTGCATAGAGCTGGGGCACACTGTGCTACCAGTGACCTTGGGAGTGCCTGCATCCAGCTGCTAATGGGTTTTCAGTACTCACTTGGGCAGAGAGAAACCTAAAAAGGTTGAACAAGGCATGTGTAGGGTTCTGCACTCAGGCAGGAATAACCTCAAGTACCAGCATAGAGGGGACTGACCTGCTAGAGACCAGCTCTGCTGAGAAGGACATAGGACTTTTGGTGGGTGACAGGTTGATCATGAGCCAGAACCCTAAAGTATTAACCAAGGTTAAAAAAAAAAAGAAAGAAAAAAGGAGAGCGGAAAGTATTCTTCCATTGCCTTGCATAAGAACATGTCTATCCAGCATAATATATATTTATGAATCTGTTATAAATCTTAAATGCATGATTCCCAACAGAGTTACTTTCCTGAACTGCATCTGCTTTCAAAACTGAGTTAGTGAAGCGTCTGGAAAAAGGTCAGTCTGAAATAACTCTTGCCACAATACTACAATACACAGATTACAGCCATTATTTGCTGTGAATAGCAGTTGCACTGTGTCTGGCTGAGATAGAGTTAATTCTCTTCAGAGCAGGTGGTGTGATGCTGTGCTTTGGATTTGTGGCCAAGCAGTGCTGCTCACACACTAATGTTGCAGCTGAAATGTGTTTGCACTGCCCCAGGTCCCTCCTGTTTCTCACTCCACACCTCCCATGAACATACTCGGGGGTGCACAAATGGCTGGGAGGGGGGACACAACCGGGAAGATGACTTGAATTAACTGAAGAGATAAAACATCATGATCAGTGATAGGAGGGGAAAATAAAAGGATTTAGGCAGGTCAGCCATCCTTTGCTCAGAAACTACTTGTGGGAGGTGGTGGTAATTATACTTGCATCATTTTTATTTTTGTTCTCTCTTCTGTTTTCCCTTCACTTACTGATCTATTTTACCTTGACCCACAAGTTTTCTTGCTTTTACTCTTCCTTTCCTCTGCCCCCATCCCACTGGGCAGGAGGAGGATGACAGAGAGAGCAGCTATGTGGTACTTAGCTGTCTACTAGGATTAACCCACAGCGACAGACTTATTAAAATTAATTTTATTTTGCAACTAGTGAAATTATCAAAATTATTATGCTTTCTGGATAACCAAAGTAACACATTTAAATTCCTCTTTATTTTCTGCTATAAAGTTGAGGTCTCTAAACAATTCTTTTCTATTGATTCTTTGGGTTTTTTTTAATTTTTCTTTTGAACCCTCTAATAAGCAAATTTTTGAGAGAAATTCATTTAATGGTTAAGGCTAAAAGGGACCTTAATGATCATCTAGTTCCAACCTCTCTCATTTCTGCCTTCTCCCACTAAGGCTGTGAAAGAAGTGCACAAGACAGTTCTGGCATTTTTCCAAGAAAATACAGGTGTGCAACAAGGAAGGTAAAGGCTAAATGTGTTTTCAGCTGGAGAAGGGGCTGCTGCCACTACTTACCTAACAAGAGGGACTTGAACATCCTTCTTGTTGATGGGTGGATCTATGGCAAGAGACATAACAAGGAGGCTGTGGAGCAGGCCCACAGTCCACATTCATAATTGTGCTTTATGTATGCATTTTTCAAAAGTTCATGCTCATATGTATGTTTAAGTAGTAAATGTGTTGCCATAGTACATATGTTGCAGATTGTAAAACCCCCACACAGTCATGGAGAAAGCACTCTGGATATAAACAGCTTTAAATTATCAAAACTCTTGCTGCTGCCTGAAGCACACTTGGTTGTCAGCAAATTTGTCTGAATCCAGCATCTTTGACACTGCAAATCTTTGATTGTTCAGATGCAAGGATTACTCGAGCTCTCTGAATGTGAGTCTTCTTCAAACATTGACTCTGGCTTCAAGTGTTCAAATCAACACCCAGTTTTCTACCATAAGTCTGGTCAGACTTGCAGGAAAATAATTTAGGTAAATATATTTGTCCCTAAACTTTCTTATTCATAGCCGTAATGAAATGGGTAGTGTTCACAGATACTACAGAAGCTTCCCCTGTGGATTTCCACAATTTTTACTTAAACAAGATGGCTTTTAGGAGTTTCAGTGAAGGTTTTATAAATCAAACCTCATTATTCATATTTTCAATTGAATTTTCAGTAAATCTTTGTTTGTTTTAATACCTCTAAAAATGCTAATCTTTGAAAGAAACTTCATTTTTTTTTTCATTTTGGAGGGTTTTTTTTTTTAAATAAGAAGTGGTGTCAGTATATTTAGACACAAAGCTTTTTCACCTAGGTTGGACAGGGCAAAGTAAATGCAAAAATGAGCCAGTGTGAAAATTTAATACCACATTTTCTCAGCACCTCCCATTCCCTGTGTCTGCTGTCTGGGATGTTTGTGGAATCCAGTTGTGAAACAAGGTTTTGGGCTTTGAAGTTTGAAGCCTTAGAAACTATGAAGATATTGTACAAGTAACAATCCTTAAAAAGATGAAGATATTGAACAAGTAACAAAGTCCATTTGCAGTGAGATAATGGACCAGATTTGTATCCCCAAAGCATCACGACTCAATAAAACCAGTTGTTTGCTTTTTCACATCTCACATGACTTCACTAAGTTTTTTGTGGTTAAAAGGAAAGCTTAAAGATTATCCACCAGTTATATTCTCTTGTCTTGCATTCCGAAGTCAAAGGATGTCATTGCTTCATTCTGGCATTAGAATGTTATTACAGTTAGGCTTTGTTTTTAAAATAAATTTAGACCGTGTGTCAAAATATAAGAGGGTAAATGAGGGTAAATGAGTAAATATCTCTTCAGAATTTCTCCCTGTAATTAGTAAGACATGTAAACTTAGAAACTTCATGCTAATTCCAGAAAACAACATGAAAGTCAGTTCAAAGGAAAACCCATTGTTTGAGCATACACACCTTAAAATTTCTAGTATTTTTGTTTTCATTATTGATATTTTTCATATTACATAGTACAATATCCTAAGTTCATGAAAATCAAATTCTATGTATAACATTGTTGTTTTCAGTAATTATATTTATTTTTCTTTCTATTTTTATTTTTTTCTCCTTAATTGAAATACTCCAGACTCTCCTCCTGAAAGGTTTTCTGTCAGTTTTTTTGAGGTCTTGATTTCCCCTTGTGCACCAAAGACTTATTCAAGAGGGTATTTCCCATTCAGCACTACCTACAAGTAACACTTCAAAACTCAACATGGACTCAAAAATTTCGGAATTAGCAGACCAAAAATTTTTCCAAAGTACAGTGCATGCACACTAACTTATTTTTATGCTTCCTGGAGTAGGTACAAAAGTATTGTACCTCTACACTTTACAGGAGTGGAACAAAGTAATAGGCTCCCACACATACCTCTGAGGAGAGGGAAGATAATGTAGTCACACAAGCACAGAACTTGAATTATAAGTTCACTTACAGTTTTCTAAGGTTCTTTTAGAAATTGAACTCCACAGTATCTCTTACATGTTGTTGTGTGTCACACAACTGTCATAAAATGCTTAATTTGGTGTTGTACACAAAGCACTATCTTGAGGACCAGGCAGGTTAAGAAGAATCCTTCATTTCCCAGAAAATGGCATTATTGCTGCTATCAGCATTCCGTAGAAATGGGACCTAGTCCTTTTTATACTCAGTCCAGATAAAGAGGCACAGCCTTACATTTGTTTTTGCTGAAAGGCTGACATCCACTTTAAATTTTTTATGTAACACACTCAATCTAAAATACATTTTCCAGTGTGAAAAAATAATTCAAAATTAAATAAAATGAGAGCAAAGTATGTCTCTGACTCTGGTCTAGTTGCGTGGCACAATTTTGGAAGAACGAAGTTGAAGGTCTTCATCCCTCATCCAAGAATTTTATATGTATTTTCTCCAATAAGCATTACACATCATACAATCACAATCTGAGAACACGTACCTATAATTCATCCCAGATTTGTTAAATATTGCACTCTGTTTCTGTAGGTTTAAACCAAACCCTTAGGAACTAGTAACTCATGCAAAGCCCTTGCTCAGGTCCCCTCCAAAAGGACAATGATGCAGAAAAGGTCCCATTGAAAACAGAAGAAGAAAGAAAAAAGAAACAATAGATAGGCATGCTTTTAGTAACATAGGTAGACCTTGGACATATGGTGCTTTCTGCACTTTTAGAAAATTGCAGCTGTCTGGCACAACCATATCCTCTTCTCTCTCAGGAAGCCACTTTTGATAAGTATTTAGAGATGCAATACGAGCTGCAAACATGAACTTCTCCTCTGCACTCAGACCTGACCAAGAACCAGGTTGCTCACAGTCACTCTCTAACCTCTTTATTTGAGATAGCAGATTACTTAGACTTTGACTTGTCTTTTCTAAGGAACCAGCAGTGGCACAAGATTTGCCCATCAAATGACATCAGCTCTGTGAGAAATTATCTTCTCCAGTGGTGTATCTATCCCTTCACGAGCTATGTTACAGTCATAAAAAAAGATGCTTTTAACACCTGTATCATTGCAGCAAGTGAAATTAGTTGAAACTCAGTGGTGGTTATTCTTCCTTCCAACCCTGTATATATCTGCCTCTCCAAGCCAGCTCTGGGTAAAAGTCACTGTATATGCAGACAAATTCCTTATGTCAGAAATTTTAAAGATAAAGCTGACCTATTATGGTAACAGACAGGAGGACTTAAAAAGCAGTAGTGGTCAGAGGCAGTTTGAAAAAAGGAGCCAGAGAAGATTTAGACTTCTGGCTATATGTTATCAGTGAAACTACTTTGAGACTCATGATGCCTCTAGCTGAATCTCCGAAGCTGATCCTCTGACTCGCTGGAATTAATGTAAGCCTGGAACCCTCAGCTGTATTTTCAGTCAATGACATTTCATTTCATATTGGTCAATATTTAACCTTTAATGATTTTCTGACTAGACATGGGCTTGCTGAGTCACTGCTTTGGATAAATGCTGAAGAAACGTCTAGCAGAAACAATATAATGCCACTGAGATAATATTTGCCCTTTGGTTTCCTGTAACCCCTCCCTCCCCAGCCTCTGATTCTCTTTAGTGTTTGTGATTTGTAGCCCAGAAATAGTCAAGTCTTCATTTACTTCATGCATATGCACTAAATTAAGCCATTTCCCTCCCACCCATATGGTGGTCTGATATGCACAGATGTTATTACAGAGTTCTGTGCCACATAAAATCCCAGCTGTAATATATATTAAAAAAAAAAAATAAACGGACTCAAAGAACCAAAGATAAAAAGCTCTTTTGCTCCTCTTTCAAAAAGGCAAAACAATAGAAAATAAGTCCAATAGCAACTGAATAAACATAAACAGACCCATGCAACATCTGACATCCACACCGATAAGGGAGTAAACATGGAAGACAAAAGAAAAGGAGTAGTATTAAATTAGTTCAGACAGTGGCAAGAATTAATTAAAAAAATGCTAATATTTATCAAATAGCAATTAACAAAATAGTTTTTACAGCCCTCCAAAACACAGGCAAGCTCTTATTTGCTAAGGTTTCTTAAAATTCTGGGTTGTAATATTTTTAAACTGCATTGAAGGAGTGTACACTTCAAAAAGTCTGTGTTCTGTAGAGCAAAGTAACTAATTGTGAAAAATATCTTCTTTTTTTTGTAAATTTCAGTATTTTGAAACTAACAGGTGCCTTCCCCTTTTTGATCGAACATCCATGCTCCCAGAACGTTCACGATAACTCTAAAACCATAGCTCCTAAACCTGAGCTCATCTCAGAGGAAGTTATTTTTCTCTTCAATACTGATTTTAATTTTGTTACATTGATATTTTAATCAAATCTTGCAAATCACTGCCTATAAGTCCTGATAGCCTGAAGAATCACACACCACCCATGCTGAGTCTCAGAATCTACTCTAGCCATCCACACAATTTGGTGCCTTAGTGACAGTAGTGCCAGTAGTTCATGTAGCCTTCTAGTTTGTTTGTTTTTCGTTTGCCTGTTTGGTGTTTTCTGTTTCCTTTAGAGACCTAAAATTAAAAGTGTTCTTTGCTTTGTAATTGAAATTGTAATTACTGGCTGATTATAGCTTCAACTGGCATGTGGCTGCTGGACATCAAGTTGATAAAAGCAAAGTACCTCTACCTCACGTGTGCATGTGAAGATTCTTGGGTTCTTTGTCAGTGACTTATGCAATGGTAGGTTTTATTGGATGTGTGTCTTAAGGTCGCTCCAAAAATCACTGGCATAGTAATCATCAAAAGCAGGTTTGATATAAAAGTAAAAGTATGACAATGATCATTGCCACAGACCAACCAGATAGTTAAAGCACACAGAGAAAAATCAGACTAAAATCTTAAATCAACCAACCTAAACCCAAAATTACCACAAAAAAATGTCTATGTGGAGGCTGCAGAGGAGTGAGGGTGAGTAAAGGGTAAGTATAGGAAAGGGTAAGGATAAAAAGAAGTAAGGGACACCACCCATCCAGTCACAAGGTGGCAACCCCCCCTCCCCTGCCAGACATAGCCCCAGACTTAATCAACAGTTTAGGCCTAAAAGCTTAACAGCACTTAAGCTTAACAGCATTGAATCAATACCTTAGGTTAAATAGCATAACAGCAGATTCTATGGAATTTCCTGTAAGCACATGGTCAGGCCATTTATAGGCCTGACCTTCTTATGAATACAATGTATTTAAGAATGTCAGAGAGCAACACTCACAGCACATTTGCTGTAGCACCCTCCCACTTGCACACACACAGACCTAAAGAGCCCATACAAGGTGTATTCCTGTCAAAAATTCCCCTTAGGCTAAGTGGAAGATTCATGTTGGATGGCTTTGTGCCTTCCCAGTGGGCAAAGGGTTGAGCCTTGGGGAGTGTGGGGATATCAGCCACTGTGTCCCAGAGAGCTCAAAGAGTCCCTCTTAGGACCACTGCTTACAGGGTGACATGGCTGTAACCATGATAAATTTTCCATCCTGCCTGTAATGGGGGTTGGAAACTCTCCCTGACTGATTGATAACAAAAATGTCACACCATTTGTGTTGTTACTCAGGAAAGGAAAATGAGTTTCCAAGGCTTTTGGTTAAAACCCAGGAGCTTGTTAGACAGCATAAATTCCTGCGGGCCGGCAGTGTTTCTGGTAAGGTCAAGAGAAGCTCACCCCAGGTGCTCTTCATGAGGGTCGAGGCATTTCTGGGATCACAGTGCTGCCCAGGAAATAGAGGACTCACCCCACACTACAGTGCCAGAAAAGGGCATGGAGAGGCCCCTAATTGTGTGTGCACCTGTGTAAATGTATATGTGTGTGTGCACCTGTGTGGGGGAGACAAGGAACTCTTTGGGATTTGGGTATTTATTAACATCTTGTAAGCAGCCAGGATGGAAACGTTATTCGTTCTGTAACTCATATTGATCCTAAAGGCATAGCTCACTGTTTGCCAGCTAATTGCACGTCATTAGTAAATCAATAAAACCACTTTGATCCTGGTTTGCTTTAATTATGTAAAATGAGCGGCTTTTCCCTGTGATAGCTGAGTTACGGTATCTTAAACTCACATATTTGAGGATCAGTTAAGAAGTCCTAAACAAAGATAAAAAGGAAATTCAAACTCTGGTGAAAACTTAGACTATATCATTGGTCTCTAAATAGATTTTTTTTTTTTTCCTAGAGATACTTCATTGCCTGCTACTGGACTACAATGTTCTTGTTGTAAAGACATAGAAGTCAACACTATGAACAAGAAGTTTACTCTTTGATTTTGGAATAAAAATAAAAATTCTGAATTTATAAAGGAAGAAGTATGAGGTCCTGATCTGGAAACCGCTACCCTTACTACAGTTATGAAAATGAATCCCCAGAAAAGCAAAAAACCAAAACAAACCAAAAAAAAACCCACCACCCCTAAACAGAAAGAATAAACCTTGCAATTAGTGGTTCCTCAGATCAGGATTCTTCAACTTCATAACCCAGTAAGAAATTAGATTTCTGAAACAACGAATACATAGAACAAGAGGTGGCAAAGCAAAGTCGGGGGTTTGGAGCTGCAGAAGTTCCAATCATATTCTTCATTTTGCACCCCCAGGACAAGTATGAACAGTTTCAGCTGAAGCTAAACTAAGAAAAATCAATGGTAAAAAAGTGATGTTGCAATTTTACCCTATTTTTCCCCTGAATAACTGCCTTTTAACTTGTGGTCCCTTAACCACAGGGTAAAATAACCTTTTCTGGTGACAAATTGCTAAAATTTCTTGGATAAAGGCACACGTTAATATGAAGATAATTTTTTTAAACTATTCATCATTTCCTTTATGAACTCAGATGATATACAGCTGCACTACCATGTACGTGAGTTCTACTGAATTGTAATCATCTGAGCAATATTCAGCTAAAACTTAGATGTGCACAGTTTCTTTGTTACTATTATGTAGTGTTTGCATAGAGAGAAAGCAATTAATACATTTGGTGTGCCAAAATATGTATAACCAAGAGGACATTCGCTCCAGAGATACTGTAACATAAGGTATTTGAATGAGTCAACTGAATCAGTTTGCAACCCTCAGATAAACAGTCTTTGTTTTTTCACTATAACAAACACACTCTTCACTGGACTCCTTCAGTTTCATAACTTGTGGGTTTGGGTCTGCAAAGACACACAGAACATCTGAACTCCAGAAACAACATTTGCATCCTCAAAGAGGTAATAAAATCCATGAGTTATTGAGAGGGATGTATAAACAACCTCACAAAGATTAGTGTTTGGAAAATAAAGGACTCCAAGAAGGAAATATGTTGTGATGTTTCATTATAGAGATCACCAGTGAGAGCAATTGACTGCTGCTAAAGCACACAAACCAAGAGAAACATTGTTTTATTATTAAATTTTAATATCAATTAACTTAGTAAGTTATCCTTCTACTTTTTCATCACTCTGCTGTAAACAACGTTTTAGCCCTTAAAACTCATCCATAATTTTAAGCTGTTCTATATGTAAAATTGTGATGCTTGATATAACAGGACCCTGGGTCACTCTTGCAGAATCTATTTCCCCAGAACATTCTTCCTGGAAATCCTCTGCATTAACAAAAAGCATTACTCCAACAGAAGATGCACAGCCTGGAAAACAGAAGGCAAAACTCCACCATGGTTTCCTTCCCTATTTTTAGCACATGGGCTAGCTGCCTATTATCCTACCAATTGCATCTCAGAGGGGGCTCCGTAGTGCAACCACTGTAAGCAATGCAGAAAGTATTTCTGTGCCTTGGTACTATTTGTGAGCAGGCAGCCAGGAAGATGAATGGAGAAGCAAAGATCAGATATTCTCTGATTTCTTCTTGAAATAACTGGCTGAGGTGGAAATATGCACTGTGTTCACAGTGAGAGTGAACTGTCCGTGAATCCCAAATATTCTGTTCCAGGCACCACCAATAACAGAAAAGAATTCACAACTTCAGCATCAGGAAATTAAAAAGCTAATGAAAGCTCGCAGTGTGGAGCACAGAAAAACCCAGAACACCACAGTCTGAAAAGGCCAACAAACAAGCCAACAATAGTTTAACCCCCTTCCTTCATGTTGTGACTTTGAATTGAATGACAAGAATTCCGACTCAAGTATATTCAATGTGATAATTTCTCTATTATACCCAAATACAAATGAGTGAACAAACTAGAATAGTTTGAATGTTTTCATAAACCCAGCTTCAATGTGTAAAAGGAAGAATGAAGAAAGGGTGTCTGGACTAAATTGACTCTCATAAGAATTTACAAAATAGAGGGATTTTTCTAAAATAAAAAAAAAAATGGTCACCGAGAGACAGAACTTCATCGAATATACGTTCTTCTCAGAAAATAAAATTGATGTCTTCCTAAGGGGAATAGAATAATATAATAATAATAAAAAAGAAACCCAAAAAAACCAAACAGACACCAAAACAACAACAAAAAACCTAATGCAAAATAGAAAACTCTTTAGCTGAATCAGGCGTTTTTTCACACCATAAAACAACTTCAAAATAGCAAATATAGCTATATGTAAATAGCAAATATAGCTATATGTTTCTCTCTTTCTAGTACTTTTTAGTCTCACTTCCATTTAAATAAGAAACAGAAAATGAACAGTATAAGCCCAACACTCCAATTTTATTATCAGAACATTGCAAGATATTTTAAATTTAAATACATATCTTCAATCTCTTCTAAAAATAATACTTTCAATCTTTTGAAAGAAATGTTGAAAGCCAGACAAAAGAAATTAAAAAATACCAGGGGAAAGATAAGAAAATTAATCTGATGAGAACATGGAAGACAGCAAACATACCCTGGACCAGCCAGTGGGATCAGTGAGGTGAAAGACAATCTCATTACAAATCCCTAGCCCCCTGTAAGGATTTATGTCAGATTTGGACAGATTTCTTAAATAAGTCATGCCTCAGTTCTCCACTCCTTAAATGAGAAACTAAATGCCTTCATTTCAGGGATTAAAAAAGTTAGGATAATATAATTAATGCTGTGGAAGCACTTGGAAGTTGCCAAGCTACGCAATGTATTGCTGTCTTTAGGCATGCCATAGCAGCCCATCAGAATGCAATATAAACTAGTGCTATGACAATAGGACAGTGGGGAATAATGAACACAGAACTGGGGGTGATAAAACTGCTATGAGGGCAAATACAACTAAATCAGCTAAATAAATAATAACAAAAAAAAGAAGGTAGTATAAATCAGTAAGCAAAGTGAGCAGGGATCATTTAGAGATACATTAACATTCCACTGCCCACCTCTTCCTCCTCTTTTCCACCAAAATTGTCTTAAAGCACAGGCACGCTGACACTTCCAGTCATGAGGCAGAGTCACGTATCTCATGACTACAACCTACGTATGAAAATAAAAGCAAATAGCGGTACTTTACTTGTTAGCATAGTACTTTAGGAGTAAAAGGCACTTAGATTTGTCAGAGAAATGATGTATCTTCCATAAGTCACAGAAAGCAAAGGTAGAATCTGTCTCATGTGTTGGCTTCTTTGTGCCCCCCAGTGGTTTAGATTAATACACCTTTCAGTGCAGGTGCAATACCATCTGTCGGTGAATGATAAACAATTTGGGATCTATTTCAAAAAAATAACTGAGTAAATAACCTGAGAAACATAATGGCAGATAACCTCAAAGTTACCTCTGGAGGAGAGCTTAAGGCATATTGCATATAAGTCCTGACTCTATTATTTCAGAGACAAAAGACAGGTCAACATATCATTTCCCATCTGACTTCTAAGATCCCTCTATTACAGTTTATTCCATACTAAGTTGGTGAAGTTTAGTATTTCAAGAAAGAAAGTGATACTACAGATGCCTTACGTGCATCACTTTCCATAGGCAGTTTAAAACAATGTCTCAAAAGTATAGACATGGAGAAGAAGATGAAAACTAAGTTATGTTCAAAAAAGGAAAAAAAAAAAATCCAGTCTGTTAGTGTACGTTTGNTTAAGAGTGACTGTCAGATTTCCACATAATGCTTTGGCCTACTTTCTAAAGAACTTTATCTGGCCACAGAGAGACTGAGATTTGAGCGGTCTTGAAAATCTGACTCAATATGGTTGCTGTCAGAGAGAAAAACATAAACAGAATTAACTTATTTACAGTCTGAAACAAACTGCAATCAAATGCAAAGTGAGAGATCTGTTCATTACGACTGAGCTGCATTCACTTTCATTATATCTGAATTTACCTAATTGCTTGTATAATTCCATTGTTCAAAGATAAGTAGATTTAAAAAGTTGAAATATAAGCATTAAGAAAGGCAAAGACTTTTATGCTATAAATAAGAAAATCCAATAGAGTGCTATATCAGACCCAGTTTTTCACATCACATTAGAAAATTACTTTCATCTGTTGTTAATAAAAAAAAAAGCTGATAAGTTTGTTTACTCATTATAGTTAAATAATGGGATAGACATTGTGTTTTCTTCAATTTTCATTTTTATACTCAAGAAAGTATTTCCTTAACAATGCTGTGCCTGTATCAGAGCAAATGGATAGCACAGGACACCACCCAGGTTTTTTGCTCCCTGAAGCACCACTCCCTTAACAAACTCTGGACACAGTCTCAAGAAATGGTTGAAGCCAGTGCTTCTTTATTTCTGTTTTGGGGAAGTCAATTGGCTTGTAAAGATAGCAGGCCTGAAGAAAGTTAAGGTACAACACAAACTTACTATTTACACTCCAGAGAGTTTTAAAGCATTTAACATATCTCGTGTTGTTGTTTTATGCAGAAGTAGGAGTAATTGAAGTGTCAGTAGAAGAGGGGGCTCAGCTGATAAAGTGGCACCATGAATAGAAACACAAAGAAAGAATTAGAGGTTACTGATATTCTGTTGATTTTAGTGAACTCATTTGGATTTTTGATGGATTTCATGTCCATTTAGGCCCTATTTTTCATAAACAGCAAGTCTGTCCCCAGCCCTAACTCTGAATACAGCCTATTCTGGTTGTTAACTATCTGGCTTATTCTTCTGCTAAAGAGAGTGAGAGTGACGACACAAGTGAGTAGTCTTTTCACAGTTTAATTGAAGTAAATTCTCCTTAATTCAAGCCCTTTATCACAGCTGCACTAATTAACTGCAGAAACAGACACGAAGGAGTAAAAAGACAAATTTGGTGGTATGGAACCTAAACACAAGTCTAAGTTTTCTCTGCTTTTCCTCTAAGCTGTGTTTATCTGTTTCTCCTCTGCTGTCTCTGTGCCCACTCTTGTTGGGTAGCCCAAAGGGATTTTTCAGTCCAGCTGTCGGTTTGTAGGTCTAGGAACAGTCACATTAACTTGTCAGCAAGTTTCCAGAGATTCCTGCAGCAGTAGGTTTTAAATGCACAGACCCTGTGAGTTACTGCCACTGAACATACTTGCACTTCTGTTAGGCTGATCTCTACTTGAATTATGTCACCAGAATTGTTTCAACACAGGCCATCTTTTTTCCTCTTTGGCAAAGTAGCATCCACCGAGTACATTTTAATATTTTAAATTTTTCCTGCTACCTCTTATACGCTTATATGTGTTGTTGCAATCTGAGATAGTTTTGATTGTCTTGCTCATCTCAAACGTAGTGATTCATTATGAGTATGTTAGTTTAATACATGTTGTAACTGGAGATGAGTGTTACCAGTCAGGCATCAGGCTGGGTTGTGATTCCTTTTCATTAAACTAGTCTGGTTTTTGCAGTTTAGAGATTAATGAACTGAAAAGATCGATATTGCAGTCTAGTGACTTCTACATTTTTTTTTCAAAAGCTGCAATATATATAGTTGAATTAAGCATAATTTCCTACTAATTCTATAGTTTGTAGCTATAACTAGGTTCTAGTCAAGTTAAGCCTTACAGTCTTCATTCACTCTTAAATTTAGGATATAATAAACAACCTCATGAAATACACATAATTGTTTTTATAAACTCAGTTCCTTATTAGAGAGAACTGGAGCCTCAGACAAAGCATGTACTTTTCTGTACTCTTAATCAAAATTACATTTCAAATACCTTAAAGAATAAGTGGGACAAGAGCAAGAGCTAATAAAACATCTCTGTAATGCAAACTGATTTGAACCTTTTGCTGATATCTACTGTGTCCTAAAGTATCTCTGCAGAATAACATAATTAATAGAAACTAATAAATTACATTGATTTCTTCTTAAAAGCTTATGTGCTTGTATTAGGACAAATTCTATAAATAGGTTCTCCCTCACATCCTGTCTCTTTCACAAGTTGATTAACTTACTCTCTTTTTCTCTACACAGAATCCTTGCTTGAATTTCTGAGTTATTTTTTTCATTTCTGATTCTCACAGTACCAGAAGTATGCATTTCCTCCACTACTGAAGGTTAAAATATTCTTTTTAAAACTTGCTAATACAATAAATTGTGTTTTAAGATTGCAAAAGGCCAGACTTCCTGGAATTGAAGCTTTTTGTTTTTGCCTTTTACTTTCCAGGAAGGCAAATCATTACACTGTGTCAACATCCAGTGCATTCGCAGATCCCTTGCTCTCTCACATTAGTGATATTCTCTCCTAAATGAAGGCACAAAAGCTCAGTTCTGGAAATTTCTGCAAAGACTCCCATAAAGGGGAAGTGGAGGTACAGATACAGATGTCCTCACTGTCATGACAGATCTCCAGGAGTTGGACTTGGTGACTTTTGTGGGTCCCTTCCAACTCAGTTTATTCTATGATTCTGTAATTTTGTGACTTTGGGAGAGGTTTGGTTTGGATATCAGGAGAAAAGTTTTCACCCAAAGGGTGTTTGGGCACTGAAACAGGTGCCCCAGGGCAGTGGTCACAGCCTCAAGCCTGACAAAGCTCAGGAAATGTTTGGACAATGCTCTCAAACACATGTGGGATTGTTGGGCTGTTCTGTGCAGGGCCAGGAGTTGGATTTGATGATGCCTGTGGACCCCTTCCAACTCAGCATACTCTGTGATTCTATATTTGCCACTGCTGGGGGCAGACTTTGGGCTGTGTTGGGTCCCAGAGTGTGTCTGGGCTGTCCTTGTCCAGGACTGGGTTCCCCAGGGGCCCCATGGCCGAGTTCCCATTGCCCACCATGTCTGAGCTCCAGCTCTGGGAAAGCTGCCAGGGAAGAGGCTGGCAGAACTAGGCAGCTACTGCTGGACAAAGAGCCTCCAGAAATACTGGGCTGTGTCTCACACAGGGCTGTGCCCTGTAGGCAGAGGGCTCAGCTCAACTTACATTAGGTCACCCTGGGGAGTATCCCACTGCTCCCTGATGGTATCCTCCCAACCCAAGTATTTCTCTGCTTTCTCCCATTCACTCTCTCAATATGCTGAGAAAACAGTTCAGTGTTCGAAGGCTGCTGCAGATTTACAGAGACTGGAAGGATTTCACAAGTCCCAGCTATGGAACCAAGCTCTCAGTTGTTGGGCAACACTTCCCAAAATGGAGGTGACGGCAGTGGCAAGTCAAGTTGCCAGCCTGGCAGGAACTGAATGGTTTGTGTCAAATTGCAGAGCTGATGAGAGTAATACATATAATAGAAAAGAAGGGAAATGGTTTCTGTGGAGTGTGATGGTTTTCAGTCTGGAGACCCTCTGTACAAACCTGAGTTCACAAGAAGAGTGGTAGCTATTTTCACAAATATGTGAAACAGGGTATTTCAGCTTCTAACTTATCTCCTCTGCACTGCTTGGTTACTGCTCCTTCCCTTAAAGGAAACTCCTCCATGCAGGTGAAACTTTGGTCCCCATGGAATAAGAGTCCTGCTCACTGGTCTCTCTTAGGTGAACCCACTAAATGAACTTTTTTCCTTTTACAGTACCCAGTTCAGCCTGCTAAATTGATGAGTTTTATGTAATGAATACGCTCTGCTCATGGGGAAAAATATCACTTAAAAAGGTATCTGTGTCGACTTTTTTATCTGTAAACTTGCCACGCTGTCACCTTTTATCTATAAACCTGCCATCAAGCTGTGGGTTTTGAGGCTTTGGTTTAGCAGGTCCCAGAAGGTTACCTACCACACCTTTCACAGACATTGCTTTGGAAAGCACTGCTGGTATATATCACAGTGCTGTGAGTGCTACCAGTCAACCTGACTTAGCAAGTGGTGAAAGACATATTTTTTTAAGTCCATGTAACTTTGCCAGGCACACGCTAACACAGACCGAGATCAGCCACAGACTAGTAGACTTACAAAGCCATGAAGACATGACACAGGTACTGCTGGAGGAAAGACCTAACACTGATCCCAGAAGGAACTTTATCATCTGCTCATAGATGAGCAGCTACGTATGCCTAAAGAAGATGCCTTTCTTTAGAGAAATGCAGACTTCTCCAGCAAAGTAATCTGGAATTTTAAGTTACTTCAGATTTAAGATAACAACAAAACCGGACCTAAACATTGATGTCCCCGAAAAGAAGCAGTCTCATGACCAAGCTACTTGTTATTCTAGGTCTGTTTCTTTTTCCAAAAGAAGTTAAGGTGGTTTTGAGTTTGTCCTGTTACAGAAAGAATGGTGCTTAAATCATGGGATAAATTTTTCCACTTAGGATAAATACTTCCCCTAATTCTGCTGGATACAGCAAGCTGTCAATATTCATTAAGGCAGTGCTTAATAGAAAGGCATTTAACTACTGAGGAGGTTAACAGGATAACAGTTCTGCAACTGGACCCTCTTCCTATTTAAAGAAACATAGTTCATGTCAAACTGCATCCCAAAAATTTGTCAGTTCATTAAGTAATCTAGTTGTCAAAAACCCTGAGTAGAAAATGTAGTATAACTGAAATACGTTAGTGTTTTACTTACAATACTCAATCCTCCATTAGGACACAAAAGAATTTTGCTGAGATTTCATCAGAAGTGGAATTTCATTTCATACAAGTTTTGTTGGCCCAAACCTAATCTTTCTAGATCAGCATATACCTATTGTTCAGTGTGCCCTGCTCCCTCTCAGAAGACGCTGGTTGTTTACTTGATGTTGAACCTTTTCTTTCTAAATGGTAATGAATAACTGCCCTGGAGACAGAGATTATTCAAGAAATGGAATTTAGTACAGAAAATGTAATGAGAGTCTGCAGTGTCCCACGATGTTTGTAAAAGATGTTCTATAGCTAATTCTCTAAGCAAACCTCTCAGTTTATAAATTTAGAACATTACCATTCCCTCAAAATGTGCGTACATCAATTTCTTTGGAGAGCATGCTATTACTATAACATGTATTCTATGTGAGTTTTTAATTGAAAATGTAATAGAAGTTTTAATATTCTGAATGCATAAAAATCTCAACATTAAAATGCGATCAGTGACACTTACAAGCCTCTGGCCAAAACGCTGTAGTCACATCCCTCCCTATCTTCATTTCCCGCAATTTCTTTTCTCTCTCTTACAATGTAGTGTAAAGATAAGCTAATATTAATTTACAATGGAACATTTCTGTATTAGAGATAATTTGCATTCCTTTGCTTGCCCTGATTTGCGTTCACATCTTCTTGTACTTTATGCCAATGGCCTTTATGGATTGTAGCTACATTGGAAAATTCATACAGTACAGAAGTGAGAGGTTTCTGGCACATTAAAGCCAGAGTGATTCCTCATGCTGTATCTATAGGTCAAAGGCAAGTAGGAAAAGGAGAGTGACATACAATTAAATTGGAGTCAGACAGAGGGTAGTCAGAAACTACTGCAAAATTTTGCCGTGGGAGGTGAAACATACTCTTTACACTATCATTAAGTAATTCTTTTCAAACCCATCCTACTGCATACTTAGCAGTATGCACACCAAAAAAAAAAAAAAAGTATGCTTAATTATGTCTGTCATCTTTCCTTGGGTCAACTAGTTTTAATTGTCCCCTTAACATTTCCAGTAATTCTATTGCACTCTCCTTTTCTCAGGCTTTGTACATTATAGCTTTTCTCCTTGTAAAAGTTTAAAAGTTCAGCAACAATTGCTTGCTGTACTACTTTAATTATTACCTTATGTCCCTTGGTTTTATGAAGTATTGACTTTCAGTCAGAGGTTCAGTTATAATATGATTCTATAACATATTCTGAAGAGGAAAAAGAAGGTTAAAATAAGATCTTTTTCTAAGAATTTAAAAATGCATTTATATTCACTGGTTTGCATATTCCTATCCTCCACCCTAAACAGATGATATTTTTCTATTCACTGGTGAAAGAATGCCAGTGTTAGAGACAAAGTTAAGGTGAGCAAGGTAGGTGTTGCTCTCTTCTCCAAGTAACAAGTGATAGGAAAGGAGAAAAAGGCCTCAAGTTGCACCACAGAAGGTTTAGGTTGAATATTAGAATAAATTGTTCCACCAAAAGGTTTGTCAAGGATTGTAACAGACTGTTCAGGGAACAGTCAGTGGTTCTCTGAACCACTCAATAAGAGCAAAGCACAGGCAGTAGAATAAAAAGATCTTATAAGAAGGAAATATTCCAGTAGGATGTTAAAACCTGAATGCCTTTGGGTGCTTGATATCACTCTACCAAGCAAGGTCCTGAAGGTTCAGCTGAGTCACTTCAAGTTGCTGCTACACCAGATTGTCTTCTCTGTTCCTGGTCAGAGACTACTGTCCATCACCCAGCTGTGCCTGGTCCATTTCATGATTATCCTTAAAAGCTTTTGGCACTACTGGGATTTCTGGGGAGAAGCCATTACAAGGCTGAAGAGTTCAGAAATGCACTATGCTAAAGAGATGGATGGACATCTCTGCCATGGAAACCAGGTCTCTCCTGCTTGTCTGCGCCTGCCACAAGATTTTTGTGATAGATTTTGCACTTGCTTATGATCCTATAAATGACTTAAAATTTGGCTTTCATGGTTTGCTTCTCTGAATACATCTTTTGTAGATGAGAAAATTTACAGAGCTTGCCAATCATCAACACTGTGCTGAATAAAAGGCACATATGCATTAATTTTACACTTTTGTTTTATGTCTATCATATCCCATGGAGTTGGATGTGAGTATTTGCCAGATTAACCCAGATTCGTTCCCAGTACCAAAAAAGATTTGGATGGAAAATAAGATAAATTCAGTCTGGCAAAATGCAAAATCAAATAACTAATTAGCAGATTTATGTTGCATATAGGTAAAACCTTATAAAATAAGGGTCTCATTACCTATGTAAAATTATGGCTCAGGTCTGCTACTTCAGGTAAGTCAAAAAGAACTATGAGAGGGTGACTCAGCTGGAATAGGGGTAGAGAGACATGAGAGATGTGAGAGACCCTCTGTGTGACTGCTGCATTTCCACAACAGGGTGTGTGGTGGTTGGTCAACTTGGGCTTGTTGTGCCTTAAAACTATGTAGCTGATAATGGGCTAACTGCTTAAAAAGGCCTCAGTTCTTCAATAAAGCTGCTCTCCTTTGCACCTGCCCGGGGACTGCATCGCTTTGCTTCCTACAGACTTAGAATGAAATACAAAATACAGAATTATAAGGTTTGTCTTTTTAAAATGATTTCCAGCATGTCTTCTGTATTTAATTGAGTTAAGAACTGACAAGGGCAGTTCCAATTCTTAGACCTGCATGTCATTTTTTCAGAGAAGTGACTTCCTCTGTAGTACAATCCCTAAATGGGAATTTCTAATTTGGAGAAACTTACTTATGAACTCCTTAATACAGTACGAATTCTACTGTGCATGAAGCACCCTGGGGACTTAAACCTGTAACTTAGAGTATTCATAATTTCTTTTAATTAGACTACTAACTTATGTTCTTTTTATGAATGTAATGCTGTCTGCCATGGCATAGATTTTGCAGAGCAGAGAAGTTTCTAAAATGCCATCTAAATCTTCAGAGGGCAAATAGTTAGCACCCAACTAATTAGACATTCAAACATAAAAATGAGCCTTTTTTTGATAAATGTGCTGCTGAGGAAAAATTGTATCATATCTGGCTTCATCCAAATTCAAGGCTTATTTCTTTCCTATTTAACTTTAGAATCAGCTACATAAAAATTTCATAAATAAGTGGAAGGATGAGTTTTTGTTTACTGGTGATTGACAGACTGCATCAGATAATCAGACAAACCTGTTCAGAAAGAGAACCAGGGCTGTGGTCTATGGTGTTGAAAGACCTCTCTCACAGTGGGCATGTCTCAAATGAAACACTGAAAAAATATTTTTGAGAGATCACTGAGCTAAATCAAAGCACAGACAAGCCCTAGAGAGGTTTTACCAAGTGTTAGCTTTGCCAGTGATTACAGCTCTGGACCTCCCTCTAGCAGAGGCTGATTTCCAGCTAAGGGATGTCTGTGTCTGGGAGGGTATGGAATGTCCAGGAGATTAATTGAATCCAGAGCTTTGTAATCAAACTCAATTTCTCTTCAGTTGTGATCAGCACCACTGCAAGGCCAAGTTGCTTTCTCCACTGTGTTACCTACTGACTGCTCTTTCAAAAGAAAAGATTATAATGCAAAGCTAGACCTCTAATAGCATAGATGCATAATCTCTAATATCATAGATGCATAATCTGTACTTCAGGTTAGGCAAAACCTAGATGATACAGGTCATCACAGAGATCAGATTATAATCAGCAACTATTTGATACAATTCTGAGCATTTTTTTTAATTTATTATACAAACTCCGTAATTTCCTCACCAAATAAGCAAGGCACGTGCACTAAGGGACGAGCTAAAGAACATACATCCCTGAGAACAGTTTTGACTTTAAGAGACCAAACCATGGGTCAATTGGAAGTGGTGTTCTCATAGGCTTCATAAAGTGCCTTGTTAAGGTGAAATTTTTCCACAGGTTCCTTGAGTCCATTTATGCTTACTGATGAAATCATGCATTTTTTGACAGTAACAAAATAGGGAATAGTTTTTTCCTTTGACCGGAATTGACCTTAAAATGTTAGTCCAACACATACTCCACCTTGAGGTCCCTGGTTTCTTGTAGAAGAAATAGGTATGTCAGGCACCATTGATATTTATGGCTCTGCAGATTATGCTAGATAGCATTAATATAATACTCAATGGCTTTGATAGGATGAAATCCATAATTGTAACAAGGTGTTAAAAAAACATGACCAGTTTACATCCATCACAAATGTGATGGAATGTAAAACAACTGAGGAAATATAATCCGAGATATCTCATATTATAACTCAATCTTTCTGAGGAGTACCTACATATATACTGGTTACTTTATTCTGGTGGAAAAAAAAATATTTTCATGTTATTTAACATCTTCAGAAAGTTAAAATGGCAGAATTGAAGTAAAATAGAAAATAATGGTCACAGTTAAACTTTCCCGCCTTGACAGAAAGGGATAGAATTGGTAGTAAGGTCTAAAAGACCACTCTAAGTGAAAGGAAACATGGAAATACTGATATGACAACTTATAACCACAATATGAGCCAAAAGTAAAGGATTCTTTTATTTTTATTTGTTGCTAGGTAACGTGCAAGCTCAAAAATTATTAAGCAAAATATTAGCAAGATATTTTTCGTTAAAGACATAATATTGAAGTCAGCTGTTGGAAACAGAGAAGCAAACTATGTGTGGGAGAAAGCAGATGTGTTCCCTCTCTGCAAGGTAGGCTGAGAGAGCTGTAAAGGGTCTATAGTCTTTGCAAACATGCCCAAGAGGTCACGAGCACACAAGATGGAATATAGGAAGGGGCTCTTTTCTGTTATATAGAGCTGGGAGATGCTGCAGAGGAAACACAGGGAGGTAAGGAGGACAGTGAGCTTGGGGAACAATTCTGAAACTATTCAGCCATTGCCCTGGCAGAGTAACAGAGAAAAGTGCACAGTTGTTGACAACGAAATAGAAGTAATTGCCATAATAGGGACAAAACAGACAGAATAGAGATCAATTTAGTTAATATACACAAAATATAATTGAGATTTCTGGCAAAGGACTTAAATCAACAACCTTCCAAAATGGAAAAAAAGGTTTGAGTTATATTAATATAATATTTGCAAACAGTATTGCACCACACCCACAAATACTGATTACAGAAAACGGAAAAATGTGAATGTTGGGTTAAAACTCCCAGCAAACACATAAAATTGCATGTAGGATGTATATGACAATGCATTTTCATCTCTACAGGCAATCACATCAGTCAAAAAAGGATCAGATGAGAACTTACAGAAACAGGGTTACATTCATGCACACAATTAATTACTTGTCAAAAATGTGACATGAGCGAAATCAAAGTCTGCCAGACAAGCACCAAATCAATATCTTTCAGACCACCTGTGGAAAAAGGACAAGTATGATTAAATCTAGTGTTCTCACATGCTACGTAGCCAAAATTTCATGTTTGTCTAGAGATGAAAAGGTGAAAGTTCAGAAATACTCTTATGTCCTTTATGGTCTCAATTCTCCAGCTTCTTTTCTTCCCTACATCCACTTTACAGGAAAGACTCACTTTACCCAATCTTTTTAGCAAGAGTATGTCCCAGCCTGGAATAGAGACCATACATCTGGCAAGGCAGAGAAATGCTGCCTTGAGAAATACTGGCAGAGAAATACTGGCAATGCTTTCTTTTTATAAAAAAAACCAAAAACTGTTCTTCCAAACTGATGTAAACTGAAAATAGATTTTTGATATTAAGGACAGTGTGGAAGATAATGTACAAAACAGGCAAAAGCACAGCATTTTTTTAACACATTACTTTTTTTCAAAATATTCACTCGGCATTAATTAGAGCTCAAGCTGTTGGCTTCCAATCTCGAGTTCAGACTCTTTCTCTCCCTTTGCCACCCACTGCGGCCTGTTATTTCCATTATAAACACCCATAAATCTCACCAAGTCTAATGGGCTTATTGCAGTCCTGCATATGCATCAAGGGGAGGATAAATGTCTCTACTTGTGCCTTTAGATACCCATAATTGTTTAGTAACATAATGAGATAATGTTTCTAAAACAGCAAAAATCAGTGGGTGTTTTTCTAAGCCCTTTAACATGATTTAGAGAGCTTTTCAAATTAAATCGTTCTAGATTTCAACCGTGGTTGCTAGTTTCTGCAGGCAAAGTAAAGGCAAACTTGCACCTGAAGACAGTAGGGTAGGAAATAATGGAGAGCATATGGGAATTTTCTCCCCATTCCAATAAAGAACCACAAAAAATGCTCTGTCACCAATAAAGTGAGTGTATAAATGGATCAGTGAATTTGAAGTTGAAAAGGTACAGAAAAGGATGATCCAGAAAAGATTTTTTTTCTTCATGAAAAATGAACAAAAGGACTTGTTTCATTTGATTAGGAAAGTGAAGGATGACGAGGAATAGGACTGCTGTCTTTAGACACAACAAGGAAATGAACACAAGGGAGAGAAAAAACCCATTTGAGCTAAAGGAGTACTTTGGCACAAGAACAAATATACATAAGCTGAACATGAATAAATTTAGATTTAATTTAGAAATGGGCTCTGAGCCTTCCTGCCTATCAGATTTGGAAAAGGTCTTTCATTGAAGATAATAAAGACAAAAAGAACTTGAATATTTATAAGAAAAATGAGTAATTTTTTAAAAGAGTTGAATAGCGTAGTGCTGCAAGAGATTGATTTCATAACCTAGATGCTTCTTCCCCAACTTCTTTGTGTTTCTGTTTCTTCCCCTTTTTCTGCTCACCATGGATACCTCACAAAAGAACAAATGAATCCAGAAAGCAAAATAACCCCCAAACAACTAGAACTTAGTGAGACACACCTAGTTATGAGGGATAATGGCACCACAATTAACTATAAAAGTGCTACGAATTGATAACATTTCCACTTGACCTGAATATAACAGTGGAAAAACACCATAAATTGTGTACATCTTGGTAATTCTCTTGGTATCAATTGGCACTGTCTCATTCTCAGGCCATGACAAACATTGTCCTGCTAACTGAAAAAATTACTTTCGGGGTCAGTAGGATCTGGCCCATTGCTTATTAAAACAGCAAGTGCATCTCTTTATACATTTAAAAGCAGATCAAAAGAAGCAAAGCATTTTGTTGGCAGTAGTTCCACTTACTGGATGTCATCAAATTGCTGATATTTACCATTTAAAAGACATGAAAATAATGACAGAAGTTAAGTGTTCTCTAAGTACTTAGTGTTAGCTTTATGCTATAGCTGCTTGAAAAGACACAAATACCATTAAAACCCACCAACCGAACCTTTATAAATTACTGCTAAGTGTAGAACAATGCTCAAGTTAATTGACTTTGCATTTTCAGCAAGCACTTTGCCAAGTAATTATTATTTATCTAACAATGGTTTCAATGCAAATTGATGGTGCATATTTGCTATTAATCTGAAGTCGTTGCAAAATACAAACAACAATTACTTTCTGAAATTACCACAGAAAACAAAGAGAAAATAGTTTTGTCATTGGTTTATACATTTAATTTATAAAAAGAGAAACAAACAAAGAAACAACCCTAAATATTACTGTTTTGCAGTGCCAAATTGCTATGTTAAAAAATAATGAAGCTAAGCCAAAGAAAAAAATTTTATGTGTGTACCTTGCCACCAAAACAGATGCATCAAAGATCCATATGTGCTACAGCATCTTAGTTTTCCCTCATGCTTCTCAGGAATAATCCTGGGAAAGCTGCCAGATCTCAGAATGTTGTACTTCCCAGACAAGAGGATCACCAGACCATGGAACACCAAACCTTATTTAGAGGAGACAAATACATTTAGAATATTAATCGCTTCTCCATAGAGGATTACATTTCAAATATCTGGGGGAAAGATTTAAAATATTGTTGGGAATGGTTGTTTCATATAATTAAAATGTTTGCTGGGAGACTACGCTCTATAATCAGCACTTTTCTCATTGGGTATAATCTTTCAATAGCATTGAAGCTGATATGAGAGATAGAGCTCTTTGTCTACACCCTTTGAGCTACTCCAGCATTACAAATGACACTGATCCCCGCCAAAACTCAGCTGTGATACACACTAGCCAAGAACAAAATTCCAGTCAGAATTTAGATGGGGAGAGAAGAATGACTTGGGATCAAAATTAACAGTAGGCAGAGAAATCTCATCCTTAAAACAATGGTGCAGGTAAATAATGAGATACTTCACTGTATTCAGATACTAGTTATATAGGGACACCCCTAAAGTAAGAAGACATATTCCATAGCATTTTTAACAGATCAGTGACCTAAACAGAAATTCTTAGAATTCCTTTTGGTCCAGTGTACCATATGGGAGCAGGAGGGTCAGTGGTTGAGCTCACCCTGCTGTAAACACAGGCACAGGGACTCAAAGGAAAGCAGTACCCAGACTCAGCTCAGTACCGTGGGAGTTTCCCTCCAGGGCTGTGATCTTTAGGCTGGTACACGGACCTGCTCATGCTGGAAAGAGTAGACCCACACTGACCCATTCACCCCCATGGTTCTCTATCAGCCAGGCCAGGAACTGTGCCTTGAGCAAATTCAGGGAATTACCCCAGTGAAAAACCTTTTCTTCATTATTTATTTATTCATTTTCTGCTTAGGCATCAGCTGTCTTCCTCCTCAGTGCACCTGTTCTGACCTCACTATGGATACACCAGATATTACAAACCTTCTTGGATAACACAAGTGAAAATTCAATCTTGCTCTTTCTGTGAATCATTTTTAAACAACTTATTTTGCCACTTCCAAGCCTTTGTTATATTTGAAAAATTTCTAACTTACCTTAGACCATCCATGGAAAATAAAATTAAAAAAGAAAAAAAAAAAACTATCTCATCTGTGTCAGCCTCTTTGCAATACCAGCTGTCTGATCAAGTTGCTACTTTTTCAATGGGCTGTAGTATCCTGAGTGATACCTTCGTATTTCCTAGTCAGCAAAGATTCGGACTAATTTCACAATGCAACGATCACCCCCAAAACGACATCTGAAAAGTTAAATTATTGAGGGATAGATATCTCAAGATATATAGAAAAATCTAATCTAGGGATTTCAGTGTACTAGATAAATCTATTGAAGAAGGAAAAGAAAAGGTACACTAAAGTTTTTAATAGTAATTTTTCTATCAACATATCCATAATGTAATATTTATTCGTGGCACAATTCATGCCTGACATTACACCATTGAAGTAGCTTTGAATTTGACTTTCATACAGAAATACACAGTTGTACACAATTGTACACAAACCAGGCTGAATTCACCACTCCATGCAAAATAATAAGCACATGGACTAGGTGTGCAAACTGAAACATTTTTGTGAGATAAAATAAACACATTCAGCCACAGGAAGCTAAAACTCCCCGTTTGGGCATATTCCTAGTGTTTCACTGTTTGATATGAAAAGGTACATTGGTTGCACTGCTTTGCCAGATGAAATCCAAACATTCTCTGAAAAAAACCCCAAGCAGAACACAGAACATGACATGCAAGATACTAATATAGTATGAGACTTTTAGCTGGCATTGGAGACAAGATATTGATTAAACTCCTGTTTTCTCCCTGAAACAACAGGACATATCTCAGTATTGGTACTTCATTAACATTTCTGATGAGTTGGCTAGTTGAACAAGAAGAGGGAACAAAAGGATGTTTCCCTTACTTTCTCTTGTGCCTATACATGCAGGGTTGGATGTGGGCTGGGAAAATTCTGTTTGAAATAATGCTTCCACAAGATGGAAAATAATTTCCCTTTTCTTGGCTTTTCATGATGTGCTGTATTTAGTAACTTCATCCTGGAAAAAGGTTGTTCTCATCTGGAAACCTTCAGACAGATGTGCTTTGATTCCTCAGCCAAACTCACTGCATGAAAAGCTTGGAAGAGAGATTTGTTTTCTTCTACAAGTTTGTTTGTTTATATTTTATGAATGCAAACACCTAGTACTAACACGGAGTGCTGGACAATCTCCCTGGTATTAATATATACAGGGCCTATTCACCTGCATGTTAACTAAAATACTCAGTCCAGATTAACTTCTACTTTTCCAACCCTGGATATATTTAAACAATGTGAAAGGAATTCTGATGTGGTGCATTAGAAGCTGTAGGTGTTACGAATCTCATCATAACAAAGAAAAAAGCCTTTTTTTTTTACTGTTACAGAGACTAAAGGATGAACATAAATTTTCCTTCTGCACTAAAATTAGGGTTTTTGTAATGAAATATTATGTGAATTATTTTAGAAAAATAATGGTGTTATATATAAATATATATATATAGTAATTTAAGCATTGTTTAAATCCCTATAAGCTTAAAAAATCAGTTCCACACTCAGAGTACTGGGATTTGACTCAGCCTATGGTGTAACAAGGACTAATTTTTAATCATGACATAATTGTTACTATGTTTCTGGGGTGATTTAATTCAATGTCAGCATTATGGAGAGAGATATGATTTGAACATCAAATATTTTCAGGCTGCTCTCAGGAAGGTGTAAAAGACTGAGGACAAAAAGGAATGAGGTTCTCGATCTGAGCATATGTTTGCAATCTGCTTACTTTTTTTTTTTTTTTCACCGTTTCTAAAATATTTGAATATGGCGCAAAATGGTGTAAGGAAGAAGCAGAGTGCTGAGCTAATATTTTGAATAACCCACTGTTCTTTTCTGCCAGTGTTCCAGTTTTACTCCCCTGAAACACAGGCCAGATTTCTGATTTGTTAATAGCAGAATTAAACCACAGGGATACTATCTGTAAAAGAGGTGTTCAGTTGTCCTTCTAAATATTCTTCTAGACTTCCAGAAACAGGGTACTATTCAATTTCTTAGGAATTACATAGTTCCACTGCATAGTTGCTGTTGAAGCAAACTCTGCAGTGCACAAGTATAAATAGTGTATCTCTCCTGAGCTTGGGATGAGCTGAGTGATCATCAGCTGTTTGTGAAACAGAAATCTCTGGACTGCACCCAAAGTAAGCCAAAATCCTGTGCCTTGCTTCTAGCAGCAAATTTTTTTTCCTGCAGATATTATTTGGCAAATCCACAAATCTAAAATTAAATCTTATTTTTGCAAGTAGGGCTATTTTATGCTAAAATAAGCTGAAATTATGTTAGGTGATTATCCCTGGGTTTGTTTGGTTTTTTTGTTTGCCTGTGAAATACAGGCATTGGTTTAACACATTTCCATTCCATTCCTTCATTCTCAGGATGTGGTTAATAGTGATGGGCCAGCTGGCTTGCCCTCAGTGAAAAAATTTCTGTACAGATTCAGAACCAAGGCCCAATTTAACAGCTCCCATACCACTTCTACCAGTTTTAGAGGTTTCCACCAAGACTTTCTCACCAGGGTACCCTGCCACATGCTGATCTATACATCTGTGTTTGCACAAAATTGGGCCAGTCTCTAGGCACAGACACTCCTGGCTCCTGGTTTAGCACATCATCTCTCTCTCATATCAGATTTTCCTGGAGTAAACACCTGTGTCTGAGGGGAGCTATGGCAGATAGCCATAAACTCCTCTAAAGGAACAATGAGACGTGAGGACTGTGTGTTTTATAAAGCTCAGCATGATACCTCTGGGCAAATCTCGTGTACTCCAAATAAAAGTCATCCTCACCCCATGTTTCTCTTCCTTTTGGTCCAGCAGAATTAAATGGAGAAATATAACTCACACATATTTTTCTGACAGGAAAAGTTTGTGAAGAGCTTGTATTATGGTCCAAACCCCCATAAATCATATTAACATTGAGACAGACATATGCCATAAGGCATTTATATTTGTATGTTGGCTTCTTTTTCTTTAGAAATGTTTATTGTTAACTGAAATCCAATTGGAAAAGGCACTATTTGTTTTGGGATGATATCTACTAGTTCCAGAAAAATATGACTTCAACATGTAGGATGGGTGTTTCAATATGTTTTATGTTGTCATGGTATGCCTTTAGAGCTGCATATATATATGTGTGTGTTTATTTATTTATTTATGCAAGCACACAAGCATGTACATTTAAAATATTCCTTGTCCATTTCCTAAGAAACAGATTCTAAAAAAAACTTATTCTTTTTCCATTTTTTTTTTCTCCTTTTTTCTCTCTGAAAAAATCTAAGGGCAGAGAAGTATGGCCAGGATTTAATCAAATTTGGGACCTGCAGGAGGAATGAATGCAGGAAAACTAAAGCCTTAACAACCATTGTGCTTACAGGAGACAACCAGATTGGAGGTGTGAGTGCCCTTGGTGAGCTTAGCTGTCGTGATGCTGCATGATGGCTTTCAACATAACCAGCTTTTTTGTAGAAGGCAATTTATTTGTTTCTGCACAAAAATCAAGCTGTTTTCTGGATTCAGGTTTCATGAGGTGTTCTCACCAGGGCAAGTAAAGTGGACTAACCCTAAGTACCTTTTACCATCATCAAGAAATACTGCACACTCAAGAAGACTATTTGTTGCTTCGTTTTTGGGTTTTTTTCCTCAGAAAGTCACTCCATAAAGCAGATGTTCTGATGATCTAAACATCTTCAGCTGTTAAAAGTAATTCATGAAGACTTAAATTACAATGGCACAGTTTGTATCCCTTTCCTTGCATCATGACAAGTGGAATATCTGTAATAACTCTAATTCAATCTGTCACACAACAGCCTAACTTCATCCGGATATTATATCCTGCACATCAAAGGAATGATCCCGTTCCTTTAATGTCTTTAAGATGCAAAAGATAAAATCAGTTTTACCTGATGTGTGATCATTTGTAACATGGTGTCCATGGAAGTTTAGAAGTGAGTCAGACTGGTGCTCAGTTTTCAGTCTTGTTTTATTCCACTTTGTTCACAGTTCTTTCTTTGAGCTTTGAGTGATATATGAAAGCCCATAAAATTGGACCAAAGATACACGAAAGTGGTATTCAGGTTTCATTTCTAAAGGTGGACTTTGCCCTTCTTGGGATCTGACAAATGTACCTCTCTGCCAGCCATTTCCTCTGGTAAAGCTTTTAAAAAGGCTTTTACCAATCAGTGCTGGCATTCCTGGGAAAAAAACCTCCATGCAGCATGAAGGGAAGCACCTGAATGTTTCAGTAGCATCTGCCTGAAGGGATATGTCAAAGAAGAAATGTTCAAACAACAAGATTTATTAAAGTAAATGTCCAATATCTACCAGAGAAAGCTTGACATCGCTTACCCACAAACCATTTGGGAATATTCCCTTATTCTCTTTCTCGCTCTCTTCTCTAAATTTGGATTTATATGTAGAAGGAAGGGATGATGACTGAGGTCTGATATGACATTTATCTTCACAAGTGAGAAGACTAATAAATCATCAATGACATTACCACAAGTGAGTTCTGAGCTCTGCTCACAAGTGAAGATAAATGACATAACAGGCCTAAGTCAGCATATATTACAAGAAATGTCTAATAAGTCTCACACTCAACATAGCTGGATTTGATGAAGATGACTGAACTTATGTTGCATTTCAAATCCACCATCCAAGGAAGAAGAAATTAAATTTGCCAGCTGAATAAAATCACCACTTAAACGACCTTAGTATACATTCCAGCCTTTTGCCATGCTACCATGCTACTGCTCTGCAGATCTACAAGGAGCCACATGGTAGTAAAAATCAATTAAATATGCCATGACAAAACACAATATCAACCCATCGTCAGTGCATGAAACATACCTGACTTTCATGACTTAGGCAATATCACATACTCACAAAGCCATGTCTGCATGTTCCTGAAATATGTACAACTAGCTTTTATTTTAGGCTTTGCAAAGGATTGCAAGTTTTCACAACAGCCTGTGGCCTTCTGTAGGGTCAGTGGTGGCAGCATGGTTGAAAAGCTGAGAGCTTTTAGAATTTCTAATTAGTTTAAGGCTACAATAGTTCTTCTAGAAAGTGAGATCTGGCAGTGGATTTTTAGGCAGTGTACCATAATAAACTGGGCAAAGAGATTAATAATACTTCTGGCTTTTGAGCAACTGATGGCTGAGAGGGTCCCTGAGGTGGACATAACATCTGGACCATTGTGTTGAGGAGGGAGACGTTTAAATTGTATTACAGTATTTAAAAACCAAAGTTAGATACCAACCTTAGCTTATTCTGATGATCCTACCAAAATTCTGCAATGTGAATTTTGTCTTGTGTGGAACTTGCAGGTCTCAAAACTAGTTTCTGATAATTTGAGAGTAACACAGTTGTACAGTTTACAGATACTAAAATGTTTCCAAGTTTATTCTCAGGTTTTAATCTAAAAATCTCCTGGAGTAATATTCCACTGAGAAACAATTTCCCTGCAATAGTATTGTATTTCACATTAATTCTGTGTACTTGTAATCAAGTGCCCTCATTGTAGAAGATGGTCTGACTGGCATAGCAACTAAAGAAAACTGTACTTTTCACATTTCTCAGAATGTGTTACATTGTGGCCATGTTCAAAATTAGCAAGAATTCAGGTAAGTGCTAATCAAAGTATTCAGCAGCCTGCAAGGATAACAGAAATTAAATAGTCTTACGAATCTAGAAGTGTTATACTTATGAGTCTACATTTTAGTTTTTGTAAAGGTAATGTGAAACTAAGATTAATGAAAACCTTTCTAATTTGTTTTCCCAAAGCAATTGTAAAGAACTGAGCAAATGGGGTAAAAAATTGGAATAAAAATTTAAACCACTTGCAAATAATACTAGAAGAGATTAACTTGTTTTCATTACCAAGGTTAAGACATTAAATTATCCGGGAAAAAATAAACTAGCTGAGAATTTAAAGTAATCATTTTAATTGATATTCCTGATTTCTAATGTTATTAAGAATTTTTAAATTAAACTTTTCCTTTTCAGAGCATTTGAATAGTAGTACAGAAGTTCTCACAGAGAGAAAGGGGAAAAACAAGTTGTTGGTACACAGTTAACACTGGTTTGTGAAATCCTGTGTAGCTTAGGCCAAGCATAAACTAAATCAATCAATTCTTACACTTCTAGATTTTTTTTTCTTTCATACTCTTTAAAGCGTTCAATTGTGTTCAGGTTCTGGATTAAAACTTGAATTTTTAAAATAAATTTGACAGCAAGATATGCATATGGGAACCAATTCATTGAAAGACAAGCAATATCAAGAAAATTCTTGCTTAAACATAAACAATGAGCAATATTCAAAATTTAATAGCTGAATTTCTTCAGCTGAGATTTTCTCTGTACGTATGAAGATGTGAATTAGCACATATTAGCATATATTACTGTTTCTGCTATTGAAAGTTAGTTTTTTTAAAAACTTTCTGTTTCTGTTATGAAAACAACCTAGTTGATAAATAGCTCCTAGGGTTTCTGTGGAAGAACTGCAAGAAAAAAAGAGGGTACTCTGAAAATTGCAGTTGTTGTGGATGATAAAAGAAGAGTCCCTATGAGAATTTTCAATATTTAACTAACAATTTATTTCTTCCCTCGTCTTCTGGTAAAAGCAAACAACAAAAAGCAAAAAGTGCTACTATATTCTTTCCCACCCTTCCTCACTTCTGGGATTGTGCCAGTCACAATACAAGAAAATAATGCCTTTAATAAAATGTGTTAGATAGTTTTCCTGACATGTTCAACTAAGTCATTAATTATAGAATTACAGAATATTCTGAGTTGGAAGGCACCCACAAGGGTCATTGAGCCCAACTCCTGTCCCTGTGCAGGACATCCCTACAGTCCTGCCACACGCCTGAGGGCATTGTCCAAAGGCTCCTTTAGCTCTGCCAGCCTTGGTGCTGTGATCACACCCCAGGGGAGCCTGTCCCAGTGCCCAACCACCATCTGGGCGAAGAACCTTCTCCTGATATCCAGCCTAAACCTCCCCTGCCACAATTTGAGGTCTTGTCACTGTCACCAGAGAGAGATTGGTACCTGCCCCTCCTGCTCCCCTCACAAGAAGTTGTAACTGCAGTGAGGTCTCCCTTCAGCCTCCTCCAGGCTGAACTCACCAAGTGCCCTCAGCTGCTCCTCACACACCTTCCCCTCCTGACCCTTCATCGTCCTCATTGCCTTCCTTTGGACCCTCTCTAGTAGCTTAATGCCTTTCTTATATTGTGGCACCCAAAACTTCACACTGTACTTGGAGTGAAGAGGAGCATCTTATTGATACTCATGTAACAATTCAACAGACTGCCCTTGGGACTGAAACTCACAGTCTCCACGGGGAAGATGAAATATGAACTTTACTTTTAATACTGACATATTTCCTGCAATTTTCATAAAACTCCTTTATTTGTCTTTTGACTTTGCCAGTAATGAGGCTTCTACAGAAAAATATTTTTTAAAAAAAGGGAGAAAAAAGAAGAAATAGAAGAAAACCACAAAATCTGTTTTGCTTTTAATGATTTGAAAACTGGTCTAGAAGAACAGGATGGAGATCACTTCTTTTATATGGCGGTATTTCACTAATTAGGAATATATTTAACCTCCTTAAAGATATTTTTTGCACATTACACTATTTCTCACTCTCTCTCCATTCCATTATTCTTTGTCATAGCTTTCTTTTATGGTGCAATGTTTTGATAAACAGGTTATTGTTTAAGCCAAACTCCAGCTAATTACTTGTCTAAATAATGTGTATTAAATGCAGAACAGAAAAAGAAAACAGGCAAATAACAACAATAAAAATCCTAAACAAATTCCTTTGAGAAAACTGAACTTGAATTAATTTCCTGCAGGATTTTTTGTTTTCTACTTCAGTCTTTCACCACATACATATTACCGATTTCCTACTGGAATACTCTGAGTATAGACCAGTTTTGATTTCACACACAAACACACAGACATGGTTCTGAGGTTTGAGGTTTTTCATTAATTTTACTCTTTAAAGAAGAATAATTTCAGCTGGAAATCCATTCTAGTGAGTCAGCTCAGCTCAACACAGCAGAGGTATTGATTTGGTGGCTCACACACATCCTTGGGTGTGTGCTGTCTTGTCTAGCACTGATGACAACTCTCAAACATGCCTTGGCAGGCTGTCCAACTGCTTATCTATAGTCAGTCAGAAGTTCTTTTTCCCTCCTCCTAAACTTTAATTTTCACATACTGAAAGGAAAATTTATGCTTACATAAATTGAGTAGGATGGTAAAATCTAATACTGAGTTAATACTATCAAGCAATTCCTTACATGGGAACCTGCAAGAAAGATGGAGAGGGACTGATTCTTCTGTCATTCTTGTGCTTTCTACAAGAGCATATAGTGACAGGACAAAGGGGAAGTGTCTTCAAAGTGAGAGGGGGCTTAGATCAGATATTAGGAATAAACTCTTTACTGTGAGGGTGGTGAGGCCCTGACACAGGTTTCCCAGAGAAGCTGTGGATGCTCCATCCCTGGAAGTGTTCAAGGCCAGGCTGGATGGGGATCTGAACAACCTTGTCTGGTGGAAGGTGTCTCTGCCCATGGCAGAGGCATCCAGCAGTTTTGACTAGTTTATCATAATTCAAGGATTCAGTTTTAATTCTCTTTCTTAGGGTAATTTTTAATATATGGACAAAAAATTACCTTTTACAAACACACTTTGGAAAGAAATAGATGGATAGATAGATTGATAGATTGATAGATAGATAGATAGATAGATAGATAGATAGATAGATAGATAGACAGACAGACACAATTTATAGTACAATACATGATTTTCCTATCAATAATCAAAATTATTTGTGTCTGTGTAGCAAGTTAAGCAGTAATGGACTCACCACCACCAGTGAGACATCTGGTGAGCCTCTGCTGTCCAGGCTGATCTTGGTCAAGTGTCCAAGATCACTTCCACTGTCCCTTGAAAAGGGTTGGCTCTTGATGCTGCTACACATTAGTTGCCTGTGCTTCTTGTCCCTACAGTTTATAAGTGGTTTCATGACTGTGTGGTTTAGTTGGGTTTTTTTTGTTTGTTTGTTTTTTCTTTCAGGCCATTGAGCTGCTAACTATTATTTTCTCAATTGTCTGTCTAGGTTTTGACTTGCCTTATGTCGTTTGGCTCTGACATACCTCCCTTCCAACAACAGTTTCTTTGTAAAACTGCACCGAGGTCACAGAGTTGTGCTGCAACAAATCAAATCCTGGATAACAGGCAACTCAGTCCTTGGACTGAAGGTTACAGAGTTGTCAGCCTTCTAAAGCAGGTTGTTTCATTGTCTCATTCTCCTACATTTACCATATGTAAAAAATAACATGCCAGCACTTGTCATATCATGTACTGTCCCTATTATAATAAACTTCACAGCTTATGATTAACTTCTGTCTAGTGATTCTGTCTCTGTGAATCATTTACATGATGCTTTTCACTTTTGATAGGAAACACATCACTGAGAGGCTAACTTTTACTTCACCAGATTATTGCTACATCCACTGCCTGCAGGTCATAGCCCATAACTCAGAAAACATTGCCTGCTGCCAGAACAGCCCATACTGTCATAAATTGTGTTGAAACAGAAAAAGACACTAGACAAGATCACGCCTCCTGAGTTCTAAGAATGAATTAGATATTGAATCTGAAAAGTATTAGAAATTCAGTAAGGAAGTATTTTCAAAGATCTATTGAAATTAAGCCATCAGCATGAAAGTTTTGCACTAATTGTAGCTGGAAGGAAAGGTAGAGACATTTTTACACCTAACCTATATAACTCCACTTGTGGCTGTGTGCTCAATTGAATTTCTTATTAACACAGGCTCTAGAAATCAATTAATCAGCATCAAAAACAACCTTATTGTCTAGAACAAATTCAATCCAATGCTCTCCCCCACTTCTGAAAAATAAAATTCAATTGCCTCTTACAAATAATATTTCTTGCAAGCTCCCTTTTTACCTTTACAAAAATTCTACTTAGCATTTGAAATGGTGTGCTTTTAGGAAAAATATCTTGGTGTTTGCAAACGAACGCAGTTATTTAATGCAATTGCTATACATTTGTTAATATTAGGTCATTTCCTTTAAAAGATCACTTTTTCAGTTGTTTGCAATTTTAGCAAACCTACTCAGGCACATACCTTTGCTCCTACTGGGTCTCATGCTCACACAGGTGTATCAATAAATTTCACACAATTGAGTTTAGCAATTTCATAGGGAAGAGGAACCTGTTGTTTCACCTTCCATCCTCTCTGCAGCAGACAGGCCTCCCATGGTTTTTAAATTTGGCATAACAATTTGAGCATTTCCTCTGTGTTCCTGACCATCCTGCAGGTCCTGAACCGGAGTATCACACCTTGACCCCAGGGCACACCACACAGACAGATTTGCACCAGGGGTTGGTGGGGTCAGAAGGAGGGGAGGGGAGAGGAGGGAGAAAGTGGGAAGCTGACTGGGACAGAAAACACAGGCTCAACTCCAACAATGATGTCTCCCTTTATCTGTAGTACTCTGGCCTCTTTAGTTACATAGTGGGTACCTGGAGATAATTCCAACATTTCTAAATTTACTTTTGAACTAAATTGTGATGAAAATCACAACTCCACTATTGTGTGGTGTGAAATATTCAGAAGTATTTAGACTCAGGAAGTTATCTGTAAGATGGAATTTTGATAAAGCTAATAGCATCCTGTATTTACCTGAGTATATGCAAGTCACGCAGGAAGAAAGTAAAACATTTTCATACTGCTGGAACTGCATTTTCAACCAAAAATTGTTGCTGAACTGATTTAATATGTCCCTATATAGAGGATTAAAATTTCTTTTTATGAACAGTTTTCAAGTCTGCTGCCTTCAACCTATTGTATTTAATACAGCCTCTGGCTTCTTTCATTCAGGTTGCAAAGTCCTTCCTCTGGCAGAATTTCCCATTCATGTGCTCTAAGGCGTTTTGCCAGCTGGATGTTAGCAGAGTACACAGAAAGGATCCAGCCAATTCCTTACAATATTTGTTCTAATCTTTATTCTCTCTTTCATATTACTTCTCTTCCTTCTGTTCTCTGCCTCCATGGAATTCTAAATCTCCATACAGGTCTCAGGTTGTTGATAATGTGGAGTTACTATAAAGCATAAAAATCCCCTTTTCCTAGCCTCACTCTCCAAAGGAAAAGACTGACTTTAAAACTCCTACCATTTAAAAATCCCCAACCCCCCAAAAAACAAACAAAATATACCTTAAACCATAAATACACAAGAACTAGAGTTTGAGAGTTTCTCTTTTGATAGTCTGGATACATTAAACTTTTTTTTTTTTTTTTTAGCTTTTAATTCAGTTTAAAAATTTTAGCAGTACCTAGAGAGATCAGAAATTACATCCTCTTTTTTACTCTCACTTCATGACTCAACTTTTAAAGAACTGTAGCTTAGGGAGAAAAACAACAGCATTGAACACTTTAAATCATGAAAATGTATGAAAGCTCACAAGATTGATCCATTAACTGTATTTCATTTTTTGAAAACATCTATTTCTGTTGCTGTTGTCACTATCAAATATTTAACACTTAGGTAGTGTCTTGCAAGCATTAGGAAAATAAGTAATATTAACATATTTTACATATTAGGAATGGTTCAGAAGAAGAAAATTGGCTGAACATGAGCTAAGAATGTGCCCAGGTGGCCAAGAAGGCAAATGGCACCTGGCCTGTATCAGCAATGGTGTGGCCAGCAAGATGTGATCATCCCCCTGTGCTGGGCACTGGTGAGGCCACACCTCAATCCTGTGTTCAGTTTGGGACCCCTCACTGCAGGAAGGACATGGAGAGGCACTGGAGAGTGTCCAGAGAAGGGCAATGGAGTTGGGGAAGGGTCTGGAGCACAAGGCTGATGAGGAGCAGCTGAGGGACAGCTGCGGGGGCTCAGCCTGGAGGAAATGAGGCTCAGGGGAGACCTGATCACTCTGTACAATCACCTGAAAGGAGGTTGTAGCCAGGTGGGGACTGGTCTCTTCTCCCACTTAACAAAGGACAGGACAAGAGGAAATGGCCTCAAGTTGTGCCACAGGAGGTTTAGATTGTATGTTAGAAAACTGAAGATGTTGTCAAACATTGGAACAGGATGTCCAGGGAAGTGCTGAAGTCACGATTCCTGGGTGTGTTTCAAAGACATGCAGATGTTGCACTGAGGGATGTTGTTTAGTGGTGGCCTCAGCAGTACTGCATTAATCATTGCACTCAAAAACCATAAAGGTATTTTCCAACCCAAATGCTTTTCTGATTCTATAATTGTAAGAGCTAAACCTTTATGAGGGCTGCAGCTGGGACCAGCAGTGCAGGTGAAACTAGAAGAGAAATTCCTCATTGCCTACTCAGCCTCAGTGTGCTGGCTGGAGATACGTGCTGTGTCCTCCTCATGGGTATGTCTCCAGCCCTGTGGCTATTCCTGGCACTGGAAATCCAACACCAGGCACATCTACTCACTAATCTCTAAAAAGTAGCCTGGCCATGCACAGGGAAGGGCAGGTTCACCACACATAACCATAGAGCCCGATATTTCCACATCTGTGATAGAGGCTGTTTCTTGACACACAGTAAATCTGTCCCTTGCTCTTCCACACACAAATGTTCTTTCTTTCAATGTCCTCTGATACTGGTACAAAGTAATAATTCTTGGAGGCCAGAATTTACAGCCTTCAATGGGAAAAGCACCTGCAGCACAGGCACAGTTTTCAAATGAGCTCAACCGGATCCACCTGAAAGTTCAGCCCTAGAACCTGTTGCTCTCCCAGCAGGAGACAAGAAAGGTTTTAATACAGTAGTGTGTACTGGATTCCTGGTGTGTGACTGAAGGAGAGCAGTGCTTTTAAAGGAAAGAACTTTGAGCGTCTAAGGAGGGGGGAGGGAGGTGAAGAGAAAGATGGCCGTGTGCGGTGGTCACGGTCCCTCAGGAGCCTTCTCCTGCCTCGCCAGGCTAGCTCTGACACCGGCTGCAGTGTGAGGTATGGTCCAGTCTCCGGGAATACCTTCCCCATCCTGTGGGGCCTTTGCCAGGACAAGAGCGTGAGCGATGACGAGGAATGAAGAATGGATTCTGATGGGAGAAAAGCAACTGGAGTTTATTGATGTCCACAAGGGACCACCTCTCCACCAGAGAGTCTGCCAACAGAGCACAGATCATCTCTGTGCAGCACCTTAAATGCAGGGGAGGGGCAGGGGAAGGGCACAGTGTGGGACAGATCAGGGGAATGGAGAGAGTGCCTCTGTACATAAAGGACAAACAGCAGAACAAATCAGGGAGACAAAGGAGGGAACAGCCAGGATCCTGCCCAATCACTCAACGCCCTCACTGGAACTTTCTAGACACAGGGTGAGGCCTCGAAGTGACAGACAGGACCCGGGGGTTATATAGGATGTGATTGACGTATAACTGTAATTGGGGTAAACTATAGGGAACAAACTCAGGGGGGTACATGGAACAAACCACTACAACTTATATAAAACACCATAAAAGCAAGGAACAAATACATACACAGAACTGACAAAACTAAAAACATACCGCTACAGCAGTGAATATCATCCTGAGGAACAGCTGGATAAGGATTGCTTATGCTTGAATGAGCATATCTGAGGAAAATAATCTTTTTAAAAAGTTGTGTTGATGTGGGGGGTTTGTGGGGTTTTTTTTAAATAAAATATTATTACAAAAATGTTTTAAGACTTATTAATGTCTTGAAGAGGTTTTTTTTTAGTTTAGTTAGAGAAAGATATAAGTGATAGCATGAAGCTGCTGTGAGTAGCTTCTCATGCCTTTTTTTTTGAACTCTGGATAAGGCAAGAAAAAATTGTGGGATTTTTTTATTTGCTTTTAGACTTGTGAGTGTCAATGTTTTATGATGCAGAAGCTATTCTGCATGACTTATTTAAAGTTATGAGAGAAGCCCTTGTCAGTTTTAGTTTTTCATATTAAGTACTGCTCCTCTCACATTGTTTTATCTGCCTACCCTTCAGGAAAAAGAAAGAGAGTATAAAAATGAAAAACTACCATCCAAAATCTTCAGAACAATAATGCTGCTCTGTGTTCATTTATTTTTGAGTTGTTGATTAACTATAAGTGGAAATTCCATTAAAAGTGTGAAATTAGACTTTTTTTTTCTTATGTAATGCTCCAAAGAGTAATTTTGCCTCCTTATTTCCTCCATTTTCCGAGGCACCCTTTCAGGCCTCTGAATGCTAGTTATTGTAAGATATCAAATTATTAGAGTAGCTCTATTTATAGAAGAAATTATTGGAATGTCTTAATTTGATATTTAAGGGACAATAAGTAATTAGATAAGCAGGTTGATAGTGGAAAAAGCAGTTAATGAGCGAAGGTTTAAAAAGATGCATTTGCTGAAGCTAGTCACAAGCGGCTATTAGTCTAAACAGTTCCCATCTGGCAGAGATTTGTAGGTATTGCAGGAGAGGTAGGTTTTAAAGAAGGATTCAAAAGAGGATAAAGTGATATGATCTCCAGGATTAGCAGTGACAGATGGAATAAACGTGGATTAAAAGTGGAAGGCAAGTTTAGAGGGTTTTTAAGTACTCTGTACCTTTAAGTCCAAGACTTACATTGTGAGACAACCAATTTGTCTTTAGTTGTTTAAAAGGCTTTGGATGAGCACTAGTAGGCTGGAATGGTTTGTTGGTGGGCTTGAGATGTAGATGAATGCTTTGTCTGTGTAACAGTTTCCTGATTAGGTAAAAAATCAAATTTCTGAGCATTAACAGTACAAGTTCATGGTGAATACTTGCCAGGCAAGCTCTTACTCCTGTGTAGGTGATGGGGATGTTATAAATGAGTAGTTTGGATCACTTAAAGAATCACCATCAATAGTATTGTCAAAGCCAGGTTTTGGTGAAATTTGTGGAAGCATGATAAGGCTCTATAGCAAGGCTCACTGTTTTACCTACTGCACAGAGGAAAATTGCAAAGCAAAGAAAAATTGGCTCAAATTCACTTTAGAAAGATTTGCATGGAAAATTGGGATGCAAAGGATAAGGGAAACCTTCCCACTGGGTCCTGAGGTTCAGAATAGACAGACCCACCACCCCTTGCTTTCTGAACTTTTGACAGAATCTGGATGTTGTTGGATCCAGTCTGAGTCCCAAACTTAGTCAACAGTTATGTCTAAAGGACTTAACCAGCATCTAATCATCGATGAATTGAATGTTTAGAAAGGGACTAAATAGGATGTATTATAATTAAGTCACTGTAGATTTGATACAGCAATATTCATACTATTCTTCCAAGAGCATACAGGGATCAATTCACACAAGCATGCACACATATACATATATATATAATACAAATGTATGAAGGTATCTGTCACTTCAGTGAAATATTCACATTGAATGCCTTTGCATTTCTCAGTGGACAAAGGAGTGAGCCTAGAGGAGCGGGGGTATCGGCCCAGATCTTATTGTCAGCTTTTGATGATTTTCCTCCAAGTATTGCAGACTTGAGATCTGCTGTCTACTGATAAGTGTCACACTCCAAGGGCAGTGCTGGCCCAGCCTTCTGCCACCAGGAGAGTTTGAAGGGCCTCACCCACCTAACACTGCAGTTGATAGAGTTCAAGGTGATTGTCTTTAGTCATCGGCCAGTTTTCATCCGGGCCATAATCTGAGTTGGTAACCACTGCAGTTTTTTCAGAAGTCTGGTAGCAATGGAACCCTTTCACTCTGGCTGTGGTTAATGTGGTTAACATGGTTAATGTTCCAAGGTTGTCAGGGGTGACAGATTATCTCTTGTTCCTCACCTTAGCCAATAGCTATCCCTGGTATGAGCAGTTTTGCTCCCACCTTAGCCATGTCAGGTATGGTCAAGGGATGCTTAACTACACAATTGGAACCATTTGCAAACTACCAACTCTGCAAGAGCTCAGCTCTTGTTGGCTAGTGTGTTTAGCTGTTAAATTCTCATCATACTTCCTAACATTTAAAGTAAAATAACAACTATTTTGACAAAGGAATTGACAGTGTTCTGTTCACGCTTGTTTACTTTTTCTTTCTGCCTCTTTTAATTTATCCCCAGCTGGCAACCAAACTCCACCCAAGACACTTTCTCACCCCCCTGCATTGGGAAGGTAAAAGTGGGAAAACTTTTAGATCAAGACAGTTAAATAGGAAAAGCAAAAACTGCACATGAAAGCAAACCAAAACAAGGAATTCATTCAGTACTTCCCATGGGCAGGCAGGTGTTCAGTATCCCCAGGAGAGCAGGGCTCCATCACGTGTAATGGTGACTTGGGAAGACAAATGTCATCACTGAGTGTTCCACATTTATTGTTCTTCTTTCCACAGCTGCATATGCTGAGTAGACACCATATATTATGGAATTTCCTCTTGATCAGTTGGGGTCAGCTGTCCCAGCTGTGTCTCCTCCCAGTTCCTTGTGCACTTCCAGCTGCCTTACTGGCAGAATAGTCTGAGAAGCAGAAAAGGCCTTTGTAAGTAAGTATTGTTCAGCAATAATAAAGAATCCTTCTAAGCACAAAGCCAAAACACAGCCCCCTACTATATATACTATGATGAAAATTAAATTTATCCCATCCACAACCAGCACGAAACTTATTTCTTCATTTAGAGTTGTAATAAATTAATCATCTAGACGGTGGATCTGAAAAGAAATATTTATGTCATAGAAAAGGCAGAAAATCCCCTCTAAGATGGTTTTGTTTGAAACCCTGTGTTGTAAATAAGCCTTGTATATTAATTTGTGCTTAAGAAATAAAAGAATTACAGGCAGGAAGGAATGCATTGGAAGGATCATCGGAGGAGGAGACAGAGCTGAGGAAGGAATACCTAAAGCTATCAACAATTGAAAAGAAGGATTTCAGTCGATGACCGGGCCATCAGCTCTGAGACGGCTTCGGCCCTCCAATAGACATTTCCTTGTCTGCCGAAGGAACCCCACTCCAAACTTCAATATGATTTAAAGTTAATCCTCAGACAGTATTATAATTCCATTCGGGAAGAAGTCAGAATCCCAAAAGAAACCCTATGATTATCATAATCCGACCACGGACAAAGAAAGACTCTGCCTCAGGGAAAATAAAAAGTATAAATACTGAACCCTGAAAACAGGACTTCAGAGCGAATGACGGAGGACCTGGTGCAGAACGGTCCCACGTTCTTTTCCCAGATTCAATCGAATCTATTCTTTATTGTGGCTTTGGTTTATGGTGGATTTGTCATAGCGTGGTTGTGTTTTTGCTGTGTTTTTATTGTTTTTCTGTATTTTTACTCACAATAGTAAGAAAATAAATTTTATTTTTTGATTGAGATTTGGCTCACCATATATATATAACACCTGTATGTCTGGATTCTGGTCCAATACACAGCTGTCTTTTTGATCTAATATCTCATATCCATGCATAAATTTAAAGTCAAAGTAACCTGGTTTGGAGTTTTTTTCTTTGCCATCCTTGAGAACACAGACCTTGCAGTCCTTCTATAAGTGTCTTAGAGAGTTTTCTCCAGAATTTGTTGCAGAACACTGTTTGTGGGAATGGCTTCTACAGAAGTAGATTTTTGGATTTAAAAAAAAGTGCAATAAAAGCATTCTTCAGAATGCTTCATTCTACAGAATTGAATGGTGTGCTTGAGGTGATGCCATTAAAAAGTCCAGCATGCTAAGGAGATTTTTGAAAAGTGCTTAAGGGGGAAAATGTCTGCAATGAAAACCTGGATAATCCAAAAATATTCTGCTTTCTCTCTTTATGTGTATGAACTGCAACAATTAGTTTGCTTTGGGCTAGTTATATGCAGAAGAAGAGGAAATTGCATAACCAGAGCTGTTGGAAGTAGGGGGGGAGCAGGGAGGGGTGGGTGGGTAAGGCAACAAGAAAGCTATTTTTAAAAGAAAGCTGATATTTTCTAATAGTGGAACCCTGCCTGGCAGCACCTTGTTCACTGTGTTCCCTTTGGCTTCCATTTTTAGAGTTCTATATCTGTGGTGCCTTTCTTCTGCAGTTCTGCTATCTGCCCCTTTAACATCCTTCTTGCAAGAAATTTCTGCAATTATCGTGTAGTTGTGACCACAAAAGAGAAATTAAATACTAGAAAAAGAGCAGGCAATGCATATCTGTAACTTAGCTGAAATAAAGATCACAGCTGGGGAAAGGCTGTGAGTTTCTGACAATAAACAAAATGTTTCTGTATAGGAATTGCAAACCATCCTCTTTTGTACTCTAATCAAAGAAACTGCACTCTGCAGACTCTGTGCAACAGCTTTTGGAATTCTGCATCGTTTCAGTGAGTTTTAAGGGAATTATGCCTACTTAGTCAAGGCAAAGTAGTGAATGAAGATAAATATTAGCAACCTTTTGTTGTATGTGTTGGGAAGGAAAATTGGTACTAACTATAGCTATGCAACACACATGTGGGTATGCCTACATATACCCAGGTGTGCGTGTGTTATAAAAATACCCATTAAATAGCATATTATACTAAACTAAACTGTGTTTTTAGTGGGTGGAGAACCAAGACTCTCTCCATAGAAACAGCAGGAGTAATTTCATTCACTAGCTGGGGTCCCAGATTATCTGAGGAGAAGAGACTTCAAAAGATCCTCTGGACCAAATGCCAGTGGGAAAGGGAGCCTATATTAGATTATCTAGCACCTTGACCATTCATATATTGAAAAACATATAGATATGAGACTCTACTGTATCCCAGGGGAGGTTATTCCAGTGGCTGAGTGTTCTTTCTCTAAAAAGAAATTTCTCTCCTATTCTGAGATGAAACCTCCTCTTGTATCTGTTGTCCTTTGTTTTTCATGTAGGTGCCTGTGAAGAGAAAGCCTCTGTCCTTTTGTAGCTGCCTTTTAAGTACTGAAATACTATGATGAACTTTTTCTTCTGCCTTAGATTTTTCTTCTCCTGGGAGGGAAGACTTAACTCCTTCAGCCTTTACTTATAGGGATTGCTCTTAGACCTTTGAGCATCAAAAGAATGCTTGACTGGAATTGGATTATTGACAATGCAAAAAATTTCAAAATTACTACTTTAAAAGCTTTATATATATATATATATATATANATATATATATATATAATTTTATTTCTGTTTAAAGCCTCAAAGATCATGGTAAAATAAAAGCCCCAGAATTTAAAAATGCAAATTTAAAATTACAAATTTACATGGGGAGTTCGTGTTTACTCTTAGACTCTTGAACTTTAAAACAACTTTAAAACTCTTCATGTTTTAAACCTTATTTACACAAAGGATATGTCTGAAATTTCCCCTTTTGAAAAAGGGTTTTCTAGGTTACTTGTGTGATAGCAGAAACTTTTGCTATAAGAAATATCAGAGGAGTAATAATTCCATTGCAGATTGTGTAAATACTAGAGATTTAGCACAGAATAAAATAGGAAAAGTTTTAATTTCAATCTTGAAGCCCACAGTTGGTTCGTGTAAACTGAGTCTTGTTACTTTCTAGAATCTCCTCTTTTGTCTGTATTGCGTCTCTTTTCTTTTAAATGTAGTGATCTGAAGTATTGAACTTGTACTAACAAGATAAATCTTGAACAGTAGCTCTTCCTGTGAAAAGAATTAACAGGGTGTAAAATCTTGTCAGATGGATGAGAGCCTCTCAAGCTTTTGAGCGTGATATAAACTACATAGCCAATTTAATAAAAAAACAAATTTTATTTTGCTACAAAAAGCGATCTCGGAGAGCCACAATCAAAAGGAGCAACAGTGATCCCAGGAATCGGTGTTGGGTGAACTCAGATTCGGCCTGTATCGCACCAAACCTCTCCCGTCCACAATTTCGGCACCTGAAGGACGGTTTTTATACAGTTTTTCCATTAAAGCAAAGTCTCTGCTTGATTCGCATATTCATGTAATTTCTTTTCTTGCTGCTGGTTTTCGAAACTGTTTTCCGGGCAGGGCTGAAGATTTGATTTGATTTCTGAGAACTTGGCATTGGGATGCACACCCTTGATGACTTTGATTGTCTTATCTCAGATACATATCAGGTATCAATCACCGGGGTGTAGTCCTGTCCACCCTTATAAATTGCCCATCTCCAACCAAGTCACTCTTTTTCTGTTGTAAATTCGGAATTCACCGTGCTGCCCCGCCAGTGTTTTACAATTGCAAATCAGTCCTCTTTTCAGCTGCCTGAGGATTTTTACAATTTCTGGAGACCTTAGTTTTAAACACAAATTATCTTTTATCATATACCACAAATGTCATCAGCCTTAAAACTTCAAGCATCAAGCATGCCCCTCTCATCCCAAACAGCTTTAATTTTTTAGCCTGGTTTTCTTGCGAAAAGAAGTCTCTAATCAAACGATTCATCTTTCTGGCTGTGAATCAGTCTTGAGATACTTCTGACTGAGCTAGCAAATTCCAAATAAATTTGACAGGAAGGTGGAAGCATCAAGTACTCTTCTCTAAGTTTTCTGACAAGAGGTGAACAGATGGTAGAAAGAGTACCTGTTTAGCGCTGTCAGGGAGGAGACAGTTATAACCTGAAGTTTATGCTTTACTAAATATTGTGGAATACAAAGTGATGATCAGCTTTCTGACTTTTTTCTGGCTTTACCACTAGCTAGAAATCATGAAACAAAGAATTTTTTTCCTTTGGGTTTTGTATATATATATGTGGGTGGGTGGGTTTTGTTGGTCTGCTGGTTGGATTTTTTGTTTGTTTTTTTTTTTTCTTTTCCCTTGAAGCAATTGTAAATTGTCTTTGTCAGATGCTACATAACCTGTGAAAGCAAGATCATATTTTCTGCACAGCAGCAGACCTGCCACATTCTGGAGGAGAAGTGGTGGACAGGTTTTCCCATGTTGTTTTCCTCTGGTAAACAGTGTAAAATAAGATGGGGAGTCATGCCCAGTGTGAGGTGTGATGTGTGGTGTTCTATTTAATCCTACTCTTCCAGTTGCCCCACCTGTGGACTCAGTTGCAGTATACAGCAGAGCTCCAGCTTTCTTTAAAGAAAATCAAATCACATTACGAAAGGTGAACTCCCAGATCTAGTGTTGTAGTGGTGCGCATTTTGGGTTTTCTAATATTCTGTATGTTTTGTTATATGTTTGTAATTATTTGTTCCTACACCCTTATCCCCAAACCTCCCAATGGTGTTTCCCTTGTGATAGACCTTGTCAATCCCCTTGTAAGTTCTGGAAGATTCTTGGGAAAAAGCCCTAGGATTTGACAAGGTACCCTGGTACCTTCTTCCATTGCTGTGTTAAGTTCCCCATTCTGGGTCACACCCTCCCTCCCCTTGGATTGGTGCTCAGTTCTCCCCTGCTCAGTGTATGCCCCCTGTACTTACGGTGAGGACAGAGGGGCTGCCGGGCTCTCTCACTCTGGGGCTGTCGCCCAGGCTCTCGCTCTGGCACTCTCGCCTGCTCGCCCTCTCTGCTCTGTCCATCTGCACATGGAGGTAACCGGGTGGAATAAAGCCTGGTGAAACCCAAGCAGAGTCCACTCTTTCTTCCACACCATCGACCACGCTCCAGCCTGAGGTTCAGACCCACCAAGCCTCTCTTATATAGTGGCCAGAGAGCGAGCTAGCCGGTGAAGCAGCTCCCAGGGACGTCTCTATACACTATTACATGTTTGGTTTGGAAGGGCAGCCAGGCTTTCATAGCTCTCTTGTAATGCAAGTGGAATCAAAATACACCTGAAATATTGATAGTTATGTGATAATACAATTTACTTTTTGAGTCAAAGAGCCCAGATACCTGAAATATAGACACTTGCTCCAAGTTGTTCCAAGCTTCCCTTAGATCTCCCTAGAGAAAAGGAAGATAATCAGCTCAAGACAAGGAGGAACCTAAGTAACCTGCTTCAAGTAAATAATTTTTTCTAACTACCCAATTAACTTTGACAGCTAATTCTAGGAGATTTAAGTCTCTTTCTGCCTGTCTGACAATTTTACTGAAGGTTTAGCAGGTATTTTATAAACCTCTGAAATATCTAGTTGGGAAAAAACCTCCACAGTCTGTGCAAGCTTTTCAAGGGCACTACTCTAAAGAAGTATATCTGAAACATGTAGGGGTTGAAGGCTGTTTCTATGTTGTGCAGGCATAATCATAGTTCAGTGCTGGATTGTCTTTAAGCTGTGTGGCTGGAGTGGTGCTCGGAAAGGTGATGAGGTGAGAAGCTGGCTCTTTGTTCTCTCACTCTGCTGCTCTGCTCATTATCAGTCTCCAGCTTCTTTGTGTACCTGTGTTAGCTCTTTTCAGAGTTCATTTGCAGTGACTGTCCTATTGAGGAAAGTAGTGCTTGCTGCCCAGCTTTTGTGTTTCAGCACAGGCTGCTGCAGTGCATGTTTGTACTGGTGACTGTGTAGTGGCTGGAGTTGACAAAGGGAGGAAAGGCCACTTTGTGGTATAAATCCTTAAGTTCTAATCCTTCCTAAATTAATTTTTCCTTGAAAAATTGCACGTAAAACTTAAAATAGGTTTGAAGTCTACTGCATCCTTTCCAGTCTCTGGATGGAAACATGAGGATGTCTAGCAGGGTTAATAGAAGTGAGGATACCTCATTACTCACTGAGTGAAGATCATGGTTTCTGCTCTCTTCAGAAGCAACTTGCTTCTTATTCTGCTCATGGGATCTAAAGCTGGGAAGAGTAGAAGCCAAAGAACATTTCTGACTCCAGGGACTTTTCAAGCAAGGCACTAGGGTTATATAGGAACACAGTGCTTCTGAGGGTTTTCTGCTTTGAAGTGTTCTGTCCTTGGTGCCACATGAGGATTCAGTGTGGATCTGAACTGTTCCTGGCACCTTTTTGTAAGGGTCCTTAAGAGGGGATGGGAAGTGCATCTATGTACTTTGTCATTATAGTGTGGCTCATTGCTTTTTCATGGAGGCAGAGGCAAAGAGAGAGGTGAAGAAAGCTGCAGAATCGCCATGTCTGCTGGAAATCTGCAGCTGTATCTGTAGGTGAGACAGCAGGTGAGCCCTTGAAAGCAACATCTTTCTGTGTTCTGTGGCTGGTCTGGTCTTTTACGTAGTGGAGGTAAGAAAGCAGTAGCTAACAAGGATAGATGTGCAGTCTAAGGTAGGCACCTGCAATGCTTCACCCTCAGCTCTGCATTCCCACAGCACCCAGCTGTCATCAACAGATGCTTTTCATCCTGTTGGGTAGGGAATCTGAGTTGGGAGAGGGGAGTGTGGAGGTCTGAGGAGAAATGAACAGGAGCTGTGCCTCTGCAAAAGAAGGGAAGAAAATGGAAAATGTAGTCACTGACAAATGCAAAAGGAAGGGGAAGAAACTGTCCTCTTGAGCCACACATAGAATAAAGCTCAAAGAGAGGTCCAGCAGTGACGAAATACTCTCCTCAAAGAGAAATTAACTACAACCTTAAGACCTGTGATAAGGGTAATCCAATATTTATAAAACACTTTACATGCATGAATGAAATCTGTGGTCATCTGCATCATGTCAGCAAGGGTTCTAGAATGAGGCCTCAAATACAAGTATCTAACTTGGGGTAAATTTAAATGTTTGAAGGCACAGTGCAACAGCTTTAGCAGCAGTACTTGCATGGGGGATTTTTTTGTTACCGTAATTTTAATAGTTTGGGATTTAGATTGGCGTCATTCTCTTGTTGCCTGCTCCAAAGCCTACAAATCATTGCTTCTTTCCACTGTCAGTTCTAAGGTAGGATTTTTTAATTTCCAGAATAAAGAGTTAAAGGAACAGGAACAACCTCCACACTTGCCAGCAACCTAATAAAATATTGAGTAGAGAAGGAAGTGGTGGAAACAGTAAAAGACCTGTGGGAGCAAAACTACATAAAAGGACCTCAAATTTACCTCAAAGCACACTTCACTGGAGAGTGGATTTTCAGAAGAATATAAAATTAGCCTGTACAGTTGGCTTCTGGAGAAGACTGCTTAGCTACAGAGCTCAATTCTAATGCACAGTAGAGTGGAGGGGAAGAGGACAAAGACCTCAAGCAGAGGGCCAGAAGAAGGATAAGCTGATGAGAGAATATTGCTTTGAAGATGTAGGTTAGCAAAAGGACATTGTCAACCTTTCAGTATGCTACAATTTTGCCGCATTTCACACCCTGCATGCAGATTGTGCTAAAGCCTTTACAGAAATAGAAATCTGCAGTGTGTCCTGTATCCTGCACCCTCACTCTTCTGTAGGAAGTGTGACTTGGGGTCACAGTCCTTGCTGGCATCAGCAAGTTCAGCTTGCCTGGAGTTAGTGGAGCTTGGCAGAAGTAGTTTGTCCTTGTAGTTTTTGGGTTTTTTTCATAGCAGAAAAACAACAATTAAAAGTGCTACTATTGACAATGTATATTCAGTAAAGATGATGATACAATATGTAATATGTAACAATCTGGATGTTATCCACTTATCTCTGTTATGTAGATTATGTGTATCATCTGAGATGGAGAAATATACTTAAGACAAAGAAAGCTACTTTTTTTTTTTTTTCCTCAGAGAATAATTTTATAAATGCAGTGGAAGAAGAGGTTTGTTTTTCTTCTGGGTAGAATAAACTTTTTTTTTTTCCCCTGAATGAATCATTTTCATCTTCCTGTTACTGTGATTTCAGCTCTGCAGAAGCATGATTCCTGTGGATGGTAACAGGGATTATCTAGTGATTATTGCACAGAGGCGCATGCACAGAATATTTCAATACTATTATGTTAAGCACAGATGCTGCAGTAGCACAGCTTCTTGCCTTATTATTTTCCTTCTTCCTTTCCTTTCTTAATTCAAAGCTATTGTCTGTGTTGGGCTTGCTAGTGACTGTATCCAGAGTAGGTTGGGGGGGGTGAGGAATAGCCACAGAGAATAAAATTCTAATGACCACCTCTGATATCTAATGTTCACTGTCACAGGCCTTAGATGACTGTACCCCCAATGGCAAACCTGGATGATTCTGGAATGTTTGGGGCTGTCTTGGGTTTGGGATATAGGTACGTGGATTTTTGCAATAGATAAAAGAAGGACGTATTTCTTGGAAAACAGTGCTTCTGACACTCTCTTCTGTGACGTTGCTCTGAACAAATATTATTGTGCTAATTTAAAGACAGGTGGTGCTATCTTAACCTTGGTCTCAGAGATGCTGCTGACTAATTACTTCTTGGCAGTACAGTCAATACTGATATGTCTCAAGGATAGAACAAAACTCAATTTTGTAAAAACAAGAAAATAAATTCTGGGAACAGGGAGGAGGTGGGACAGGGTCCTTGGGGCACAAGGAAGAAGAGACAGATGTCTAGGAGGGAACTGTGAGACACAGGCAGCTGGAATTCTGGAGTCTGTGCATTAAAAATAAAGCAGGAAGGAGTTAGTGAAGATGTCACTATAAGGGGGGAAAAAAGGGAAGAGGGATGAGTGAAGTTTGAAACAGGCAAAGTGTCTTTAGGGTAGAGAAAAGAGCAGTTCTGACTGCACAGCCTTTAGAGGAGCAGGCTCCTGGGTTTCTTCCCGTTTCTGGACAATTGCCTGCTTATCCTGGGTCCTGTTCTGTGACAGCAGCAGCACAGACACAAACCTATGGTACAAGATCTGTATAATTTATCATAATGAACTGCAGATCTGTTGAAGGTACCACTAAAAGCTTTGACTAACTGAAACATCTGAAGCTTCTGTTGAATCAGTCTGAAAAATAAAAACCCTGCACGAGGGGCGTTCATCAATAGATACTGTAATTCAGAACAGATAATATGCAGGACTTGTGTTCCAAAATGAGTATTTATCTAGTTCTTAAGAATTGGGGGGTGGAGGAGAGGGGAAGGTGGGGAGGAGGCTACCAAAAAAGATATAATCTGTCTGGGTTCAATAAGCTAAAAAAGGAAAACAACCCAATCTTTTCCTTGTTTTGTCTGTTATCTAGAGACCTAAGGCGTGTTTTTATTCTAAAAGAGGTGAGATGTAAACAAAAAGTCTGAATAGAATGATGACCACTTAGAAATAGAACATAAAAATTCAATTAATAAAAGTATATTTTGGTAAAATGTTCTGTTGGAGTACAAGACATGGCAAACACTTATTACTACAGAATTTACTTAAATGTCTGAATTCATAAAAACTCCCTTTCTTGTCTATCAGGATAATTAAAATATTTGGTGCATACAAAACTACATACACTTCTTTTCCTCTCTTATCTCATATTTTTGACAAAGCAGTCATTTTCAGAGAGGAAAAAATTATGCACAATTTTCATGTTGCAGCACCTGCGAGTGCAGTAGCATGACCTTTTTTTCCACAAGTGGTAAATATACAATGTGTTCCAATTATAAAAATTCTACTCTATATCTTTAATTGTGCTGGGCAAGCTAAGAAAATTTTGAGCAATTTGCCTTGATTTCTGATCAGGTAAGCTAACTGAAACAATTCACATCTGCATCACAGTGAGGTCTGGCAGGTAGAGATAGGCAGTTGACTTAATCTGAGACTTGGCAGCACGGCGCAGAACTTTAAGGCATAGCTCCTTCTAGGAATTTCACTTCTGGGAAGGTGGAGGGAAAGATTTGTTCTGACCTCTCTGGCTGTAAAATATGAAGGATGTCTCAGTCTGTGTGAGCGGTGATGGGTCCCTGTTGTGGTCAGCGAACAGGGCTCCAAGGGGAGGCTCATCTTAGCCTCTTTCAGCATCTTCATCTGAAAATGTGTGAGTCATGCCCATGATATTCCTGTTTCTCTTTCCTGGCTATAAACCCTGTAGGACTGCACCACACATCTCTAGCTGTGAGCTAAGGTACTGTCAGGTAGAGAACTCCTTACCTGTCATGATCAAACTGGGCATCAGAGACTGTGACTTGGCTGAGATTTGGCAGCATGTCACAACTGGAGCTGCTGATGCTGTTTAGGTTAGGCTTAAGTTTTTTGTCTGTAAATTATGGTGGATAAATCCCACAGTGACATGAGCATGGGTGAATTCTCTCCTTGTTGCATGGTTTGATGCACAAACTGTGGTTTCTGTGTGCCACAGTAAACTTTTTTTTTTTTCCTGTCAGGTAATGGTCATAGATTTATAAAGAATAGACTTTGGCTTAAAAACCCCTGCTAACAGCAAAACAACCCCCCATCCAAGCACACCAAATTGTAGTATTTCCTGAACAAACAACAAAGTGCAGAATTGTCCACAGCAGGTGTAATAAAACATATCTTCAAAGTTATGTTGATGGAGTTAAAGTGTCCTTAACATCTGTCTTGGTTTGGATAGACAGGTATCTGCCAGGGACAATTGAAGTCTCCCTTGAAATGTAAACCCCCCTCCCCTTCCCCTTTCCAAATTATTATAAATTTGCAATTAAAAGGATGTCAGGCAAAGATTTTGGGAATAGATATAGCAGTTCTTTACTAGGGATATTAAAAATACAAATGTTGTAGTACAAAAGAATAAGCAAACAAACAAACAAACAAGAAATCCTAGAAAACCCTGACAGAGTCAGAAATACAGCCTGACACCCTGCTGGTCAGGGTGTTGGAAACAGTCCGAAAATAAGCCCTCCTGGAGTGGTAGATGTGGTTTTGTTGGAAGTAGAGATGCTCCTGCAGAGAAAAAAGGTCCAGAGATGGGTCCAATATTCCTCTGGGAGTCCTGTGGGAACACCGGAGTGCCTGGTGACACTTGTGGCTCCTTTTTATCTAGGTGGAAATGGTTTGGCTTCTCGTCCCCGGGTGGAGCATCTCACAATAGGATGATGAATTGTGTCATGTCATTGGTGAGCTTTAATGGCCCATTAACAGAAGATATCTTCTTGGAGGCGGTGGAAGAGTGAACAGAGATAAGAAACAATACCCCACCCTCTTTTAACAGCTGGCTTGTTATCAGAAAGGCAGTCACCCCCTCTCCTGGAATTACAACAGATAAAGAAAAAACACCTCCCAAACAGGTTTCAACAGATGGAATAGAATATATTTTTTTTTTTTGGTTGTAAAAACCCAAGACAACATGTAACACCACTGATGTGCACTTGTACAGTAAACACTTGCATTTGTAAATTGAACATCCAAAACTATGAGCACAATATTTGAATATCTAGAAGAAATGTGTTTGTATTTTGTTTGAATTTTTTAATGAATGCATTTGAGAGAGTGTAGGGATCATCCTCTTAAGCTTCAACACAAGTTATTCTAGAATGATGATCTCTATTAGGACTGTCTGAAAAAGTAAACAGTGGGTTCAAGTACCTGTATCAAAGTGGAAAAACTTAACAAGTGTTCTTTTGGGGCTTTCTTCCAAGTTATGTAAATGAGAGTTAAGATTTATTTACTTCAGTAGGATAGAACTAGTCATTTGCATATCATCATCATTACTGCTGTGGAAGTGGGAGGGGGATATAGTGTTAATGACAGTCACAGCTTGTCATAAATTGAAAAGAGTTGGTAGTGCCAACTGAGAAGATAACAAAGAAGCAAACAGAAATACAAGCCAAGGCACTTAAATGTAAACTGAAAGGAGGCAAGAGATAAAAAATGTGCTCTAATAGAGATGCAGACTGGTGGTGGACAGTAAAGTTGGATGAATACTGAAGGCACTAATTCTTAAATAATTATCCCCTAAGGAAATGTCAGCATTTGCTGCTGGTAAACTGTTTAGATGGTTCAAAGAAGTAGCAGATTAGAAATGCATTTGTCTTGCGCTGTAGCCACAAAAAATGGACTTAAGTCTTGACAGGGAGACTGCAGGTATCTGTCACAGAAAAGGTCTGAGTTTCGAGAGCTCAGATGTATTGGGCACTGTAATACCTACCAATTAGTGGGAGAGTTGAAAAATCCTTGTAAAGTCTGAGGGATTTCTCAACATAGGAGTAAGACTCAATCCAGCCACTCCTTTGAGATCAGGAGCTCTCAGCAATTTACTAAATGATGGAATGGTTTCCAACTTCTCAAAGAAATTGCTGTGGTTTACTGTACAGTCCATACAAGGGGTGCTGTAATTAGGAAAGGGAATGACTTATTTGATATAGCAGCAGTAAAACCTGTGTCTTGCCAGCTTGTGTTAAAGATCACAGCAATTGCTTTAGACAAGAACTTGAGGTCCAGTGTTGACCACAAAGAAAACTATAAACTATATTGATCAAATATGACAAGCAAAGAACATTGGATAAAATGGGAAACAGTAGAGGATGAAGACAAAGTGGAAAATGAGAGGGAAAATATGTCTTACTGAAATAATTACTGTAAGCAAGTGGTTCCATGGTAAAGCTCACGAGGACTGGAAGCAGTGGCTATCCAAGTGCTACAAGTATGGGTGGCACTGAGTGTCTATGCAGTCACTAAAACAATTATTGATGCCTCTCCTATCTGTAAGAAATTCTCGGATACAAAGCCTATGGAAAGCACCCATTTTTTCCCATTATGAAGACTTGCTGTAAATAATGCTGTTATGTCCACAATATGTGGTTATAAATATTTACTAGTTATAGGAGAGCAACTATCAGTATGGGTGGAGGCTTTCCCAATAAAAAAGCAGACATTGGAAGAGTAATAAAAGCTCTCCTTAAAGAAATTATCCCTAGGTATGCAATACAAGAATCTGAATCAGAAGAAGGTCACGTTTCACAGCAGGAACAATCAATTGATTTCATAAAAGGTTAGGAATTAAAAAGATTGCAGACCCTAATCACCCTCAAGCATCTGAACAGGTAGAAAGGATGAATTAGCTATTAAGGAAAGAACAGCTAAAATTTGCACATATATGGGGTTAAAATGGCTGAAAACATTAAATTTAACCTTAAGGAACATTTGAAATGCCCCAAGAAAATGTCTTGGACTATTGCTTGATGAAGTTCTTTTTTGGGAGACACTTGTCTATACTTGGAACTTCTATCCCAGCCCAAAACAACTTCTTGAATGCAGATGAGCGTTTGACACACTATGTCCTAAACTTACAGGAAAGTTTCAAAATTAAAAGGGACCATGATTAGTGGTACTAACCCACATCTCTGGAGGTACAGGCACATGATTTGCAGCCTGGAGATAAAATTTTATTAAAAGTGTTTTCCCATAAAGCTAAATTGGAATGTGGGAGTGGCTGCAGACAGTCTTATTAAATTCTTACTTTGCTGTAAAAGTTAGAGGACAGGAAGCTTGGATCCATCACTTGCATGTTAAGTGGTTGTCAAAGGGTCATTCAGTGGATGAAGAACAATCAGTGCAGGAAGAATCTGACATGGTCACTGTTTTAAAAAGCTGAAATAAGTTTTCATTTCTTTCTGACCTACTTGGGTATGAGGTGTCTTGGTTTAGAAAGACAGGTATCTGCCAGGGAAACTGGGGTTCCCCTTAGAATAGAGGATGTAAACCCCTCACCCCCCCGCCAAGTTCTAATTTTGCAATTAATGGCTCTCAGGCAACGATTTGGGAGTAGGAATAACAGCTTTTTACTAAGAATATAAGAATACAAATGTGGTAGAAAAGAAAAAGGAAAAAAAACAAAACAAAACAAAACCACCCCACCAAACCAGCAAACCAACAAACAACAATTTTGAAAAGTCCTGACAGGGTCAAAGCTACAACCTTGTTAGTCAGGGTGTGGAAAGCAGTCCAAAAGTGAGTCCTCCTGGAATGGCAGGTACAGCTCCGCTGAGGCAGAAAATGATCCAGTAGCAGAAAAGAAAAGGGGTCCTGAGGTGGTGAGAAGGGTCCAGCCTTCCTCCCGTAATCGGATGAAGCAAGACACTGTGCTGGTTTAAAGTCCCAGCTTTATCCAGGTGAGAATGGCTGGCTCCTCCCACGGGGTGGAGCATCACACAATAGGTACGCTAGGATGTAGGTATGTGTTGGGAAGGGGACACGGCTAGAGAAGACTGTTAATGGCCCATTAAAGATAAGAACAATGCTCTACCTGATACTGACCGTTGGCCCATTATCAAAAGGCACCCGCCCCCAACTGTTTTCAGCAGATGAAATTGAATAGACTATAACCCAGGACATGAGGTTTCCTAATGCCTTAGGAAATTATGGAAATCCTACATGTAAAGTTAGTAGCCTTTGCCATGGTTTTTCACATGAGATCGTATCTAAATTTATACAGCCTTGTTACCGGGGAGGAAAATTTTTATTTCAGCAGATCAAAACCATAGTCCAAATTACTGATAAAACTATTGGATATGTCCTCTCCTTCCAAGCCACTTGGCTTTGAGCACTCCTCTGTTAGGGATCCCTGTACCAAAGAACATCTCATGGACTACATTGTGTTCAGATATTTCTTTGCACCAAAACCACACACACTCACAACAGGGGGAGCTGGCAGTCCCAGAAGCAAAGAACAAATATGTAGCATGTGAAACATTACACCTGCCTTACTCAACTTGTGCTCCTATAGTAATACTACTCCCCTGAGCAACCTTGATTATTGCAACAAAACAATGGGCTTATAAATAACAAGAATAGTTGGGGACTTTTCCATGCACCTTAGCCTGTACCTGAGGGCACAGGGTAATCTGGGATATGTGGTAAAAGAGATTACAAAAAATTACCAAGACAGTGTCAGGAATTTTTGTCTTAAGAGCCTCAACTGCTAATATTTTTGTTCTCAAATTTAGCTGTGATATCGGGATCATGGTAAAAACATTTGTTCATAGCACCAACTGTAATAATTTATTAATAGAAAGTCCAACTGCATTCCCCTTCTTATGTTTTTTTTAATCCGATTGGTAGTGAGTGAATTAGAAAAGGACTTAGTTTACATTCTGTGGCAATAGAAACTTTAGGCAGTAATATTGCTGATGCAATTGTGACATTCCAAAAAAAGATTTCACAACTCTCTGAAATTTCACTAAAAAATAGGATGCCAGCAGACACTTTCTTAGCCTCACAAGGGGGAGTGTGTACAATTATTAATACTAGTCGTTGCATGTTTGTTGACCAGAGTGGGAGGATTTCAGCTGCTGTCTGGAAGTTGTGGCAACAAGTAAAATTAGTGCATAAAACACAATTGGATAATACTTCAACAGGCTTACAAGAAGTATGGTCTTGGCTTACTTTCTGGATATCAGATTTAAGAGCCTGGGCAAAATGAATTATGAACTCTTTACGGGTTATTGATTTTTATAATAATCTTTGGCATACTGTATTTAACATTGTAACACTGCTGTACTCAACTGTGCTTACACCTTAGAGGCTACAATATTCTGCTCCTATATAATAAATAGCATGAATGTTAATAAAAACAAAGGCAGGACTGTTCTGGAGTGGTCCATTATAGAATTAAGACTTAGCAATAGTAGATTGCATGTACAGACAAAGCCTACAGACTGTGATACATGAACTATAACAACCATATTGCAGCTGCTGAAAAGATAACCACAGAACCCATTCAAGCCAGCCTAAGAGGAGGTGAAACAGGAGAGAGAAACACTGCCTCTTGCAGAAAAATATATCTTCCCCAATGAAACAACAAACAAATCAAACCAAAAAGGTGTAAGGCCCCAGATCTTAATATAACTATTCGTCCAAACTATTGCTTTAGGGACAGGAAACTTGAATTGTAGCAGTACAAATACACAGGGATTTCTTTGTTCAGGTTTTCTCTTCAGAGGCACGCAGCTCAAGCTGTAACACTATTAATAAAGTGAACTTTATTAAAAACCACTTCTTGGCTTCCTGACTCAGGAGGATCCTAGAGTGTAATCCTGTTATGGTGGCTGGCATGTAAAATTTCCCATAACATCAGGTCAGTCTGATGATATTTGATGAGCATGTAGACAGGTCAAGTGTCAAAAGGATTATGCACACACAAGTAGTGGAACTAAGAAAGGAGAACTCTTAAACTAGCTTTTTATTTTCCCATAATATTTTTCTAAATGGAAAATAAACCACTAAGGATAATTCCAAAGTATTTGAATTAAAGAATCTACTTTTCATTTAACTTGTTAGTCATACTCTAGAAAAGCAAACTTTCCACCCAGAAAAACAAGTTTTTAGTTAATATTCAAGTGTGCTAGATCCCGGTTATAGATTTAATCAATAATTTGATAGCCCAATTATTAGAAAGCCTGCACATTCAACATGGGAAATTAGATTTTCTCCATTTATTTTCTGTGTGTTAGTAATGAGTCTCTTGTTTGTGGTTTAGAGGGAAGAAGGTTGAAGGGATTTTTTTTTAGTTTTTCTTTGTTTAGTTGCATTGGGTTGGGTTGGGGTGGTTTGTTTTTTTGTGGGTTTTTTGGGGGGGGTTTGTTTTGTTGTTCTTTTGGAACTCACTCAATTAGTTGTCTTTGCAGTTATAGTTTATCGTGTTGGTATTAACTGTATCAAAATGTCCAATAGGACACCACGGTTTAGATACATGCTTTGAAATTCTAAATCTAAAAACAGAACAAAAAAAAATTAAAATTGTGCGACACTTTTATATTATCCAGGGATTTTTCTTCAATCAGAAAAAAAAAAAAAAGTGTGTTTAAGATAGAGTCTCCTTGCATAAGCACTTACCCTCAAAGTTTATTTAAAGAACTCATGAAACTACATGTGTGGAAAACACATCTGTACAAATACACGTAAAAGGCAAATTATTGTCATGCACTCTCTAATCCACTATGTAGCTGTATTCAAGTAAGGATCTGATTTCCCTAGCCAGCTGAAAGCAGAATTCTTATTTTCCCAGGCTTTGATTCTTCTGTCAACTTTAGGAGCTGCAGATTCTATACTCAGGCTGACCCCTGATCTTGGACCTGAGATGTTATTCCACACTACAGTGGTGGTGGTGTGGGAAATCTATAATTTGTCTATTAGCACTTTCTTTCTAAATTGACTCAGCACAACATTTCTCATATCCCCAAGCAGTGTTCTGTTCTTTAATGAGTGAATAACTTACGAAAAATTTTGCCCTAACACAAGCTGCACTTTCCCCCCCTTCAATGGAGAAACTTCCCTGAATTTATGACTTTTTGAGAACATTACAGACAGAGGGAGGTCAACCGGTGAGTATATATGTCAGGCATAACGTGATAGTGCATATGGAAACAATCTGAGGTGACAGGGTATTTATCTTTTTCTATACCAGCAAGTTGTCTGAACATGATCCACTTAAAATCTTGTAGGTATTTTCTAGATGTGCATGTACCTTCTATCTTTGCAAGCACGATTGTGAATTTTTCAGAGCTAGAAAAATTATCTTCTGTTCTTCTGTTCACACAAGTTGTGAAACAGCGCACACATTCACAAAGTTTATCCCAGGGATGATGATGTCTATTGCTTGCTCTAGGCAGTGAGGGGAGGTGCTGAATGCAAGTTTCAGTTTCTACTCTACTGCTTTTAATGTCAGGGTAAAACCAAGTAGTAAGATGGAGAACATAACCTCCTGAGAATGAAGAACTAAATAAACTGACTTCAACCTCCAGAGTTAGAGAATGTTGGGTGGAGACATCACAGTAACCTTTCAGTGTCTGAAGGGGGCCTGCAAGGAGGCCAGCAGGAACTTCCTCAGGGGCTGTAGTGACAGGGCAAGGAATTATGAGCTCAAACTGAAAGAGGGAAAATTTAGGTTACATATACAGAAGAAGTTTTTTTACTATGAGGGTGTTGAGGTATCAAAACAGGTTGCCCAGAGAATCTGGGGATGACTCATTTCTGGAAGTGTTGAGTCAGGTTGGATTGGACTCTGAGAAACTTGATCCTGTGAAAATGTCCCTGACCATGACAGGGGGTTGGAACAAAGTTAACTCTGAGGTCCCTTCCAACCCAGGCCATTCTATGATTCTAAAGCCTGTATTCTACAGGCGAACCATTTCATGTTCTTACACACTGCTTGAATTTTGCAGTTAACAGTCAACAAGCAGAGTTTTACAGGCCATTAGTCTATAAGTGAATTATGGCCCCTGGGTGTTGTAGAAATGAAAAACATTGTTTCGTTTTAGAAATGCTCTTTTCTTTGCAATTAAAATTTCATTATGATATTTAGACACATCAGTGTAGAACATGTGCCTAGTAACTGTATCAGCATTAAAAGACTTTAATATTGCCTTTGGAACAGTTGGTCTCAGTATTTATGATCCACAAAATGAAAGAATTAGACAAAGGATAGAATCTACTATTGTCTGTAGTGGTAAATGATTTTATATAATTGTCAAGTTTATCAAAATATGTATACCCAAGAGCCCTGAAGACTGTTTAAATCATATGTTGCAAAACTGATGTTAGCCAGTTAAACTGTAAACATTTTAAAAAATCCCCGGAATGAATTAAGCTATTGTGAATCATTCATCTGTCTGCCATCCAGGGAGACTAGAAAGGTTTCCCAACCTTTGGAGACTTTGTAAGGTACAATTTATATATTAAAATCGGACAAAAGAGAAAAGCCACGCTCAGAGCATACAAACAAAGCCAACCACAAAAGCCAGAGCTTTCAAATTTAAATAAGTAATTTAAAAAATGCTCTTGCTTTTGAATTTTCAGGGTTTTGTCAGCATCTATCTGAGCCATAATGCTATTAAATGCAGGTTTTTGTCTACATCAGCTTTCTGATTGCAACAAGATAAAAAGCTGTTTGAATTCATTGTTCAGGTGTATTTGTAGAGCAAAAACCTATCCCACACAAGTGTCAAGCCAGATTTTTTTCCCCTTCTATTTGATTCATGAGACACGGGGATTGTACTTCCTTTTATGTCTAAGACAGAGAGAAAATTTTTTGCATTTAAAAATGACACTGTGGATATATCCCTTTCCTAGCAGCTACTTAATAGCATGTTCCTTACCTTTCTTTCGTAATATAAAGTTCTTTCTAGAAAGATCATTAAAGACAAGTATAGTAGAACTATTACCACCATTAAAATTGTATGATGAAATGCTGTTATGTAAGCACATAAACAGAAAAGTCTCTAAAGAGACTAATCCTTAACACATCAGTTGAGGCTTATCCAGCAAATAATTTCTGCTTGTTGCATATGTTAATGTTCAAGAGAACTACTAAAAGTAATGAAACCTAGTTTGGGAATCTCATCTTTAAATCCAGTTGCTTCAGTATCTTTTCAGACTGCCTCACAAACTGGACAAGCATTGTCTGTATTTCCTTTCGTCAAAACACAATCTGTTATTGCAAAATATCAACTCTTCCTTTTTATTTTCTTTTTCCCTTTGAATTTAGTGCTTAAAGCATTTGCCTTTTCAATAAAAGCAAGCTCTGTTCAGCTTCCATTCAGTGTGTCTCTTCCCATATCCATTGCAAAATGCTAATAGCTTATCCCAAAGCTTGTGCTCCACTATAGCCGCACTTTCTCTATTGTGCAGAAATATCACATTCCTTAAACTTACACTGTCAGCACTTTCTGATTATTTTTTTTAACTCATTAACTTTTAACTTAACTCTCCTTCAACTTCTCTATTTTTTTTTTTGTAGGTTCTTGTGAATTGTAAGGTTTCAGGTTCATGATTCTTCTTTAATAACCTTTGTGGGTGTCATGGGTTGATGCTAAGGCAAATGCCAGCGCACCCATGAGTGTATAGTTTTTAATAAACTACTGCAAGATGTGGCCGGAACAGAGCAGAAGCAGGCCTATCACTTAGAATGGAAAAAAACATTTATTAAACTACTTGACAATAGACAACAAACACAGGAAAAGAACCCAATCACCCAAAGACAGAATAAGAAA
>VZDJ01006092.1:10797275-10819760 GCA_008694505.1 Cyanoderma ruficeps
AGGGGACAGGGACGGGAGGACGGAAGGCACCCAGGGGTCTCCACCCCTCCATCCTAACCCAGCTCCTGTCCCGTTCCTTCTCTTCCCCCCCACTGGGGCCTGGGCCTACCTGGCTCCCCTCCCTCCGCCCAGCCTGCCACACTGAGCGGGGGGAAGAGGAGTATGCTCCTCTGCTGAAAGCAGAGCCCGGAAAGAGAGGAAGTGCCTCGGGCGTCCTGGCTTTTAACCCCTTGTGTCCTCAGAGGCGTGTCCAAACTCTCAGTGGCCACCGCAGATGCCAACATCCAGCCTGGCCACTGATTGGTTTGACCTGAGTTTCTAAAAAAAAAACTCACTTCCGCCTCAAACCACGACAGTGGGAAATTTCATGTCCACATATGTATTGCTTCCTGAATCTCAGTCAATAAATTAATGCTGTATTCTGACCTCTGTCTCATTTCTTCCATCCTAGATCTCCTGTACCTTGATGTTAGTCCTGTGTAACTGACGGCTGGACTAAACTTACCAGAGGTAAAACAAATGTACATATCTCTCCGGAGCTGTTCAGCTCTTTATTTGTTCTGATTTCCTCTTACACTGGGAAATTAAGTGTGATTCAGGGGTATGAGGAGGTTGCGAATTGGTTTTGTAGTGTTTTAGTTTATTTTTCAAGCGGTGTCAATGGGCTACTTGACAACTGTGAAGACCACTTCCCATCTCTTGTCCAAACACAGTTATATTTCCCAAGTAATCTGCCTATTTTAAAATCCATGGCAAAATCAAACCATGTCCTTATTCAGCTAAAACCTTACAACATAAATTAATGCTCCCCACCCCCAAATGCACACAATTGCACTAGGTGAAAAAGTACATTTTTCTTCTCCCTTTACTCTGTTTTACACTGGAAACAGGAAGTTGAACCAATGAAAGTCTTTTACATTTAGGTAGTGCATTAAACTGCAGCCCTATAAGAGTTATGTGGACTTTTGATCCAAGAAAGCTCAAGAGTAACCACATGATAGAGAAGGCTTATGCTGGTTTTGGTATCATGTTGTCTTGTTTTCTTTTAATAAGGGGAACTGTTGGCTCTTTGAAATGTCATGACACTTATTTAAGATTTAAAGAAAATTCCAAAAAATTCCCTTCTGAAGTGTGTTGAAGTAAGCATGGCACTCCTTTAGAATGAGTTTTATCTGCAGATCCTTAACCATTTCTCCAATGGACTTCCAATCACTATAGGGTGATGACTTTAAAGCACTTATCCAATTCCCTCTTCTGGATTAACAAAAGATGGTGACAAATGCACAGGGAATCACTAATGTGAGGAGAAAAAAGCCTTTTCCATTATCTTTCCTGCTGGTTCTTGGCTTAGGGAGTTAGGATGGTAGTTGCTAAACAGGGAGCAGGAAATACTATTCAGCAGATAAGTAGCTCATATGCAATGCTTTTATTCCTGAATGGTTTGTTCTGTGGTGGACTAAATTTAGCTTGATTTGCTTTGCTTTCTGTTCCTTTGTGTTACCAGTACAATCACATTAAAAATCTCTCAGCTTAAATTCCTTAAGAGAATAGTCAATGCTCAACTCCCAAACCTGGATTTTTCCTTTGTAACTTTGTTGATCAGAGAGAGGAACTCTTCTTCCCCAACCCCCCACACCCCCACCTACCCTCAAGTAACAAGAAATTATTGTTTAAGGCCTTAGAAAATCTAAAGGAAGATATTATAAGGAGCCTTATTTTGGTACCATTTGCATATATCCAAGACTTTACAATAGAGGGAAAAGCATACAGATGAGAAATATTGAACATGGCCTACTCATGTAGGTCTTAAGCTATTAATTATATCACTAAGTATCTTCTTGCTAAAAACTGACATCAGCAGTAAGGCAGGCAAATGTCATATGTAGACTGACAAGAGACACAGTGTCCCATATCACAAAAAATCCCAGAATGGGTAAGGTTGGAAAGGACCACATTGGTCATCTACTCAAGCAGGGTCATCCCGAAGCACATGGGCACAGGATTGTGTCCAGATGGTTCTGGGTTTTCTGCAGTGAGGGAGACTCCACACCCTCTCTGGGTGATCTGTTCTAGTGTTCCATCAGTGCCCAATAAAGAAGTTCTTCCTCATGTTCAGGTGGAGCTTCCTGTGCATCAGTTTCTACCTCTTGCCTTTCATCTGATCCCCATGGAGCACCTCCTCCATTCCCCATGGCTCCTGCACTGCTCAAGCAGCAGGTAGAGGAACTGGGGGTGAAGGAGTGAAGCTAAGCCTGGGGAGGAGGGTGAAAGATTTTTTGTCTTTGTTTCTTGCTATGCAGCTCTATACTTTAATTGGTGATCAGCTAGTTTTCCCCAAGCTGAGCCTGTTTTGCCTGTGGTGGAAACTAAAAAATGTTCCTTGTCTTTGCCTTGGTGCATGAGCTCTTCCAGGTTATATGTTGTGCCCTCTTGCCCTGTTGAGGAGGGGGATTTGTGACAGTGGCTGTGTGGAGGTTTGACAGCCAGTCAAGGTCATCCACCCCAGTGAGAAAGCTTTGCTTGATGAACTTGGGGGAAGATCAACATAAAGGCTACATCAGAAGCCATGAAAGAGGCATAACTAGGACAGCTGTTCTAATAAATTAAACTTTTCCCTAGGCACTTTCACGGTCTTATTTTCTTAGTATGTCAGTCACACCTTCCAGATGTGTCTCTTTTAGCTCTCCTCCCCCTGGGATAAAGGACAAACAGTGTAGCAGCAATATTATGTTGCTCCCCATGTAGCTGTAAATGTCCTCAACAGCCTGGGGGAAAAAGAGAAGGGCTTGTGTAAGAAAACAGAATGACTTCCAGAACTTTAGTTCACATTATCAGGCCTGATACTTGGATATCATTAGAAGCACTTGGTTGAATACATATAGTGATGGTACTCTATGTGATTTTTAAAATAACTTTATGAAAACTGGCTGGGTTTTGTTTTTTTTTTTTTTTTTTTTTTGAGAAGGTGGTAGTATTTGTTTGGCTTTTAACTTGGATGTAATGCTGAGGGAGTGGGACCAAAACCAGACTTTCTTCATTATAATTGTCACCAACCCTCTGTCATTGGGCCAAGAACTACACTGTCTTCAGTACTTGCACTGCCTCCTGTGAGCTTGAGGCAATTCCTTTTAAAGGTCTTTTTTTTTTCTTTTTCCTTTTCACCTCTGTTTATCTGATAAGGTTGCAGTTAGATCATGATGTTCCAAAATATGTAACAACTATACCTGTCACTGGGCTGGTCTTTATCTGCTGGCTCCCTTATCTGCCAGCCTGCTGAGCTATCGATCAAGATTCTGCTATGAAGATTCTGAAATGATACACTTTTGACAATAGAAGAACACTTTATTCCCATTACATGTAGCCTTAAGTATACACATTACTCATACCAGTACTGTCATTTATTGACAGTGCTGAACTGTCAGTGATCTAGTTAGCACAGTTTGGTGCTGCAGCTTCAGTTGCTAGACAGAATGACATTTTGCTCAAAGAGCTTGTTATTACATTTTGATTTTATACAGGGGATTAAAGCCAAAACACAGGCTGGTTTACAAAGGAAAAAGAAACACAGCCAGGAATGGTTTAGTGTTTGCACAGTGTTTCACGGAATTTGGATATAAATCTCAGCTTGTGACAAACTGGGGATTTGAATTCTGTGGGTTGGAGTTTTTGTTCAGTTAGATAGACTTATATCTATAAATGTGAAACTGTTGAATATTGATGAACTTGAAACTAATAGAAATATTAGCATCAAATTACATCATTTATGAGCCCCGTGCTAGAATGGAAACAAGAGACTCATAAGAAGAACTGTCATTTGAATACAGTGAATTCAGTAGAGCTTCATAAAAAATACCAAGAATCGGTATGAACAAATTACAATAGGGAATGTGCAAATATGTGATTAACAGGGGTTAAGACTGGCTTCCATTGGTAGAGAATACCATTTCCAAGGATGGTGTGCCCAGTAGTAAAATGTAGAAATCTTGTCTATATTAAGGTAAGAAAGTCTTCACCTTGATAGGACCACACTATAGGTGATTTGCCAGCAGTAAAGAAACTCACAAAATATGGTGAGGACCTGACAGCTGCTATCTCTTTTTTTCTTTTCCATTTTATATTTGTGGACCTGGCCAGATCATTCTGGTACATTTCTCTGTGCTTGTAAGTGATAAAGGCCATTTTGATTAAAGATGCAAGCGCAAGAAACCCTTCCCCTTTATAAGGCCCTACACTAAATTTTTTGCCATTCCAAATTTTAGTAACTTGATGATACAGAAAGGCATATTTACCAACTAACTTTAAGAAATCACATAAATTTTAGAAGCTGTAAGAAAATCTCACATCACTTTTAACGTACTTTTTAGGTTCTTCGGCCAGCTTGTGATTAGACTAAGGCAACACGTAAATACATTCAGTGTGTAGGATTCTAGTCTTACAGTAATTTACTCATGTATTGTTTTTAATTCATATTTAATAAAAAATGAGAGGGATGCCTTCTAAAATGAATTCTGACCTAAGACCCAGTGATGTTATGCTACTTTAACTTGACACAAGCTGAGTCTAGGCAATTTGATTTGTACTGTATACTTTTACCAGTAGCCTATATAGCACCCATTGTTTCCCACCTCAGAAGTTCAAAAATTTTATGTAAGGTCTCCAAAAGTTCATTTGATTTTTAAAATCAGTGGTCATTTTATTAATTGTCTGTTTCCAGGGTGTTTAGAATATCCTTGGATTATGATTTTGTCACATTCGGTACACCACTGGTTAGCAAAGTGCAATGGGTTTTTGGTCTAAAATACAGGCTCTTAAGGGAAAATCAAATGTTGGAAGACCAGTTGGACCTTCATGTAGGAGGGTAAAGCAGAGATGATTCTAAATGCTATAGAAGAGTCACTTTGAGCCTCTTATTGCATTATTGAGACTTGTGGCTTAGTCCATGAATAAAAGTTTGTTTAAATGCAATTGTAATCACTTTTTAAATTTTGAAAAATCTACATTTAGGTCTCTTTTCTTATCCTACCTTTTCAACAAATTTAGGCAAATTGGAATAGTACAGCTTTTGTTTTCCAGGATGCTCCTAATTTCTACTGAGTCGTGCAAATCCAAGACTTTTCGTGACTGGTGGGAAGGGACCTGAGCACACACCCACAGTTCTCTTGCATGTCGACATGTTTGTACAAGAAGAAATTCCCATGTTTGTCATAGGGAATCATAAAGGCTGAATGTACTTGCCCTCCTTTTCACTGCACTTCAAAAAATTACACAAGTGCAAGGGACAAATGATTTACAAGGATTTACATAAGTGCAGTGAGAAACCTGGGTAGTCTAATAAATATATCTTCCTGTCAGATCACCTTACTTTGTACATGTCCTATTTCCTCAGTGGGCTACACATATAATTTAGGAGCAGGCACATCTAGCAGGATGCCGAATTGGTGTTGTCTCAGCCTGTTCTTAGTACCACTTGTGCAGGCGTCTGTCTTCCAGACACTGACTTTTCAGCACAGGAGAAAGAGTCTCTCACTGCAGACAGCACTGCCATAGCTCTTCAAGGGTGGGAGTAGGTAGAATTTCAGTCTTTTTTTAGGAATACTGTCTTGGGTCTCCACTACTTTTAACCATAATTTCTTTTTCTATAGTGAAGCAGCAAACTTTATCTTTCTCTTCTCAAAACTGCCTGTTCCCCACTATCAATAATATTCATTAAAAACAATAGTCCAAAAAAACCCACACAAAACAAGCAAAAGTACTCTATAAAAATCTACAAGAACTTTGTGAGAAACTAGATAGAAAAACTAATTAAGGAAGGGGAGAGAGAGAAATCAGGGAATTGGACAAGGTAGCAATTAATAAATTTTAAGCTCTACTCTGGTCATGTTATTTAATATTCCTTTTACTCTATTTTCATGCAGATAGTGCTCACTGTATATTATCAGGACCTTTAAAGCGCTAAGTAATGTAAAGATATTGAGAAGCACAACAGACTATTTTTGGCAGGTTGCAATGTCATAATGCCTTTGGACATCACACACTTCTGTTCCTTCCAGTTTTATAACGTGTTAAGGGATTTGTGCAAACTGCATCTTTCTTATAGAGCTCCAGAACATCTGATAGCAAACCCCTCATATTCTTCCTAAGCCTCTTTTCTGTGCTAGAGTAGGTTTTGTGGTTTGGAAAAGTATCTCCTAACGACAGAGTCAGCTTTGATAGGAATGTTTCCTGGCATCCATTTCCATCCAAAGCTGTCCTTTTAAACATGTCAAAGTTGAGAAATTGCAGCCATGAATTAGCCATCTGGTAGCTGATGATTCATCTCTGTCCCTTAGATATAGCAATTTTTCTTTGTTTTTCCCCAAAACTTGGGTTTGCATGTGCTCACAAGAGAATAAACTTCCAGATGATTCACTGAGTTCAGGAGTACTGTCTTCCTCACCATAGTCCTCTGAGGAAGGACTGGTAATGACAGGTGTTTCTAGGGCCAAATCATTTCCATGTGAGAGCAAAACCACTGTGGGTTTCAGGAGCCATAGATTTCAAAACATTCAGGGTCATCCCCTTGGTGTTAATTTGCACTGCAACAGAGCTGCAAAGATTTCCCCTACCTGCCTGTACACACTTTCAAACTCCCTGCTGGTCAGTGATGCTAACTCTTCCATTATTTCTCATCATTCTGTAATGAATAGGGAGGAAATTTAAGATATTGGTTGAAAGGGTTTCACTTACTTTCTTGCCCTGTCCTGCCTGTTAGTCATTAAGAAAATTAAATACAAATGACAGAGGACAGGTAAAAGATCTTTTCTCAATTTCTAGAAGTCTTTAGTTTAAGGGGAAATGACCCCTTATTATTTTAGTTCTGTTAGCACCCTTAAAAATAAAAAAATAAAAATAACATAAATATTCTGTTTCTGTATTTACAGAGGAATGTGATATTTGTATACTAAAAGGTGATAACTACTGAAGTTGTAATTAAAATGGGAAGAGAGAGGAAATGGTATAGTAATTAAGGTTGAGCTGTCCTTTAAATTCATCTCCATAACATTTGAATGCATTAATTAACTCAATGCATAATTGGGAGGCATGCCATTAATGCAACAATTCTGAATGTTTATCAAATTACTTCCAATCATCGGTGTATCTTGACACCTGGCAATCCAGTGTATGGACATCAATAAAATACTAATTATGAAATACTAATTGTAATCACTCTGTAAGTCTAAAAAGAAGCATTGCTGTTTAAATTAAATTAAGTTAATTTTATTGACTTAATTATTGAAGGATGAGCTGTTTCAAGCTGTAAAATTCTGAACTGACATTTCAAATTACTTCCATACTTATAATTAATGCCAATTCTTCTAAAAGCAAAGACCACAAACAAATAGATGCCAGAGATAATAGGTCATACAAATTAGCACATGCTTCCTCACTGACTGCTGAAAAACAGTTTATTTGAAAATGGGTTATACAATATTTTTTTCTTTTTAGTAGAGACAAAAAACCAACAGAAGATCTATAATTTTAAACAGTTTGTTAAGTAAGCCTTCTCTGTTTGTCACATAGTTAGATAAAATACTATTACGATAGGAAGTGTTGGTTAAGAGCTCAGCAAAATATGCATGTAACTCACAACTCAATCTGCCTTTTTTTTTTTTCTCCTTCCCTCTTTGCAATCTCATTTCCCCATGTCTAGGCTCACAGCTAACCTGAAGGCAATGTATTTGATCATTACTCTTTTCATTCACAACATCTATTACATTAACAATATGATGAAAAACCTGTGTTGAAGGAAAATGTTGGTATCCAAACCTTACAGCTATTTAAATAATCCTAGATTTGTTTTCCACTGTGTCAGGATGTGTTTAACCCGTTTGGCTTTCACTTCTAATAATGGATTAATTAAGTATAAGCATGCTATAAACTTTTTCAAGAGTTATTCACAGTGAAATGATTAGTTTGTAAAATGATTATGCAAAGATACAGTTTTATATTCAGACCTTTGTTTTGTGTTGTACAACAAAGAGTAAAAAGGCAGTTTGGAGGGAATAGGATCATGCTGCTGGGGTAGAGTTAATCTTCTTCACAGTATCTAGTATGAGGCTGTGTTTTGCATTTGTGCCAGAAACACTGTTTGTAATACAGGGGTATTTTAGATAATGGTGAGCATCACTTCACACCTTCCCACCAGCAATTTGGGTAGGAGTGCACAGGATGCTGGGAGGGGACATAGCCAGGACAGCTGACCCCAAGTGATCAAAGGGATATTCCCTGCTATAAGGGACCGTGGTCAGTATATATGGCTGAGAGAAGAAGAAGAATGAAGAGGAGAGTGATGGTACACTTGGAGCGACTGTGTTTGTCTTCCCAAGATACCATTCCATGTGCTGGATCCCTGCTGTCCTGGGGATGCTGAATTCCTGCCTGCCCACAAGGAAGAGTGAATGAATTCCTTGTTTTCCTTTGATTTGTGCAGCTCTTACTTTCCTATTTAACTTTATCTCAATCTACAGGTTTTCTACCTTTTTCCCTTCTGATTCTGTCCCCCATCCCAGCGTGGGCAGTGGCTGAATGGCTGTGTGAGGTTTACTTGTTGGCTGTGGTTAAACCATTACAGGGAGTTATGGGAGGCACTGCTTTGCAGATGTGCTGGAGCTGCGGCAAGGTTTTGGTGCCTCACAGAATTTGAGGGATGTTTGCTCTCTGCAGGGTATTTGAAAGGCATAATGTTGGACTTCTTTCTGCTGCCACAGATACTGCATCAATGCATATGAAAATAATCTGCTTTTCAGGTCAGTTCTTTAGCATATAATTGAAAGCTAAGCTTTATTCTTAAAGATAAGCTAGCTGGGACAAATGGGGCAGAGCTGACACCTTAGACATGCAAAAATCTTAGATATGGCAGAATGTGTGCTGAGATTAACTAAAACTGTACCTGTTCTGTAGTATTTCAGAAATTAGTGTATCGCTTGAATTGGAAATTTCCAAATAGTCTCAGACATCCTTTAATCTGTATAAAATGCATTTCAATTGCTCCAGATTTTCACCTATAAATATTCATAATTACTTGAAATGGATGTGATTGAGTTTCCATTCAGTTACATCATTGAAGTAATGAGGTGAAATTATGTCATAGGAATATTTTCTAAGTGCAACCATTATAAATGTGGAAGCAAAGTATTTTTTAACTCTTGGTATGTTTTCATTTGCAGCGGGTGACTTTGAAATCTGGAAGACCTTCAGTTATTCAGAGTCCCCAGTAAAATATCAAAAGCATCAAAATCCTTTATTTTTCAAGGGAAATTAGTTAATTATATTTACTGTAAAAGCTATTCTCAGATGAGCACAGTCTTATGCAGAACCAGAGGTGGGTAGGTTCAAGCAAGCAGAATGAAATTTTTACAGCCTTGTAACAAAATTAAGAGCTGCTTTCAGACAGGATCAAAAAGTTAGGTCAATATCTGTTGAACTCAGCAGACTCAGCAAAGCTTTCACTTCACAAGTACAATACCTGAAAGGCTAACTGAAAAAAAACACAATAATCACAAAAGCAGAATTATTATTCCTGCCTTACTATTGCTGGTAGTTTATCAGAGTTGATCAGAAATTTTGCTCTTCTAGGTTTACAGGAAATTTCTTGGGCCAACATCCTCTGAAGTGTTGGCCTTTAGATTTCCCTGTTGTTATATCATAATTATATAATACATCATGATTTCTGTAAAGATGGAGTAATGCTTACTTCATGTATTTATTTAACATTGTTTTCACAACCTAATATCTTTTTTACGAGTATTCATTGAATATCAGTCTTAGTGAATTGTGCTTATTTCCTTCCCTGAGAAAAGTATACTGGCCTGATATCCAACATTTCTGTTGGATTATTTGCATTCCAAAACATACTACTGGTTAAGACTGGAATGTTTCATCTGCTGGGATCTAATCTCAGAGTCTTAAAATCTGCCTTTTTTTCCCCTCTTTATTTTTCTTTTTCAGTTGTATCATTCGTTTTTGTACCAATATTTTTAAACTGCCATTGAGCTGTTACAACACATTGATGGAACATCTGATACTGGGCTGTTTGGTTCTTCTTGTTTTCTAAATGTGTAGAACAACAATTTTCCTCTGTCAGAACAGGCACCTCTGTACTTGTCTTCAGCTGAAGTCTGAGAAATCTTCTCTGGAGAAATACTTCTTTCAGTGAGAGATTTTGCAGTTTTGTTACACTCTGATAAATGGATTTTACTTTTTAAATTGTTTCACAAGGCACTCCACCCAGCCTGGTATCACCTAAAATATAGGTAGAGTCTCTACTCCATCATCCAGATTATCACTGACAAATGTTGGACATCTTCAAGGTCTCCTCTGGGGGCTTCTATCAGACTGGCTGCAAAATGTGTGCAGCTATCTTATCATGGAACGGCCTAGGTTGGAGGGACCTTAAAGGTCATTGAGATCCAGCCTCTAGACCAGGGTGCTCAGATCTCTATCCAAACTGGTCCGGGGCACTTCCAGGGATGAGGCACCTGCAGTGTCTCTGGGAAACCTGTGCCAGTGCCTCATCACCCTCACAACAAAGAATTTCTCCCTCATATTTTTGTTTAAACCTGCTCTCTGTCAGTTTGAAGCCATTCCCCCTTGTCCTGTCACTCCAGGCCCTTGTAAATTGTTCCTCTCCACCTTTCCTGTAGGCTCCCTTCAGCTACTGGGAGGCCACTGATTTCCACAGAGAAGACTGACACAGTGTAAAATTACATTATATTAATCAAGTGGGAATAGGGAAGACAGGTGCAGTCATGTAGAAAGCAACATCACCTAAAAAGATCTTGGAGCTATCACAAAACTGCAGGACACTTATGCTTGGGGCGGGGATGGCGTTGGAAGTAAGAAGCCATTTGGTTGTATGGCCAGAAATGCTCAGAGAGGTATTTATGGTGTTCCCTTATGGTGCAACAGTGGGAGTGGAGGAGGGGTGTGTCTTTGATATGTACTTGAAATTTTGGGATAGACAAAGATTAAGGAACCTAGCAAAAGCATGAGAATGAAAATAATGTCTTTAGGTGTTTATTGATTCTTTTGCAAGATCATAGTCCTTGGAAAGGGCACTTTGGTGAGCTCGTATGGCAATTCCCCAGCTTCATCCCCCTCTGAAGCCTATTCCTTCAGGGTATCTCATTCTTGGTTACTATGCATTCTCTACTGTCAGGATTTCACTAACGCTGATATATCATGGACTAGAGGAAAATCATAAGTGGAAGGTTTTCAGTACGTAGCAGCTGATTTTTCTAATGAAATATTGAAACTTAGTTCTCATTGACTTCTGAATACAAGGTTAATTTAGCATAGTCGTTTTCGTTTGTACAATTTAGTTTGTCTTAGCATCCTTATTCAGTGAAATCTTTTACTGAACATTTGGATAGAGAAAAGATCTACTTTGTCCTAGCCAAAGTAGCTCTAAAACCACAGTAGAGTATATTTGGAAGACTGAGAGGGAAATGGAAGTCTATAATGGCTGTGAATATGCTGAGCAATGTCTCCCTGGCAGCATTGAAGCTTGCTGTATTTTGTACAGTGTGGCATATTGTACTGTACGTGAGCTGCAGGGATCTTGTCATGTTAGACTTTTCCTCTAAAAACACTAGACATTTTCAAATACTTTCTCGTTAATCCTCTATGACAGCATGTGAACAGTTTTTAATGAAACTTCATTCTCCTCTTGCAAAAATTACTGTTTTAGAAAACAGTGGAGGTACTAATGATATTAGATGCATAAACTGTCAGTCAGAAGAAGAAAAGGCAAAACAAGCCAAACTTTGGATTGACATGCTATAAACAAAAAAAGGCTTTTCAAATTTTATAGCAGGGAGAGGCATTCATGCAAGATTACATCTTGAAAAACAGGAAGCTGAAGAATTACACCTACAGTAATTGTTCCTTGCCTAGTGGAAATGTCGTGTCTGAAGAACAGGGAGTTTCACAATTCATCATTTTCCTAATTCCAGGTTGTGAACCAGGCTTCTGGTCAAAAGCCTGTGGAGGGAGCTCTTGCTTTCAGAAAGCAGAGCTCACTGTGGGATGAAGGATATCACTGGCTTCTGAAAATGCTAGTGGCTGTGATGCTTGTAAAAATATTTCTTTTGTATATTCTTCAGCAAAATTATTGTCTTGGGCTTGCTTTTGCATACTCATTGTCCTTCTTCCATGTCAGTTGACTGTCTCCCCACAGCAAGGCTCTTCCTTTTTCTCAGGCATAAACTGTGAGGTTGAGCACTGAGGCTGACTGAACACTATTCTGACTAAACCAGGAGGCTTTTGGCCTTGGCTGTTAGCAGGAACCAACTTCATGTTCTTAAGAAACTTGATGAAATTGAAAAGCTTGTTATTGCACCTATTTCAGTTTCCATGGGAACACTGATAAAACATTTCACTTCTTCTGTAATCTCTTCTCATTATCTTCCAGAACATAATTCATCTGCTACCTAATTTTCTGGGCACTTATGTCAAGCAATTTTTTTTTTTTTTTAATATATATATAAAGTTTTGGAGCTGCTTGTGTGCCACTCCTACAGTCTCACCACAAGTGAATTTGCATGTCACCGGTAAGAGCAAATGGTTAACAGAAATCCTGATTTGTGGGTAGAAATGGTGAGATAAGGAAAAGTAGGGTACAATTAGGAACTAGAATCATAGGGTCATTTAGGTTGGAAAATACCTTTTAGATTTAATAGGTTGGTATTCCACCTTCACTGGACTGGGAAGCACTTCCATCAGAGACGTGATATAAGCAACTGAAAGGAAGGGGCTGTTCGCTCATTCAAAAGACAGAGAAGTGCCACCAAGGTCATGGGATATCTTGTACTGATATGCCCTGGAATCCTATGGGATCTCCAAGATCCCAAGAATTGTAATGGAGTATGAAATGTCACGGTTCTGTGTCATGAAGTGTCAGTTCTGTGTTAGTTTTGTTTTATATAACCACAAAAGTTCTGCAGTGACAGTCCTGTATCTTAGAAATTTCCCATCTTAATAAATTGTTATTAGGCGAGTATCCGAGAGCCTTGATGCACTGGTGTTTTTCTGACAGAAGCACTGAACTGAGGAATTCCCAAGAATGAGAATTAGAATTTCTAAAAACACATTGAGAGCTAAAATAACTTTTATGTTGCTCTATTTTTATTTTTACATGAGAATTTTTTCTGGGTTGTAGCTATCCAAACCGAGGTTTGGCTCTCCAGAGGCAGTCAGCAACATAGGCAGAAACCCCAAATGGATGTATTTGGTTTGTATGGTGTATTGACTTTGGCTGAGACCATAGGAGACCTCACAGGTCTGTGCTTTTCATGGTATCTAGAAAGATTTGAGAACACACCCGTGTTCTGGGCCTGCTGGGCAGTGCTCCCACAGCACCAGGGCCATCTCTCCAATATACCAACAAGGCTACCCTCCCCCAGTAAGGTGGGAATGGGTAAGATCGTGGGAAGGGTCACAGCCAGGACAGATACCCCAAAGAGATATTTCATACCATGCAGCATTTGCTCAAAAGCTAAGAGAGAGAAGGAAGAGGGAGGACAAATATTATTATGATATTTGCCTTCCAGAGAAACCATTATCTGTGCTGAAACCCTGCTTCCTGGACAATGTCTGCTGACAGGAATTAGAGAATAAGTTTTTCTGTATTCTTTTTTTTCCATATTCAGCTTTTTCTTTGTCTTGTTAAATTGCCTTTGTCTTGTTCCATGGGTTTTTTTTGTCTTATTTTCTCCCCTCCTGTCCTGTTGAGGAAGGGAGCCATGGGGTATCTTGGTGGACAACTGGCATCCAGGCAAGGTAAATCCCCCACAGTCTCTTTTTGGCATCCAACATCTGGCACTACAAATTCAAACAAATATAGTTATTGGGAAATGTAATTAGCAAAATATGGACTGAACATTAGAGAGAGAAAAGATCCTAGAAAACTTTGAGTTGTCATAATTGCTGCAAAAGGATAGGTGTCATTTTGTGTGTAAATTGTCCACTTTTGTTTGGTGGTGTGATGATGATTTTGGAGCACAGAATTAGTTTTTGTTGATATGAATGAAGTTTGTGAAGAATTTGTGAGGACTGTGGATTTTAAAGATTATTCTTAAATACATATTTCTCAGATGAGGGGGATGGNATGGATGGACGGACGGATGGTTTATGTGGCAAAGTTTTGATAGCAAGGGGCTACAGGGCCGGCTTCTGTGAGAAGATACCAGAAGCTTCCCCTGTATCCAAGAGAACCATGGCCAGTTGGTTCCAAGAGGGACCAGCCCCCGAGCAAGGCTGACTCAAACAGAAACAGCGATAGTGCCTCAGGAATAACATTATTTAAGAATAGGGGGAAAGTTACTGCCCAATAGCAATAAAATTCCCTAACAAAAGTATTCTCCCTTACTGGAGCATGTCTTAAAGAACTGCAGCCTGTGGGAAGGACCCACATTGGTGGATTTTGTTTGAGATTGGATGTCATGTTAAAGATGCCACGTTGGAGCAAGGGAAGAGCATCAGAGCAATAGAGATTGTTATGAAATGATCACAGGTCCCATTTTCCACCTCCCTGTTCCACTTGGGAGGATGGAGGACAAAGAGTCAGGGGTGCAGTTGATCCTGGGAAGAATGGGCTGGGGAGAAGGTGGTTTTAGTTTCATATTTATTTCTCACTGTCCTACTCCCCAATTAGTTGGCAGTACATTGAATGAGTTTCCCCCAAGCTTGGTCGGTTTTGCCCATGACAGTAATTGGTAAGTGATATCCCTGTCCCTACCTCAGCCTTCAAGAATTTCCATTGTATTTTCTTGCTCTACCCTGCTGAGGAGAGTGATAGAGCATTTGGTGGGCACCTGGTGGGCACTCAGGGTCAGCCCATGACAGTGAGCCAGCAACTGATAAACTGGGAGTAGACACTGGCCTGCTGAACCATAAAGAACAGCCAAAAGCTTGGAGTTCTCCTTTCTATGTTAGGACTAACATCCTTTAGCATGATTGTCATTCTGACCATATAGACAAAGCATTCAGAGTTTGAAGTCAGTCTCCAGATAGGATCCCGATCATGTATATAGCGTATCAATGCCTTAATTTTATCTGTAGTTAAATATCAATTAAAAAATCGAATTTCCATTTGACTTTCCCATAACACAGGGCTTTATTCATCTTGGCTATCGTTACCCATCTGCCCTAGGCAGTGTTGAATAAAAGAACTGCCTAAGGAACTGCCTAAAGAGCTGGGGGCCCTGCCAGCCCCCACTCCAGGTGCTATCTTGCCAAAAGTTCCTTGATGGCCCCTGGAAAAAGGATGTTTTATCCAGCTCCTCCCTACAATGCAGACATATGGAGTGCTGTCAGAGTAAAGTAAGAGATAAAAAACAGGATCGAACTCCATCTGAGGTTCTTGCCTTCGCCCCATTGAATACACTCTAGAAAATGAACTTTTTTTCATATTTGCTGACCTGGTCTTTTTCACTCTAGTGGCTGTTGTTCTGGGAGAGTGTATTTATCTTGTCCCAGTGCATATTACATTTTTAAGTACTTGTCTCTTGGAAGATGGAAAGACAAGGGGTCCACAGTCAGCTTTATTCAGTCAATTCCAGAGCAGAAGGGTTACAATAAAAAATGTTGGAATAATATAGGCAATGCAGGAAAGTAGCTGGAAGACTGCCAAACTAATACAAAGACTGTGCATGAACCTCATTCATACTGAAATAATAGAAAGAATTTAATTCATTTTAAAGGCCCGTTTGAGAATTTGCACCAACTGGCCAGTTAACTCTAAGTAGCCACTGTGCTATATGGTCACAGGGTAATATCATTTGGAAGAGAATCCCCAAAAGTTGATGACAAATTAAATCTCTATCTAAAGAAGATCTTAAATATCTCTGACCTTCCAAAGCTTACCTTGGCTGTTCAAGGGAAATGTTGATAAATTAAATATAGAATAGGACATGTATTTTTTTATTAATTATAATATTCTACTGTGAAACCATCTCTGAATATTTAAAAGCACAGACTCTTTTGCTATTCCTGCCCTCATTTATTTTTCTTTTTGCCATTAAACTTCAACAATTGTTACTATCATCTTTAAAAAAATTATTAATGCAAATCTCTGTGGTACAGCATTGCAGTTGACTGCAATCAAATGTATAGCTCATATATATTTATTTGGGTTTTTTTTGACTTCCTATGCACAAATGTATAACTACCATATTGTCTGCTATTCTTTCTGCTTTCATATTTTCTCACCTCTTTTTCCTGTTTATACCTCACAATGTGCACAAGTCCATGCAATTCACCCCTTGTTTCTTTCTTTAAAATTGTTAGCATTAGCAAATGCAGTGTTCCCTCCCTAGCAGTCTCCTCTGGCAGGAATTCCTAGAGCACTTTTAGGCAAAATTCCCATCCTCATCTAGCTTCATAAGGTCAGTTTAGTGTCTTGGCTCTGAGGAAATCCACTTCTTTCTATTGATTACATACAAAAAAAAAATATTAATAGCAAAGCCCCTACCTTTCACCCTAAAGTGTACATAAGGTGTATTTAATTGCCAAAGGTGAATGCCATAAAAAAAGCTGTGATTTCTACTACATGGATATGGAGCCAAAGGATTATGCCCTTGTCTCACTCCATAAAATTCTGCAAGTTAGGTCATGTAATGCCTGGGATCAATGGACACTCTTTCTTCCCTTTTTTTGAGAGCTTTAATCCACTTCATGGAGAAGTAGTTGGACACATGCTTGGCTTCATACTGCTCTGGAGTGAGGTCAAACTCATTGCAGTTGTTCCATCTGGGAGGGTGGGTGGTCACAGAGCCTGAAAGAGCTCTCAAAGAATTCAGAAAAACTCCCTGTACACTCTCAGCATTGCATAGTCCATGGTTTGTGCTACCCATTTATTGCTGACAGCCACCAGAATAATAAGGAATTGGAACTGGAAGCAGAACTGAGTGAAGAGTGACACTGCCAGTGGACCAGGACCTGGTGGCGGGGAAGGAGCAAAGGTAGAGGTACACTTTATTGACATTAGTCCCTCTGAAAGGTGTCATTATATTAATGGAAGTCACAAATGTACCTTAACTTCATGTACCTTCCAGCTTTCTGTTATGTAAGAAAGCAGTTTACAGAGTCTGATAGCATGTAGAAGTAAAATTTTTTGTATTAAATAACAGATTTTTTATATTATTACATGACAGTATATCCACTATATCATTCAGTTTGACTGATGGCAGCATTTACTGTTAGATTATTAAGTCAAAACTCTAATTAAACCTCATATCTTAGGCATTTTATAGTTCTTTGTGATAAAAAAAAAGTTTTCTGGGTTTGGAAGAGGAGGATTACTAGTCAGAAGTAAGGAATGGCTTTTTAGTTTATTTAGTGTGTCTGTAGCAGACAGTAACTTCATTTGTGGAGATACAGTTCAGAGTTAGGTGTTATTTGCTTTTTAAAAAAATTTCAAGTGTACCAGTAAAATCACGCAAGTTGAGGAAAAAATAAATTCTACTATTAAGTGCTACCCTTAACCTTCAGATGAAAATTGAAAGTAAGCTGATTGCTGCTTTCTGCAATAATAAGCTTAATTTTGCCATCCTAACGCAGATGCAGATAAAATATCTACATATTCTGTTGCATGTTGAGATTCTTGTGAATTGTGGTTCAAGGCAGACAGGATTTATATTGAGTAGTCAATAAATAAATCTGCGCAGCATCACAAGATGTTAAATCACTCCCTGCCTGATCTATGCAATTTTTGTCAGGTTTTTTTCATGAAAACCTACATGAGAACTACCCCTTACCTTCCAGGAGCAAAAAGCAGGCTTCCCTCAAGCGCCACCTCCTTTCCAAAGCATCCAGGGAATGTGGGGCTTAAAGAGGAGTTGCTGTCACAGCTTTGACTGCAGCAGTTTCCACAAGCAGAGACCCATTTGTTCAGGGCTGTTGTGCCAAGGTGTGGAGCGGGAATGCCGCTGCTTGGAGCAAAACCATCCTGGCTCCTCACAATCTTGGTGGGGGTGAGTTAATGTAGCCAACCTTTTATGGATGCTGTTCCACACGGCCCAGAAATGTCACTGATCTCCCTATACTGAAGATATACAAGGTCTCACATGCTGCAAATCCCCTTTGGCTTTTCTTAGAAAAGGCATAATGTGTGCAGAGCTGAACTTTTATGTTCTACGGTATGCAAAACCGCACCCCCCCCAGGATTTTCTTGGTTTCTTTTTCTTTTTTCCTTTTTTCNTTGGTGCACTTCATTTATAACATGAGTATGCAACCCTCTTTTTTCCTTTTTTCTTTTTTTTCTTACATTTTTAAGTAGCATATTGAGTATGTGATGACTATTTAACACTTACATCATTCACTTCTGGCAATAAAATTTATTTTTATGTATGCTTTGCCATTGGTTGAATGACAAAGCGGAAGCAAAATATTTCTATTTCAACTGGGAGATGAGATATCTTGTGCTCCAAACAATTTGCAGAACAGACAACACTAGATCTACTGTGACTTTATACTAACAGCAAGACTGATCTTTCTGGGTAATTGTGATACTTTGCCTTTTTGACTGTACATATTATCTCTGTTATTATGGTCTATTTGGTGTTGGAATGTTTCTAGAAGCCACTGCTGTTCAGAAACTAGCCGTTATCTGGGGTCAAAGGTTTATACATCTAACAGAAAATCTGTAGATAAAAGATTTTAAACAGCAAAGTTAGCTGCAACGCTGACATACTGTTTCTAAATTGATACAGAACACAATTTGCAAAGGTATTGAGCCTCAATCCCTCTAACACTCGATGCAACCACACATGCAGAAAAGATTGTCTTGCTTATGCTCTTTAGCTTTCCCCTGAAGTCCAGAAGCTGGATACATCTCAGTCCTCCAAATTGCAACCAATTTTTTCTTGGCATCTTTCCAAGGGCCCAATAGACACCGGCATTCATTAGGATGCATTGTTCACATGAGTTTTAATTGCCTTTCCTGAGGGTTTGGCACAGGGATGCATCCTTCCCCATAAACTGACAGCGATTTTTCCCTGCTTTTTGACTAGAATGTCAGTTCACATGAAACACACACCTGCTATATGCTTGATTCAGGGGTAGAAAGTGCCTGAATTGCTTAGTCTGAGCCCCACAGCTGCCCCATGGGGAAGGAGTGAGGGATGGCAGTGGGATACTCCTTCCAGACAGGGATGAAGGTCTCTGTCTGCTGATGTAACCTTCTGTTCAGGATGGTTTGCTGCCTGCCAGGGACTCAGAGAGGAGATCATGATGGGGCTGCTGAAGCTTCTTTGGCTCTTAGATGGTCATTATGGATATCTTGGAAATCTACAGGGATAATGGAGGGGCTATGGCACCTCTCACATAAAGAATGACTGACAGAGATGGAACTGCTCAGCCTGGGGAAGGCTCAGGGTGGCTCCCAGTAATGTGTATAAATACTGAAAGGAAGGATGCCAGGAGTGTGGATGCTGTTTCTGTGGCACCCAGTGGCAGGACAGGAGGCAATGGGCCCAAACTGAAATGCAGAAGGTTCCCTCTGAACACCTTTCCACTGTCTGCTGGACCAAGCACTAGAGTAGGTTGCCCAGTGGGGTGGTAGAGGGATTAAATCCCTGTCAATATTTTAAAGCTATCTGGATACTGCCTTGGGCAGTAGGAATTAAATGACCCTGTTTGAGCGGNGGGGTAGACCAGGTGACTTTCAGAGGTGCCTTCCAACCTCAACCACTCTGTGAGTTCTTTTATGGTATAGTCACATAGATCCATTGACCGTAACACACCAAAATTATAGTACTGCAACTGTGTAATTCTCTGAGTATAAATACTTTGTGATTTATTTTTAAAATTAAGAATAACTTGTCTTGAAGTTGATACTTTATTCCTTGCTAGCTTTTCCTCTTGGATTTAAAGGAAAAATAATCATTCTAAAAGTGCCTGTAATTTGACAAAGGTCAGATTTGATAAAACATCCTTAGTTGTTCATTTAAGCAAATAAAAACTTTTAAGCAAGAATGTTAGGTATATGATTTGAATATTCACAGAGAAATGTCAGAAAATTAGTGATTTTAGAAGTTGTAGGCATGTAAAAATGCTTAACCTTGCATTTACAATCATGCGAGAAGTGTGCCTACATGGTAATCTCAATTATACTGACAAGTAACCTGGATATAGAAATGTGTTTAGAAAAAAACAAAGGGATTTGGATTGGGGGGGTGGGGGGGAAGAAGAAATATCTTTTTAAAAACAATGTTTTTTTAAAAAGGTGACCAATAAAATGGTACTAGAGCAGCAGTGTTTTAAATTGAAGGGTTATTTCAGCTAAGGTTAATATATTGTTCTGAAAAATTGACATACTTGAGATTATTTTTCCTTTGGTACTAGCGATATGCTTTAAGTACTCTCATGATGTATCATAGGTCATGAAAATTTTCTTTATATAATTATCCATGGACACTGTACAATCACGAAATTTCAGGAATATGTCTCATCATTCTCATCTCAGAAGAACAGCAGATGGTGTTTGCTATTGGGTTACCCCAGAGAACTCTTCTTTTTTTTTTTTTTTTCCCAAGCTTGAGTTTACATCTGAGTGTGTACATAAATCCCATGAATCAATTTCTATAAGCATGTAAGGCATAAAAGTGATAATAACATTGAACTGTAAATAACATGCTGGTTTAATAGCCTTAAATGCTGTTATTCCAATCAAGATTTCCTGTATCAAAAGTGAAGGGTGGAGGTGAGGTTCTGAGTTAGAGGGGGCAGTTAAGTGAAAAAATGCTTTTGTGAGAGAAGTGGGATTACAATTAAAAATGCCACAGAGAAAATTGAAAATATGTTTTGGAGGCCAGATTGCAAGTGCTCCTGGGGGATGTACAGAGGCAGTGCCTCTGCTCCAGCTGTCCCTCACTCTGGCAACACAGGAGGGACTAACATCAGTTCAGGAACCTGGAAGAGAGGCTCTATTTCCATATTAATTGTCTAATCCTACATCCCAGGGGCCCTTGCAGTGATTATTTTTAGGGCCAAAATTGCATCACTTGTATTGGAGAGGGATAAATGCTTCAAGAGTTGCCAACACTTGTCCCATTCTAAGGTTAATCCTCACTGTATAAAACTCTCTGAGATGTCAATAACAAAGCAAACCCAACTCCCAGATAACACTCAGCTACATTTCCTAGAGGAACAATCATACGGTTTAATAGTGACTAAGTTAATAATTCTGATATCGTGGAAAATGAAAGAAATTGATTAATATCACAAGTAGTGAAGAAACTAATTTTGAAAAAAAAATTATTGCCTCAGAAGCTATTCAGAGAAGTACAAATATATCTGAAATTCATATTCAGATTACTATGCCTGTTAATTATTACTTTTCCTGGTACCTTTTACCTTTTTCCCATTGCCAGCTTTTCTTTTCTTCTCTCCTCCTTTTTTTTTATCTCTATACATGAAAATTTAATAGATGCTTTTGAATAATTCTGAAATGGGTGAAAAGTCCGCATTAAAAAAAAAAAAATTAAGTGCAGTACAACATACAAGGATTTGTGATTCTTTTTGTTTTTTTAAATGGGAAATCAGTGTTAATGTGTTAAACATGAGTAAGATTAGTGGCTTAGTTTATCTAGTATTTTGCTATTGGTAGTACAGCCTTTCTCCTTTTATTTGTGAAATAGATGTGTTAATGGGACATATCACCAGTCTTGAATTTTGAATAATTATAATCACCTGCATATACAAGAAATTAATGCAAAGATGTATGCTGGCATACCTTGTAATTTTCTTTTAATAGATTGTGAAAATCTTAAGCATACTTGTTGGTGTTTTCTTGTAAAAATTGCCAGTGACTCTATCCTTCTCTAACTTCTCTTGTTATCTTAGTCTACAGAGATTTTCAATTATAGTCTATGTGGGAATGAATTTGTAATAAGTTATTACTGAAAACACAATGTTTTTAATATTCTTTCAAATATTTGTTAGCATTTTACTATATGCACCCTCCACCTCTCTGCTGCTTCCTACATGCCCCTGGTGGGTTGAACAGGGTATACTATAATAGGACATTAGCTTTGATCCTGGGTTTTGTCCATCTCAAACAAAGTACCACCGTAAATGTGTGGCTTATGCCTTACCTTTGTCTCAGGCACAAAAGGTAACACAGAGTGCACTCACAAATCAAGTCCCTGATGAAAAAGGATTTTTTTTTTTCAAAGTATTCTGCCATTTGCAAGTTATTTCTTCTTTGTAATACACTTGGGGGGAAAATCCCCAGCAAATTTTAGGAAAATCCCCAGCAAATTTTCCTTTAGGAAAAGGAAAACAAATTTCTCCGTATCTAATTCTGAGTTCTGTGTAGTAAGACAATATATTACAATGGAAATGGATGACACCACCAATTCCTCCAGTATAGTCACGTGTTTAAAAGGAAAGTGTAAGGCAGGTACCAAACTGAAAGAAAAAACTGTAGTGTGTATATATATGTGT
>VZDJ01006092.1:10819778-10881227 GCA_008694505.1 Cyanoderma ruficeps
ATATATATATATAAGACTGCAATAAAAGAATTTGAACTGGGATACACTGGTATTTATCTGTCAAAGTCAAAATGTGGCCATGAAATACTTTCTTCTAGTTAGCCTTTGAAAGGATTTAATTAGATTTACTTGAGTCATGTAACACAGTAGCTGTGCTTGTCAGTTTATTCCCGTATTGCCTGTGAACTCAAAAGAAAAGTATCACAAAGATTGATCATCACAAAATTTCATTTAAATTGAAGGAAAAGCTTCATTAATGAGTGTTTTCTTCCCCTTCATGACATGGCAGAATCCTGTGTTGGTTGCTAGGGAATTAACCCACTCCAAGTAGTCTTAGAAATGCTCTTCATTTAGGATAATCTCTGATAGTAACTTAGACTGTTTTTAAAATCAGTTCTAAAGAAAGACATAATTCAATAGGAATTATGATCCTTTTTTCAAGCACTCACTTGGAAGCTTATTTTGTTGTTCCAGTAAGATTTACAAAGGCAATTGTATTTGAACATTTTAAACATTGCAGAAGTAGATGCCAGTATATGACATCCTGTTGTAGCAGAGGGGAAGCCAAAAAAACCTCTGCATGCAGAACTTGAATGAGAATTATAAAGTCAAAAGTTTATAATTTTAAGTGTCTGTCTTGTGACACTTAATATAAATATAAAAATATATTTTTTATTGTTTAACTTAATAAACACAAACATTGTAGGATATGTATTCTCCCTGCAAGAGAGATCTCTGGCACATAAAATTTTAAAAGGAACCTATTTTCTTTTCAAGGTGAATTGCCTGTGGGGAAAAAGAGGTTTCTTTAATTGGTCAGTAAATTTGAAATAGAAAAAAAATAGATCAGTTCATCTTTTTTTTATTTGCTCGTAACAACTGATCCACAGTCTTTCTCTGGGTGTTGTAGGTGTCTTTCATTTATTTCCAAGGATTCCTGTTTAGAAAACAAATCCAAACCTAAAAGTAAAGTAGAGATTCTTGAATAAGGAGACATAGACTGAAAAAGGGAAAATTTACATGAATGTATTTTTCTATAAGCTTTTATAGAAGTTTAGGGGAAAATATTGAAGGCTGGGTATGAAAACCTACCATGTTACTCTTACCAACAGTAGTACCAGCCAGGGTATGGGAATGTACTGCTGAAGAGGGGTTTGACATGAGAGTATGTTGCTGAACTTGTGAGAATATTCCTCACCAGTTTAGTGCCATGCGCAGGGACACCTTCCACCAGGCCAGGTTGCTCAGGGCTCCATCCATCCTGGCCTTGAACACTTCCAGGGATGGGACATCCACAGCTTCTCTGAGCAACCTGTGCCAGCTTTACCCTCACAGTAAATGATTTCTTCCTAACAGCTGATCTAAACCTGCTCTTTCAGTTTTAAGCCACTCCCCCTTATCCTGGCACTACATATCATTGTGAGAAGACCCTCTTTTCTGGGTCTTGTTAGGTGCTGATATAAGGCTGGTATAAGGTGCCCCTGGACCCTTCTCTTCTCCAGGATGATCAAACCCAATTCTCTCAGCCGGTCTTCATACACTGCAGTGTGTCGTGCATATTTCACTTCTGCCTGGTTTCCCAAAATCTCCACCTACTCTTGACTTCAACTGAATTGAAAAGATCCAGCGTCTCTGGAAATCATGGCTACAAATATTTCTGCAGTGAAAACATAGATGTGGAAAGCTCTTATGTGGTAAAAATATCACTTTAACTGCACCATTAAACAATCCTCAGAATTACCCAAATATTTTTTCTCTCAACTCAGAAATCAGAAAAAAAGGTAAGAATATTTTTTGCTCATTTTTGAGTCATCAGTCAGGAATATATCAATCTTGTTGATTTTTGGAAGAGACAAATCTAATCTAAATTCTGCATTATAGCAAACATTAGTGACACCAGTAAAAACGGGAAGACAGTGGATACCAGTAATGTCACATTTACTACCCAGCATGCTGAACAAAATGTTAGCGTTTCAAAAGGCTGCAGATTTACATTACTTTGACAGCAAAAAAAAAAAAAAGTTAAAAGCATTAACCATAGAAAGATATGCCATCACTGTCATTTCTGTTATAGAGCCAATGAAAATAAGCTTCAATAAAACCTCACATTAAATAAAAAAATAAATAAGCAAACAAAATAAAAAAATAAAGTGACAAATTGAAATAATAGAGCAATTTCTTTGGGCTCTAAAGTAAACAACAGTATTTTTTTTAACCAATCTTGTTGTTTCTTCCTCAGAATTGTAATTACTTACAATGCAGAAGAAAGCTTTATCTGCAAAACTCTTAAACAGCAAATTTCTGGAAATGAAAATAAAGTAACGTAAAGGAATTATTTGTTATTCAGCCAATGCTGTAAGATGCTTTTCTGTATGTGTTGTACATGCCACTCAAATATGTTCTCAAGCAAACTTATATCACACCCTGACAGTGACAAAAGAAACTTTCTTTTTACATTTTTCATTCTCCTAAGCTGCAATAAATATCTGTACTATAAATGACCTTTGAAATAAAACATCCAGAGCAATGCTCCATAGCTCTCATAAACTCTAATTAGTTGGACTTTTTTTTTTCTGGAGGAATGTGTAAAAGGGAACAGTAAGTAGAATTGTACCTCTGCTCTTTATACTTATTAAGCATCTAATATTTAATTCAGTAGTCTGGGTTTTAAAACTCATAGAAAGGGAAGAGAATGTGTCACTCTGTGCAGCTCAGCCCTTTCTGGGTTTAAGAGTTATGGTAAAAGTTTGATTGAAGCTGATTTTGTTTGGATACATCTTCTGGAACAGTATAGCCTGCAGTATAATTAGGCTAAATAGAAAATCCTGCCATACACCGCAGGGAAGAAGTGCCTGAGGTGTGTGGCCTAGGCTGCCTTTGTCCTTTCTAACAGGTTGGTTATTTGTAGCCATGGAGCTACAGACCATGACTGCATCACAGTTCATGGTGTCTTTGGCAGCAGAGATTTTGGGAGCAGCAGCAAGGCAGACACCTTGCACACCTGGTGAGCAACTCTCAGGGGGCCAGGAACAGACATGCAGACAAAATTAGTCCTCTCCAGTGACATTTTCAAATTTGTACTAATTCTGAAAGTTGGTATTATTTTTGCTTCTATTATATGGGTTCTGTTAGGAGCTTTCTGTCAAGGCTTTCATTCTTAAACCTTCACTAAGTACAGAAGGGGCAAAATAATAGAGATGGAAATGTTGTGTTTGATAGGGGCTACCAGCATAGAGAAATAGCACTAAATTTCTGCCAGAACTTGATTTAGGCTGGCCTGAGTTTAATGGCTTAGGATTTCTTTGGGGTTGACTTTGTATGGGTTTTGCAGTGTTGTTTTACCATAGCTATTCAAGGACACATTATACTTTGAAGCATTTTTCCTAAAAAGGATACCTTGTGTAACAAAGAAGATCAAACAGCAGAATGTTTGTGTGGTGAAAGTACTTTTAATTTTATTTCTGAATTATAAGATAAAATATATTAGGCATCACCCATCCTTATTCTGGTAAGACAGTTCTTGGTAAAATACCTCTCAAGGGAACTTGATGCCACCAGTGGTTGGGGTATTTAAGTTTCACCTGTATTTCTTTATTTCTAAACATCCCTTTATGCACACCAGAGCCTATTTTCAAGTAAATGTGCAAGAATGTTTGAAGAACAAACATATACCTGTGGTTTTGACGTGGACTCTAACTTTTCAGAAATTAACTTTACAAATTGATGATTTTTTTAAAAAAGGAGATTATTTCTTAGCCTTCCAGATATATTCCAAATAGTTATCTTGAAGATTTCTGGGATGCGAATAAGTCTGCTTTAATAAGAAAATTAACTCTCCCTTCTCTCACTTTGTTTTTTAAAACTGGTCTAATTGATATAACAGGAACCTTTTTATCATTATGTAGGAGACAATTTTCCAAAGAAGAAAAAGCACTGAAATTTCATAAAGATTAGTCTATATGTCACTGCAATGACAGCTCAAAATAAAGGGTGCTGCAAGTAGTGTATTTCTGCTGTAAGTAGTATATTAAATAGTGTATTATGGGACTAATTTTTAGCTTTCTTCTCTAGATGCAAGTTTACTTTTCCTGTGAAATCTAGGCATGTCAAACATTTTTCCAGTCCCACAGTGGTGCAGTTTTGGGGACAAAATTTGAACATGAATATTCCATGCCTTAACTGAGGGGTTTTGATTGCTATAGACTCAATCTCTGCTTTTGAAAAACAACTCCCGAGAGAGATTCAAATTCATGAGAGAGTTATAAATTAGCCAGTAGTCTCTGAGTTTCTTTCCCCCTTGTTTTCCCCTTGCACTTCTTGATTAGAGATCCCATCCTTGTCAAGAGACATCGCTCAGTTCAAAAGTTTTGATGAAATGAATATGTTTTCAGAGAAAAAAAAGACTGACATAATTGTCAAAATGTTTTTAGAGAGGAGAGTTTCTAAAAGTTTAACAAACTTATTTTTTTTTAAGTCTGAGAGTGACTAGATTGGTAAAAGCACTGAAATTATCTAAATCTTTTCAAAGCTAAAAAAATTCATGCAACATTCTCCATATACAGGAGCATACACTGAAATTCTGAATCTAATAAGATAAGAGGAAATAGTTTCTGCGTATTTTTCCATGAAGCCAAGATTTTATCCTCATATAATTTTTTTTTATGGGCAAAGATGTAGAACAATTGTATGTACATAAACCCCAGAATTTATTGTTAATACAATGGGAACCTTAATTTTAATTATTACTAATGCAGATGTAATTGTTACAGAAAGAAAAATAGTGCAGTTAAAATTTTTTAAAGTACATGCCCTGTCTCCTGGGGCAATGCTCACTCTCCTTCTGTCCCTCTGGTTCCTGCCGGGGCCAGGCCTTTCTCAGGTGCTGAGAGGGGGAGGTGTGCTGTGGGAGTCCTCAGAATCTGAAATCCTTTACTGACAGGAGTATGATGCTGATGTGGATTTCTGCCTCTTCCTTGGCCTACAATCCACTTTGGATTAATTTACAACAAAGCTGTGTTTCCCTGCACTGTGTCTGTGTTAGTTGTAGATATTCTACTGGGCACAAAGAGCTTGCTGCCATAAAAACTGCACTTGTATCACAGGAGACAAACAAAAGCAGGACAAATTAGCCATGGACACCTGGTCAGTTTGAGAAACTGCTGTCACAACAGCAGAAGCAAGTGAAATGAAACTGCAGGCAGGTCAAGAAAAGTTCACACAGGGCTGGAGTGGCAAGCCTTGCTGCTGAGGCCTTGCAGACTGGGTACAGTGGTCATGGCAGTGGCAATGCCACTGCAGAATTGCAGCCCTTTGCGATAAGGAAAGCCTGGGCTGTAACTGCCTGGAGAGAGGACTGCCCTGCCAGTCTGCTGCAAAGCTTTCTGTGGTACTGCTAGAAATCACTGCTCAACCAAGGATGAGCTCAGGACACCTAACAGCCCACACAGTGCACAGAGCCTAGGGATACTGTGTTGTGAAAACTGATTTTCAGGAAACTGCAAGGAAGTGGAGCAGAAGCCAATATTTTTTTCCTTGGCTCGAATGCTTTCCTAGCCTAGTCACCTTTTAATTACCAGTGGCCTGGACACAATTTTCTAAAACCACAAGGTGACTACAGACCCTGAGGCTTGCAGACTCTTCCAGAACTTTTTCATCTTGCAGGGTTGGAGAAGTAGTTAAAAGCAGTTGACAGACTCAAATTTTGATTAATCAACACTTACATTCTTGATCCTTTTCCAGGTGAAAGACCACTAAGTAGCTGCTCTTACAATTGAAATAACAGTTGTCATCCCTTGAGGGTGAAGGATGCCAAAGGCGAAGGCAATTAAATCCTTGTTATGCTCTGCCTGTTGGCAAAGCTGATAATTCGCAGGTAGTTTGCTACCTGCAGCTTGAATAACGAGGTGTACAACATTTACAAGTCAGGGCAGTAAAATGGACGTTGCAGTAGCATTCAGCTGCTCTGCCTGAAGATGAGAGGTTTCATTAAAGCAGTGACATATATAGTGCGACAACCATGGAAAAAACATGTGAATCACTGAAACTATTGTATGGAATTACAATTTTGTCTGTAAAAGCATTTACATTTAGCAGTTCAGAGAAAATTTAGTTTTGTTTNTATGACATCATTAAGTACTGTATACAAAGAACACAACTAATATTATCATAATAATTGCTACTGTTCCAGTACCTTGCAGGTCCTCTAAGAAAGAAACCCAGTCATTCCTCAACTTCTATACAGTTCCTGGTGTCAATAGAAATTCTTATCTTTCAGGGAAAATGATGGACCCAATTTTGTTAGGGATATATTATTTCTTGATAAAAACAATGTCTTTTTTCCAACAATCATAGGTGAAACTGTGTTGTAAGAGAAAAAGGGATGTCTTGCAGAATTAATGTCATTTTTTATCATAACTTGGTATTTTCTGAAGTACTTTGACATTACTTTGTAATTTCACATTTCATAGATCATTATTTTATTTTTTTTCAACCCGAATATAATCCTAAATAATCTCAGTTCCTAACCTTCTTTTATTACTTATTTTATAGAACCTATTTTTCTGAATTTCCTTCAGTGGCTACTCACCCCCTGTGAGATAAATCAGCATTGCTCGAGCCTTCCTCTGAAAAAACAGAACATTGGAAGCCTGAAGACTCAGCTTTCTATAGCAACAGCTTCTAGACAACTTTCTTGTCCAAAGACTCCTAGAAAAGTAAAACAATTAAAATATAACCTCAGAGTAGTTTTAAGAGTCTGGACAGTAGGTTGAACTGAAGAAGCCTTCCTCAGAGTAGTCCAGAGTAGATGGCAGTGTGAGGGAGCCCATAAACTCTGATTTTACCCACTCCCCATTTATTCCCTTGGAGAATTTACAGTGCCACTGGTATCTTGCCTTTCACTAGGATATTTTCAGTCTATTACCACTGTAGTTTCCATTTTTTTTTTTTTNTTTTTTTTTTTTTTTTTTTTTTTTTTTTTTTTTTTTTTTTTTAGTTCCTATCTTTGAGCAGACCGAAAATGATTCTTGTTTATATTTATTTAATGAGATACAGGAAAACCATGTCAGGAAAACTATGTCAAAATCTGTTTTGTACAGTGTATCCTGAGGCCAGCAACAATGCTGGTTGCTCTGGGCTCCAGTGCAAATGAGTTATCTCAGCACAGATGTGACACTGAGTAGCTTTTGCTAGGAATGCTTTCTCCTGAGTCTACATAGTCTGAGGTAAAAATTCAATGCTGCACATGGAAAAGTATAATATTGGTTTAGTTGACAATATAAGCTTATAAAATTTTTATATCTGTATTCGGATTGTCTTAGTGTCTCTTGCCAGACCAAAATCATAATTGAAAATTTACAGCTGACCTATTTTTAATATTGTAAGACTTATGTTAGAATGGCCTTAAGCACTTTCCTTCCAGATTCAGATTACTATCAACCAGATAGGCACACAGCAACATGTAATATGAAGGAAGTGATGATTCATTGTCAGAATCCAACAAAATAGGATAACTCTGTCTTCTTGAACTACCCAGCTAATGGTTTGGGGGGTTTTTTTCGGTTGCATAATGCATTATGTATTATTAAATTCTTACTAAGTCAGCTGATGGGAATTCAGTTTCTGATGAGTGTATGACTATCAGCTGCCTGGAATGGTATTTCTCAGACAGAATCTGGTGATATTCAGGACCAGCTATTGCCCAGCACCTTACTGACATTTTGTTAGTTCAGGTTTCTAAATAGAATATAGGCAGGTATTTCTGATTTCCTTACAATTTGTAACAACGACAATAACAACAAAGAAATAAAAGTCCAGACACTTTGTAGAGGCTGGGCTCTTTAAAGAAAAGAGAAAAGGAAAATGATCTCTAGAACAGCAAGATTTAAAAGAGGTCTTTTGGATAAATAAACCTCAACTGTATTGGATTTCATCATGTTATCCTTTATCTGTCCTTTCACTACTTTCTAAGGGAAAAAATTCCCCCCCTCAAAGGAAAAAAAAAAGAAAACTACTTTGGCTTTTCCATGGTATTTATGGATAGTCTAAACCAGAAAGATAATTTAGTGGCTTTGAGATCCCTACGTCCTTAACCTTTTCAATGTTGAGAAGAAAAGAGTAACGAATGAACTTTAATTGTAGCCTACAACTCACTGCAGCCATCTCTACCCAAGGAGTTATGGTGGCAGCTTTCTAATGCTGTTATGCTTAAGATCCTGTCAACACTGGCATTGTAAATCCCATTTGACTGCTCTTTGGAACCTCGCCATTAAAAAAGTGCTTCAAATTGAACCTTACTGTACATGGCTATAGACTAACAGCTTTTCCTTTTTCTTCATACATATTTTAAATTAATGGGTTTTCAAGTAAACAGGTATAAAAGAAAGCTATACTTAAGAAAATAAGAGTTGTCATGTCAGTTCATTTATTTTTCTGTATTGTTCAGTTGCTAAAGAAATAGATGAGATAAAAGCATTAATTTTATTTCTTTCCTATCCTGTTTCTCACTCACGTGGATTTATCACTACCATCCTTCAGTCATGAGGTATCTGTCCTCCACTTTCCTACCTCCTGTGTGTTTCTTCTGTATTTTCAGTTTGTTTCATTTTTGCCACACCTTCTCAAGTCTTTCTAAGGTCTTCCAAATGGCTCCTCCTTATATTTTACAGTTGTACAGCTGTTGTAATGGAAAGTCTCTGACAGACCTTTAACTGCAGCAACCACCCCTTTTTCTTTCTTACCTGTGTTTTCTTTATTCCTGCAGTATTTCTCACTTAATCTGACTTTTACATTCTCACCTTTCTACTTTTCATTATCATTACTAAACTTGCTGATTGCAACATAAATGAGAAAACTCGGTGTCTTTGCATATTTACTTATCTATTTTTTGTCTTTCTGTCTGCCTCTACCTTCTTGTGAGATGTAGATTAGCAGTGGTTAAATTAAAGGTGTTTCTCTCTGTTTTTTTCTTTCCTGGAGTATTGGTGGGGTTTTTTGATGATACACTATTTCCTGTACAAGTCTAGTTCTGCACTGGAAAGAACCAAAACGTGCAAAATTACAGAAATTAGCAGCATCTTTTCCTCATTTATCCCATTAAAAGACTCAGGTCTCAAGGAAGTTTAAACATATTTTTAAGAATCTTTCCTAAAGCCATCCTTACAGGCTGAACACACATCACATAGACAGCACATTAAAGAAGAAAATCTGTAATTTTTTTTACCATTAAAAAAGTAACAGCAAAACTAAAAATGGCAATGTAAAATCAATTCATAAGTGAAGTGAAATTCTTGGTTAGGCAATGATACAGCAAAAAATACCACAACACAGAAAAATTGTGTAGAATTTTTTTGAATAGAATTCTTCTATTTTACACAGGAATTATAAGGAAAAGTGTTTCAAAGCTGAGACATTTTTAGTCAAATTAGGACTGATTAGTCACAGTATGCACTAGCACTGAGGCCTTACATATATTATGTATTCTGCAGAGAGAAAACAAGTAACCATACAAATATGTCCAGAGTGGCAATGGTTGAATATTACCATAATAGCACTCTGATATCAGAGAAGTCTCTGACTTATCAGTGAACTTTACTGATTATAATGGAATTGCTTATTCACATTTTCACTTCTGGGAAGGGAGTGGAAAAATAGAAAAATAAAAAAAAAACATTAAATCTAAACCTCTGTAATTTAAAAAATGTAACTGTGTTCAAGAAAATAGAGGGGAAAATACTAAACTGAGTTGAGCTCTCTTGATTAACTGCAAGCATTTGAACAACCTCATAATATCCAATATGGGCAGGTTAATAAAATATTCTTAGGTCATTCCAGTATTTTAAAGTGTCATTTATTCTTCAGACTCAGTTGTATAAGAGTATATTCTCACTCCCTGTATTAATTAATATTCAGATTTTTGTGAGAAGGTATTACATGGAAATCCAACCCTATCAATGATTTTCATAGTTGTCAGTTGTTATTTTTACATTTATTTTATAAAAGGCAGAAAGGTGAAGATATTTGCTGACTCGTCATTTACATTGATTGTCCACAGTGTATTATCTTTATTGTTTTGCCATATAAATACATTGGCTGAATAACTGTTCGACATTATTATTCAATCTGAAAAGATTTTTTGTTCTTTCTTACAATTATACCTGTAAAGTGTAGTAATTCTGACTGACAGGACTAGTTACTAAACTGATTTTTCAGGCAGTACATTTTATTTAAAGTATTTCCCTAAGTGAGCTTTATTTCAGTGATCATGATCTTGGCATCTATGGTATACCTAATGCATTTCACCAGCCAACAGCTCCAGTTCTAGGGTCAATTATGAGTAAGAGTCCAGTATAATTTCACCACAAATTAATACCATCTGTCAACATGATAAGTATCAAGCTGGCTTTTCAAACAATCAGCTTTTCTCTTATTAAAGCATCTGCAGAGAATGAGCTTTCTCAAAATGAAAAGAAGGGGACAGTCTTAAAAGCAGATTTATCAGCATCTCATGAATAAAAATGGTAGCAGAGGATTCTAACCCCAGAAGATAACACAGTAGTCTAAATAAAATAATGTCCTATTTCTTCCTCTATGGATTTTTTTTCCTTTAAAAAAACCCAATTGCTTACAACTGCCAAAATGACTTTGTGTTGACTAAAGGTCACTTGTGCACCAGTTAGATTTCCTATGGTCTTTGATGGTTTTTTCTATGGTCTTTCAATTGCTGCATTTGGTTTCTTTCAATTTTTGTTTAAAAACAGGGGGAAGACTACCTATTGGTAAACATTTGGGTTATCTATTATGCCTTACCAGAGCAGTGATTTTTCTCAGCAGTGGTGATGTAAATCAGCAGGTATCTTCCTTTCAGCACGTGTACTTGGTCCTGCTCTGGCACATGTTCAATGGAAGAAGTTAAAAAGGGGATATTTAGGTCTGAACCTGCCACTGTGCACACAATAGTTTTCTTTTCGCTGTCTCTATTCTATCGAATCCAATACTCACTACTCAGATGATAAAAGTAAGTAGCATCTTTGTCTCTGGAACTTTAATCCTGTCCTGGTTTAGGGCAAATTTGGGAAGAAACCTCCAAATGGGGTCCCTCTAGAAAGCAAATTCAAGTGTCTCCTCCCCCAACTCCCCGTTCCCCAATTGGGAAAAGGTTTCCTCGGAGAAAAGTGGAAAAACTGTTTGTTTAACAAGCAAAGTCTTCACAAGCATAAAAAAATGAATAATATTAAACAATAAAACCTCTTTCTGTTCTGAAGAGATGGCAAATTGAGAAAGTCCCTTTCATGGAGTTTAGCTCAGTTCGCTCAGTCTCTTATCAGTCCCTCCAGGGCTGGAAAATGCCCAGTGGACCACAGGCGTGAGCTCCAGGTGTTTTTTCTGGGTTTTCAGTCCAGAGCAGGTTTAAAAAGCTCCAAGAAAAGAAAAACCACAGCTGGGGGAACTTCTTTGCTTCAGCTAGCTAAAAACTAACTAAAAAGCAGAGGAGAGCTCTCTCCCACTGTCTGTGCTGCAGACAACTCTGTCCATGAGAAGCAAAAGCTCTTATCTCTATGTTTTTAAATACAACTGCCTCAGACATTCTACTGCTTCTCCTTCTCCCCCCTTCACTCTCAGATCTAGTTTTAAAAGTGTAAAACATTTATCTGGGCTAAACAGATGAGTGGGGATACAATTCAGCATCATAAAGTCACCCCAGGACAAATGCCTGCCTGCCACTATGGTGGGTAACTCCTTTGTCCTGTGACATCAGGTTCAAACAGACTAACAGGCACAAAAATTAAGTCATCATGCTTGAGAACCAAGCCAAGAACTCTTAAGTCATCCTTGTCCTCTACATTGGAACAAACATCTGAACTTTGTATTTTTCAGTTAAGGCTGGGGTAAAGCCCTAAAGTTGCTATAGGATGTTGTGTTGAATGTTGTCTCTGTGTAACAAAATACACCAAACTTCCCTGAAATGCTTTATTATCACTGCACTGTCTTAAATAAACATACTTCAAAGAAAATTATTCTTTTTGCCAAGAACATGGTAATGGTTAGAAAAGGTCAATTATACCTTGTTTAGGCTGGTAAGGGCAACCCAAGTAGCACTTGTCTCCAGGTGGTGACAGAAAGCAGAAAAAATTAAGAACTTGGAGAAAGAATCAGATTTCTTCAGAGTTCTGCACTTGACCCTTAGGGACAAACTAGAATAGAAGAGTAAGTGCTGTAACATTCTTATCACGAGGCTGCTTTTTGCATGTCTTTGAAATGTGAAGGAGTTTTTTTTCTCTTATTTGAAGGGAAAATGTTGCCAAAACAGGTACTGTAAAATTAATTGAGTACAATATTTGCCAGTTGTGATGGCCAGAGAGACCTCCAAAATTTATTTAAAGGACTAATCACTGGGAAATTGCCAAGGTCTCAAAACATTTTTCTTCTTAACCTCATAAGCAATTGTCATCTCATGTCTTATTTTTTTAGCTACAGTTTGCTATTTCATAGAGGAAATGATTAGTGATATCATGCATCGTTAACTGTGTGGCTGAAGTTTAAGCCTCAGACATAGTGAGCCAAATTAATTTTTAGTGTAGAACTACAGACTCCAGCATTTTACTTGTGGAGCCAGCAGAGTCTGAAATCACACAGAAAGTATTGATTTTAGATCCCCCAAGAATGGTGTGTCTCATGTAATTCTGCTGTTATCTCCTGCTGATTCATCAGAAATGGCTTTCAGGGAGTTCAGCCTTTTTGGCAGAAGACACTTTTTGATTTAGTGGTAATAACATACGTAGGTATTTATAATATGCCCAGAACCGTTTTACCTTAATGCTTGAATAAATCACTAGGTAGAATTTTCTCTTTCTTTTCCTATTTTGTAATACAAAGCAAATTAAGATACTTGGGTGCAACGTCTATGAAAGCAATCAAGATAAGTATTATGCTAATACTAGGCAAAATGACTTTGTGATTTTTTTAATACCCATTTTTCTAATCTGAAATTTAAGGATATCCTGCCAAAGGACAATGAATCTTCAAAATACTTTGGATTTGTCATTGTTCCAATTTTTCTGCTCTTCTTTGAACTCCTATTTTAAATTAAAAACTTAAAACTGACTTGTTAGGTCACTGTTGGTTGAACCACAGTATTTATTATTGAGTGGAGTCAGATGAACACAATGACCTGGAGATTTGATAGTTCCTGACTTTTTGGTAAAAAATCCCCAGATTCTTGAAACTCTGTGGAAACTAGCTTCTGTGAATTGTTCTTATGCTTATGCTTATAGTCTAGAGAACCAGGAAAAACAGTTTGAATCATTATTATGTGTGACCACCATTTCATTTTTCTTTTTGGCTGGACCCATTATTACTCACTCCTATAAATTAACTTAGGGGACAGTTCACAGCTGACTTCTTTTCTTTGAACAAAACTCCTTTAAGCTCCTTGACACTCATTGATGAAATAGCTAACTCTCTGCCATAATGTCCTTGATTTTAATGATACATTAATGGTACTTTCTCATTAATGATCCCTCTATTACACCTCTCCATACTTTCTCTTTATTATTTTGTTATCCCCTTAAGTCACAGCCAATGTTGAGATAAGATCCCAAGGCTTCAATTGGAGTAATACCTCTAAAGACAATTTCAGGAGCCCCAGATAAGTCAAAAAACTCTCACTCAATGAGTTTAGCATTTTATAGAAAATTTGTATTTATCAATTTAGCAATATAGCAATTAAATATAAAGATTAAAATATAAGTAAAGGAAAGCTACAGCTTAAAAGAAAATTGACTTAATTAAAACAAAGCCTTTCAATGTTATTTTACTAAAAGTCTAATGATTCAGTTTGTCTTCTTATAAGTGTCAACCTTACCATGGAACTTTCTGCTAAGATACACTTTGGTTACATTACTGGCAAAACAAGCATTAAATTGATAATCAATTTTTGTATTGATATTCAAGTTCTACACTCAATACTATTAAATATTTCATTCAAATATTATTAGAATGGAACAGAATTTTTTAAAATTAAATTCCATCTCTTTTTTATTCTCAGTCTATTCACTGACTAAATTTTTTCAGAGGACATTAGCTCAATAGTTGTTTTTCTTCCTATAACTTAATTTATGTTTTCCTATACAGATATAGAAGTATTTTAAATGTTTATACACTTTCTGTGAATTCTTCTCTTCACATTAAAAAATAAATTAAGTGCACACATTGATGTTTCTGTTTATGAGGTACAAAACCCAAGTAGAATCAGAAAATGTTGTTAACAAAAAAAAAAACCACATACAATTTTACTCTCATAATTATTACAGCAAATATTACTTACTTTGTACTTTCTGTCTAATAGCACCCAAAACATCTTCAGTATTTTTCAATATCCAGACAAAGGTCCTTATGCAGCAGAGCCTATAACCAGGAGCAAATTTGATCAGCCCCAAGTGTGGGCTGAGGACTGGTTGAGATGTAGAAGTGAAGGGAGATGACATTGTCTCCCAGCTTCTCAGCCTACCTCTAAATTCCATTTGTATTCATTTTCCAGATCAAAGTATGAGTTAACATTCATAACATCCTAGGTCATGGATGTTTAAGAAAAAAACAACAATTAATTGAATAGGGAGAGATGCATTCAGGACAAACTGGGGACTTTGATGGATTTTTAACCATTGGGAAAGCAAGAATGAAGGAGAAGGAAAAAAGAAAAACTTGAAAGAGTAACTTGGAACTGGTGATTTGTTAGCTAACACTTAAGAAGAGCTTTCGGTTGGCTGACGTTTTATTTGGCACAGGGGTGATAACATATTAAAATTTTATTTTGGGAGCCCTAACATTTGAGAACCTTTGCATAACTTGCATGTTTTGGGATGATACAAGGGTACGGAGCTGTAAAGGGACTTCAGGAAGAGGGGCACATGTAACCCTTTGCATCTCTGTATCTGCCATCAAGGGTTAGTCCCAACCTTACACGTCTGCCAGGGTCCCACACCTCTAACATCTTCTGGGCCTCCTCCATGTGCCCCATATTCCCTTGTTTTCCCAGTGGAAACCAGTCTAATCACTAATTGAATAATGAAGCAGAAACTCTATAAATGTAATTGAGATTTTAATAGGCCAGAGAAAGACCTGAGCAGAGGTGACAAGTTTGTTCTTAACATAGTTGAAAGGGCTCGGCTGTGGGAGCTCCTCACACATGCCCTGTGGATTCTGCAGCTGATGAGATTTATGTATTTATACTTGCTGAAAGTATACCTACCAGTATTTAACAGGATTCTCTGCTTGCTCCCTATAAATCTTCCTAGCAGATTTTAGCCTCTGGGGGAGCATTAAAGACTGAGGTTTGAAGATGGAAATGAAGACATTCAAGTATAAAAGTCTATGGAGTATATTTGAAATGTAAATGGAAATGTGTTTTCCATGTCTGATTTTGTGTGATTATGCTGGTGCGTGCAACTAGAGTTTTCGACTGGACTAAGTACATCTTCTCGAAGAACTTTCCTGAAAAGTTGTCATTTTAATTCCTGTTCACTGGAAGTTATCACCACACTTGTTAGTAAATTGATATGGTGAGGTCAGGGAAAAAGAAAATGTGATGTAGAGAAAAGCAACCCAAACCTGAAAGACTCGAAAGCTCTTCCACTATGAAAAGCCCTCCAATATCAATTTTTAAAGATACTTGGGAAATATCTGAAAACAGTTGCAGTGTAAAAGCTGAAGTTGTCACCATTTACCCAAATCTGTGTAACCTTAAGAGCTACCTTCTGAATAAGAACATTTAAGGACAGACTAGGCTCAAAACTGTCACATCATAAATATTTTGTTTTCAAACCCAGTCTATTCTCCTTACAGAGTTGCTCATGTCATGAATATTCACGTTCCAGTTAACAATGGTCCATGATGATTTTTGCATCTACCTGCTATCATGACATTGTTGTGTTGTTAGGTGCCTACAGCAGCTGGGAAAAAAAGAANGGAAAGGAAAAGGAAAGGAAAGGGAAAGGAAAGGATCTTAAAAGCACAAGACAAACCTATAAGCATAAACATGTCCATAGTGAACCCACTAAAATATTTCTGGTAGGATATCTTCGGAACTGTTTCCTTTGGTTAGATTAAAAATGATTAAAAATTCAGTGACTGCCCAACTAGATCTGTGTAGCACAGGCTTTCAGCCCAGGTAGATATTATCCTAAGCAGGAGCTACAACAATAAAAAATTACATAATAATTTCTATGCATGCTTCTGAATTTTGCTTTTTGTTGCTTTTCCTTGTGTTTCCCCACACCGACCCCGAGGCCACAGTTTTTCTGTTTTTTTCTGGAAAAGGGAGAGACTGGGAGTAGTTGGGAACCAAACATCCTCCTCCTCCATTACTCCTTCCCACAGTCACAGCTTAGATGAATTAGTCCAAAAGAGAAAAACAGGCCTGCCATCACCTAGTCATTGTAAACTGAATGAATTTTCACAATAAAGAAATTGCTTTTTTTTTCTCACATGTCGATTTTCTTTCAGTCTTGCTGATTTACTTTTATGCATCTCTCATCAAGCTATTAAATGCCATAATAAATTTTCTTGTATGGTGAAGATGTATTACTAACTCTGGAGAGGAAGAGAATCCCTCTTTTCTAATTGATGCTGTAAAATATAGTAAACAGGATGATGCATTAAACTTTCTTTGTGAGAAAAAGACCTTATTTATGAATAATGTATTAGGCTTTAGTTAAAGCATATGGATTTTATTTGCTTTTTATTAACTTACTACATTTGACACTGCTTCTGCATTTCCACACCCTTTCTCCCCCTGGAATGTCTTCTAGAAGGCATTTCATAAAATCTATGATTTCTCTCTTTTTTCCCCCTTTAGAAGCTCTAGATGCAAGGCAAATGCTTTGTTATTGCAGGAATAGCTTGTTTACATCCCCTGGGTGAGAGCTGCTTGCTATGGAACATTTTAAATTCATTTGCATCTGTATCAAAGATCACCTCATTGCTAAAACTTTGTGCCTAACATATAGAAATTATTCCTGTGCTTAATATATTTGCTGTTTTCTGGCACCCCTCTAGAGTTTTTAAGGTGTATATGGCCTTTTATGCACACAAGTAAGTGTAATATGGGGGGGGGATCTTTGTCACACACATGCCTTTGAAAATAGCTCTTTTTATTTATTTTTTTCAGTAGTGCACTGCTGTACTTGAGCCTTTGACACCATTGAGCTGATCACTGTTAGGGCTGTCTGTGCTTTTATGGAATCATAGAATAGCCTGGGTTGGAAGGGACTTTAAAGATCATCTCATTCAAACCCCAGCCATGGGCAGGGACACTTTTCACTAGACCGGGTTGCTCAAAGCCCCATCCAACCTGGCTTTGAACTTTTCCAGGGTTAGGGCATCCACAGCTTCTCTGGGCAACCTGTGCCAGGGCCTCACTGGCCTCAGAGAAAAGAACTTCTTCCTAATATCCAATCTAAACCTACTCTGTAACAGTTTGAAGCCATTTCCCCTTGTCCTGTCACTCCAGACCCTTGTAAATAGGCTCCCTTCAGGTACTGGAAGGCTGCAATTTTCTTCAGGCTGAATGATCTCAATTCTCTGAGCCATTTGTCTGTTTGTTACTCTCTGAGCAGTTCAGTCATTGCTGGATTTTACTGTCCCTATCTGAAGTGAAGGTGGGATATGCTCCCTCCACTTTACAGATATAACTTTTTATGAAGGTTACAGAGGCATGTGGTTGAGACAGACATTGAAATCCTTCTCAGAAATTTCCAAATCTGCAATGATGGCAGAACGACCTCCATTTAAATATATGAACAATCTTTGTTACACTATATCATAAGAATATATGGTATCTGTATGAGGCATAGAAAGCTTGCTTCTGTTCACATCATGGATTTTACTGCTTGGAAGGAGCAAACCTGCATTTAGGAATGGTCTTCTTTCAGTATTGTTGCCTGTTAGACTGTGATTATCACTGTTTTAGGCTTCCTGACTTCTCCGTCAGAATATTCCTCCTTTAGCAGCTGTAGTCTACCTGACCACTTCAACTGTTCCTAAATAAAGAGAACCCAAGTGTCCCAATAATTTCCATGGAACCAGCTGTAACTGTTTACAAACGTTTCAGAATTTTTCTCTTATTGTCAATGTACAGGGCTGATCATGTGTTCATCTATTCTGTCAAATACCGGTTGCATAGTTCTATGACCAAGTTAATTTATTTGAATTCATCAGTGTCTGGATTTTTCCATGTGTTTTTTGCCAAATATTTTCATCACCAGCCTTGTAATGAGGATGTGAATGTGGCAAATAAACACAGCAAAATTTAATGAGAAAACAGGAAAATCAAAACCCCAGGTCAGGAAACAGATGCAGTAATAAATACATAATTTCACCAATTTCAATGACATATTTCAGTGATTAGTACAGTATTTGGGTGCGTTTTTTTCATGGGAGACTCATATTAGGTCTGACTTGTCAGCTACTGGCATAAACAATTAAAAAACCATAGCTCATTCCATTTGTGCAATGTGCCCCTTACAGCTCAGCAGCATTGGTTACAACAGGGATTGAAAAACCCAAGTGCATTGGAAACGTCTTTCTGTGTTTTGCACTGGCTTCCCAATTGGCATACAACCCAGCTGACCCAAAGGAAATTACAAACATCTGTCTCTGAAGCAAGTTGCCCTTGGTGTTCCTATGCACATGAAGCAAACATGCACTTCTGAGATACAACAGATGTTGTACCATGGTCTAAGAGTGATTCCATTGCTCTGCTGTTTGTTAAGGCAGCATTATGGTCATTAGTTCAGATATTGATGTTGTAGAAGCCTAAAAGAGATGGGAGTAATTTGTATGTCTGTAACACTGATAACCAGATAGCTCTGGAGCCAACCATGGATTGCTGATAGTGACAGCCAAGGATTGTTGGTGATAACACACTGTGAGAAACGATGTGGCTGGAACAGGGGGATATGGGGGTAGGACAGCACTTTTCTGGACAAACATCCTTATTCTGGCTCCTGGAGATAAGCACGACACAGCACAGCTCAGGAGTGAGGTTGAGAGGTGTGCATGTGTTGCAGCAGACCTTGCATTAAGGATAAAAATGAGCCAAGACACACACTCCTGTTTATCAGTATGGAAAAGGCTCCCAGGTTATTCTTCTTCACAACTCAGCCAGCCTGACTCCAACTGCTCTAACTACAGCAAATTCCTGCTGTAGGCTTCCCTTGCAGACTCTGACTGCAGGCTCTAACAAAGAAGGCTCCAACTGCAGACCCAGGCTGACCACACAGCAGACCCCTCACAGCAGCAATTCCCTCTCCTGTTTCCTCAGTCTTCTTGTCCCTATGGATTGTGCCTTCACTTCCTTCTTCCTCAGGATCCTCTCCTGACTAGCTAAGGCAGCACTCACCCTTATTGGATATAGCTGTCATTCATCAGGAGCAAGGTTGCCTGCAATCCTTTCTCCTGCATGCATGGACTGTGGGGGGTGAACAAGACCACCAAAGACCCTGAAGCCTCCAGCCGCTTTCCAGAAAGGTCTGCAAGAATGGGCTGTGTGTGAGGACTAATTTGCATTGAAAGTGAGAACCTTGTCTCCAGGGTGGGAAGAATTTATCTATCAACAGGTATCCCACCAACCCCAGTGTACTTGCCCTGTGCATGTCCCAGGACTCAGGACATCCCAGTTGGACCAACACAGGAGCCAGAACTAGTGCTCTTTCCCTCTGTTTCTTTATCTATTTCTTCCTCTCTCCCCCTGTTCAATTCATTTCTCTCTTTCTTCTTTCCCTGTCATACAACCCATTACCAAAAATTCTCCGCTGTGTGGTGGTCAGGAGCTAATATTCCTATTTCTATGCCAAATGTGTCATCTAAGCTTTTGAGGACACTCTGGCTTTTGTTGTTCCTTTTGACCACAAGCACTCACAAATCTGGGTGCTCCCCTCATTAGGGATTGGACATTGCAGATGTCTGCTTGATCCTTTGATCTTGGCATCTGTGTGTGTCAGGCTGATAAAGAGCTGAGTGTCTTTAAGCAGAGTAACTCCTTAAAGGTACAACTTGGCAAGCCTTATCTGCTCCTGTGAAAAGCTAATTACCTGCCAAAGCATTGTTTCTTGGGTGGGGTCAGCACATCCTCTTAAAAATGGGCTGGCAAAATTCATTATATTTCTTTGCTTGGTTTTGAATTCTTCATATTTATTTGCTTATATTTTAATTTAAATGATCTAAAACCCCAAATTTAATTTTTGAAGGAAATTATATATTGTATAAAGCCATCTTCCTGCTGTTGTTTTCCTGCTAATTTCTATTTACTCACACTGACTTTTTCAACTATCTGTATCCTTGATATCTCTTTCTTTGGTTTCAAATACCTTATTTTATGTTTTCTTCTGTATTTTTGCCATTTTGGGAAAGATTGGACCCTTATGTACATCAATTCGCTGAGCAGGATTGTAACCCTGGAGAAAACAGGAGTGTTGGATACCACTCTGTAGCAGTATATGATTTCTTGACTTTCCAGACAAGAAAGTGTGTAAGACAAATAAGATACATACTGATAATCAGTTTCTGAAATCAAAACATAAGAACAAAGACAACCCTGAATTTTAGTTTAAAGGTCTGGGGGGTTTTATTAATTTCTATTTTCTTTTCTTATAGAGCTGAGTTAGAAGAGAGAAAAGAAAGGAAAAAAGGAGAAGGTGAAAAGGAGCAAGGAGGGGCAGGGGGAGAGGGTCTGTCTCTAGATGCCCCAGTCAGTGGGATCCTTTCTCCTAAATTCATGTAGCTCTCTGATGACAATGAGACAGCTAGCAATGCATTATGTCTCAATAATGCCTGTTGGAGACAAACAGGCCAAACTTCATTTTTAAATCCCTGATTTGATTAAGGTGTGCAACTTGTTGGTTGTTTTTGTTTTTGTTTTTTTTCCTTAAAATCCAAAAATAGCAGGAGTTATGCATTTAATTCCCTAAATGCAGTCTTTAGAGTGTACCTTAGGAAATGCATGTTTTGTATAATATATTTGCTAGAAAGCCGTCATTGCAATGATGAATTTGTTTCAGTTTTTATCACTGCAGAATGTGGCTGCTTTGTGCATCTGTGCCCAAAGTTCATAGGCACAGCAGCACCTTACACACTGGTTATAATAAACACAATAATATCCTGACACACAGCGCTCAACAAAAAGAGAAGTCATTAACCTTGCAGTGATACTTGGAAAAATATAATACTTCTTGGTCTAACATTTGATAATACAAAAACATTTCTGATTCTATTTTTAGAGGGCTGTTAGTGCTGAATAACTTATGTAGTGATTTGCACACATAGGCTTGCTCTCAGCCATGTATTTTCAAGTAAAATCCACCATCAGGAAAACCCTGAAAGGTTTATAATTGTACCTATCTGCAAGCATATGAACAGAGACACAGAAAGGTTATGACATGCCCAAGATTATGCAAGTCAGTCTGAAGTGCAGGAACAGAACTCAACTGGTAACACAGTCAGCCCTGTCTCTCATTTTCTTCCCTGCTGTGTCCCAGCTGTCCATATATTTTAGCTAAATTGGCTCCTGGAAGAAACCCAGGGAACTCAAACTGAATATAAGTTCTGGTGGATATAGAGAATGCAACTAGTGTGTGGAGCAAGTTGAAATTATGGCTTTATTTAAAGCAGAGGACAGTCACCTACTGAATCTTGAGAAAATGTCTTTATTTTTCTTTGCTTCTTTAGAAAGCAAAACAAAGCATCCAGAGGAATACTCTTCTCAGCTCTCAGTGGATTGATGGAGCTTTGTTTACTGTTCATCTGATAAGTCTGTGGCTGGAGCAGCACCAAAATGTCCCCAAAATAAGCAAGAAAGGCAAAATCCCTCTGCCTGGTGTTACACTCCCTCTTCTCAGAAGAAAGAGCTCTTTAGTCATGCTGGCAGTAAGGCCTGGCAAAATGGATGTTCCACTGCAGCATCACAGGAAAGCTGTTATCTCCAGGAGCAGCCATGGATCCCAGCACTCCTGTTTCTGGGAGGTGCCCTGGGAGACACAGGCTCTGAAAAGTTTTCTCTTCTGCGGGGCAGTTGTTCTCTTGTCTAGATCTACCTTCCCACCACTTTCTATCTTTGAGGGAAAGGAATTGAGTCTGTTTCTCCCAGTTTTGTCTGGGATCTCTGCCCAAGTTAGTGTCCACCAGTGCAGATTCTGAGCATTTTCTTTTTTTTTTAAAAAAAAAAAGCCTTACCTATGCCTACCAAGGTTATCAGGAATTTTGCAGCAAGCTTCACATGGACCAACACCTGATTTCCAGCCCAAAAGGGATGTGAGACAGGAGTGCTCCCTAATGGATGCACCCAGCAGTCTTGCTTCCGAAAGAGGTCACTAATCCACCCTTGCAGGAGTCTGCAGTTTGTTTCCAACTGAAATGAAAACCGGAGAGAAAAAGGAGGATGGGGTGTGGTTCTCTGGCATGATACAGTAAGGACACATTTCGATGTGTGCCTGGACTCAGCAAGTGTTCCCATGTGCTGCAGTTCAGGAGTAAAACTACTGAATGATCTAAAGCAGAAAATACAGAGAAAAATCTACAGACTGAATTTACTGGGTGAAAAAATTATGACTTAAGATGCGGGTATGAATTTTGAACACTGCAAAGTAGCTTTTCATTCTTTTTTCTGTATCTATGAGGCACCTCCTTGCGTGTTATGATTTTCTGTGGAAAAGATAAGATTAAATTAGTAGTCCTTGCTAGTGGTGAGTAAGAAGATGATTCTTAGCCCCAAAATCAGACTTCATTTGATAATTTTGTAATTTAGATAATTTGATAAAATTCTGAATGCTGAAAGTGCCAAAAAAGGAGTATTATACTGGTGATGAATTAAGAGTAATTTAGTCTTCTCCAAAGGTAGTAGCTTATAATGAAAATGAAGTAGTATGAACTGCCATGGTGGGGTTAAAATGGCATTAATAAATATTAAATGGAATATTTAAAATTTATATTAAATAATTTGACTATTATAGTTTTATATTAGAAATATTATCGTTTGACTACAACAGCAAGGACAGTACTATAAATAAAGCCAAGAAGTCAAAATGCTGATAATATATCTGAGCTCTATAAATTGTCCTATTCAATAATTGATTTGCTAAATATAATACTATTATTACATCATCCCTGCTTCATCTTTGATATCTCTTCTTCCCTCTTAGAAATTAATTGCTATCTTGGGTTAAGGTTTTTAGCATCGCTGGCAAATGTAAATTGTCATTGAAAAGACTGAGGAGGTCTAGTAACAGGTTTCTTAAGAAATGTTTTCCTTTAATTGGTGCAAAAAAAAAAGCATTTCACAACCATTTTTTTGTGAAGGGCCATGAGCTTTTCATACAACTTTGATGACTATAAAATTATTGCTTTGAAGCTCCTGTCATGTGGGAGAATAGTTATGTACGAGGTAAGCAAAGATCTGTAGGCTGCAGATAAAGACTGGTGGTATGCAGGTAATGACAATGTTAAGCAGCTGCACTACCCTGTCAAATAGAGTCGTGCAACTGCAATTATTCTTGAAGTCATGTTGAGATATGCGTTTGTTGCATGGTTATTATATGGGTTTGACATCTATAAAAGGTCTGTATTGGTGCTCTTCGAGTGCTACTGAAAACAAACCAAAATGTAATAAACTGTGGACAGTAGAATTAAATCTTCAGAGAGGAGAAGGAGGTTCATCATCATTTCTGTTCATTTAACTGGCAGCTAGGACAAAGAAAACAGATCGAAGGCTCTAAGAAGCTGTAACTACATGAGGCAATGTAGCTGCAGCTAGAAATTCAGGAGGAAGCTTTCTTGTTTTTCCCATCTTTGTGGGGCAGGAGGTTATTGTTTGCTGGTTTTGTTGGTTTGGTTTTTTCCTTTTCTATTTATCAACTGGAAAAAATTCTAGCAGTTTTGTTTCCCCTTCCAAGGCAGAATGAGTGACTTAAACAGTCTGACTGAATTCCATTTTCCACTTAACAAAAAAAAACACTTAACAAAATCATTGAGTCTTCCTCAAAACAAATTAATTTTCTGTTGTTATGTTACATTCTCACTAAAAGTGTAAAAGGTAAGTAAATCCTACATCTTGCGTAGATTTAATTGGCAAATCATCCCAGGCTGTGCAGATTGTCACATTAAGTTATATTCTGGATTAACATTCACTTGCATAATTGGACATTTGTATATTTGACATTTTTAAGGCAGAGTTTTTATAGAAGTCTACACTTTTTTGGCATCTGAGTGGGAGGTGAGGTTTCACAAGGGACCTGGAATATACTCACTGAAATGAACTCAGTAAAGCATTGAAATCACAGGTTTTATTTGAGGGTGGTGAGGCAATTTTAACAATAGAGATAACAAAGGAAATACTTGTGGTTTTCTAGCTCAGAACCTTCATAATAATAACAAATAATATATTATTATGCTTCTTTGTGTCTGTATAAAAATAGATGTGCCTAGTTTTTCAGACACATGGAGCTTAAAACACCAAGAAAACCTTCTCAATATGAATGAAATAGAGGAAATTAATATTAGATATTTGGGTAAATATAATATTTTAAAATATTTACAGAAAGTTGTATCAAGTATTGAAGTTAAAAGACCAGGCATTAGCTAAGAATAGACCTTGTATTTTATGACAAAGCGTGCAATTAATACAGTTCACTCCTCCTTTGCCATAAGGTTCAAAGTACTTTTAAGTTTCTAGTGGAAGGCACCATGACCTGATGATAGCGCTAATTTAGTAGAACTGGTCACAGTGACCATTTAGTAGCAATGTAAGCAGACCTTGCAGTCACAAACCATTTATAAGGAGTGTAATGATTTCAGAACTGTCAGCCTGAGCGGAGCGTGGCTGAGGGAGGAGGTGATGAGCTGTCATTCGGCTTTTCAGGGTTTGCTATTGGCACATCATTATGTGCTGCCAGTCACCTCTCCCTCATGTCATTGTTTTGCCCGATAAATTATTGAGGTAAGAAGGTTTGCAACTAGTGCAAGGTGAGGACTTTTAATGCCAAAGGAATGGTGTGTCCCATGTGGTAGCATGGGTACTTTTACTAAACAGCAGTCTTTTTTAATAAAAACTGGTGCAAGAACTAATCCATTTACTCAAATGCTTTCAAAATAGCAAGGAAAGGAAAAAAGGTCACAATGAATCAAATTTTCATGTGGCTAACAAAGATGTTTTATTTTCAGTGTTCTGCTCTTCATAAAGCTTGCTAATCCAGATTTTGCAATTTATTTGTCTCCTGTCACTGATAAATTGTTTATGACTCAAATTTCAGAAGGGCTGTGCAAAACAGCTCCTGTTGACTTGGGAGGTTGCATACATCCAGCTCTCCTGAGTCTCCCCCATACCTAACTGTGTCTGTAAAATGAAGGTAATAATTCCCAACTTTCCAGAGACTGACATAATGAATAAGCTATTAATATAAGGTGCAGATATGAGAATGTATAAAACTGCCTAGATACCAGATTTCGCTAAGGGAAGGAATAAAAAATCTTCAATCTGGTATCTCTTTAAATGCACCTTCTTGGTTTAGTAGATAAGGCACTGTACAAAGTACTTCAGAGATACAGTAGAATAATAGAGGTGCAGAAGTTAAGTACTTTGGTTTTGATGTGCTGAAAGGACTCCAAATAGTGATAGTAATGCTTTTGCTTGTCCCTTTTACTCTCTCTGTGCACACTGTCAAAAGCTGAAGATCATTGTTTTCCTGTGACAGAGAATTGGATAAAGCTGAGCCAAATACAGCTTCTATACAGAATATTGTTCATGGTCTTTACTGTGTCTCTGGCTTCTAGTCCATTCTGTGCTTGCAGAAGGGTTTCTCAGACTATTTCACATGCAGATGAATAATTTTCATCTATTTCTCTAATTCATTGCTCAAATCATTCTCCAAGAACTGTCCAGAACTAGCACTGTCTATAGTCACATTCAGCCCACAGAGATGAACAGATTAAAACTAAAAAGTATCAATTAATTCAGTGATGTAGCAAAGTGCTATTAAGCACTTATCGCATTTTCCACTCTATTACTATTGTTATTATTATTGATATTAATTCATCACAGAAAGCTGAATCACTCACCCTAAATTGTGCTGGAGACTTCTGTGAAGTTTGTGTTGTTTCAGTAGAGCTAAATCAAAGAACAAAGATACACAAAGAATCACAGAATTACAGCAGAGTTTGGGTTGGAAGGGAAAAATCCTTAAAAATCCTCTTGTTCTAATGCCTATCCCTTGGCAGGGACACCTTCTACTAGACTGAGTTGCTCAGAGCTATATCCAAACTGGCTTGGACATGTACCTGAGACTGTCCTAAATTCTGGATATATACTTCCAAAGAATTCCATGGAATTTTTTTCCATATGAACAGTCATGTTGAGTTGTTGATAAATTCTTGAATATAACGGACCAAAAATTTGGCTCCTTACAAACAACTCAACCATTTTCTGTAGGGAAGAAGAAGCTAGTTACAGATCTCAGTAACTACATAACTCCTGGATTTCAGTTGCCCATTTTTAAAGTCAGCAAACTTACCTCTTGAAGCTGTTGTTTGAAAATGTTACTTGATGTATTTGTTTACTTATATGAAGGTGATATATAAGTAAGCCCAAGTCTGCATGTCTCCTTGGTCTGATTTGGTAAGATGGGCAGTTCTGGCAAGTTTTGTCATCAGCAAGAGAACAAGGAGCCCACAAAGGAGTCCAGCCCTGCCCTCCGGGTTGCCTCTGAGGTTTATCCCCTCCTGAGATCCATGGGATACAACTGCAGACATTGCTGATGCTGCACTGTCTTAGGGACCTGATCACTTCATGTCTTGTAGGAACAGACCCTGTGATCACATCTTCTAACATTTTCCTGCTGAAAATCAATCAACTGTTTCCTAAGCTTCACACCATAAACTCCATTACAGCTGGAATGACAGATGACTTCACATTACACAGACAATTAAATATTTTATCCCAAGGCAAACCTTTGTGTCATCTTTCTTCTACAATTCAAGGTGTTTTTGTGACCTTTATAGCTCTTGATAGACACCAGCCCTGTTACTGCAGCTGAGATAAGCTGGAAGAAAGCTCAGCTCTCTGTCTCAGTGTGAGTGTGCCATTCTGAGGACTGTCTCTGGAATCTGCCTCCTTTGGCAGTTTATCAGAACTCAAACCTAGTGATGTTTAGATTAAAAAAAAAATCCGATATTAAATATTACAAAGAAAGCTTCTTCTTCAGATATTTGCCTGCTCAATTCCTGCTATATAAAAGGCCAGAGCTGACATTCATGTAAATACAAAGGACCTCCTCCTTTTTGGATTATTTCTTTTTCATGTCTTTTCAAAACTTACTTGTTTCGACAGAACAAGATACCACAAACCCTTCCAGTTTATCTACACAAGATAATGTTAATTGGCTTGTTTTCCTAGCAGCTTCGTAATTTTTTTTTTCAGTGGGTGAACGTGTTTTTTATCCTGTTTTTTCCACATTAGCATGTATATTTTTATATATTGTATTGTTAGTGCAAGTCAGAAGGTCTGTCTTAAAAAGCATTAAAGAGGATGTGCACCTGCTTTCCCTGGGATTGGATTAGTGAATACTACATGTCAATAACTAATGAATGAGCAAGTTACTTCATTACTTGTAAAAATTTTTAGAATTTTGTTTGCATTTTTTACTCTGAGTTTATAATGTATTGCAAGAACTTCAGTGGTCAAAAAGGTTTAAACATCAGAGAAAAATAAAGAGACTATCACAATAAAGTTTATAGTAAATATCTGTAACATAGGCACTTTAGAAGACATACATCAGGAGGAGATAATATCATGTAAGTCTGGGGACCCAAATGAGCTCTAATTCAAACTGTTAAACTGTCAGCTGCTTTCTGGCCTGAAGTTTGTATGCATGAAATGTTTTAAGGCTATTGGAAAAGGTCACAGTCCTTAAAAAAGAAAACACAAACCAAACATCAGATTTATCTCCTTCTTAGAAAAGTAAAAGGATGATAAAGGAGGGTTTCTTCTGCCCTTGGAGCTTTGGAACAACTCTAAGGATACAGCACATTTAGATTATAAGATCCTGAAGTTTTTATACAGTCAGATCACCTCTTGCCTTTGACAATGGTCCCTGAAAAGCTACTTCAGCTTCCTCTGAGTCAGTGGAAAACCTTCTAGTGATTTCAAGAGAATTGGATGAGCTTTTAAATGCAGTTATCCAGCTGCACAATTAACAGCCAGAAAAGCACATTCTATAAATTATTTCGCTATTTAGGGATACATTTAGCATGTCCTAGCAATATCAATTAACCGGGAGAAGAATGACTCATCCAAGCCTTCTCCAAATCCATTAAGTCAATATCTGACTCACTTTTTGTGGTATGAAAAATGGTCTCTTCGCTAAATTCACTCTCGATTTTTATCAGATCATCCCAACTGTATTAAACTGAACTGCAATCAAGGCAAAAATATTGTGGCCAGAAAGTGCCAATTTACAGTAGAAAAAAAACAGGGGTTTATCTGCCATGCTGATGGGTTTTGCCATTTGGCTGAAGGTACCTTGGACCTAAGTGGTGTTTAAGCTTTAGAAGTTTTTTGGTTTTTTTTTTGCCATAATTTTTTAATATGAATATGAAGAATCAACCACTCCCTTCCTTGTGGAAGCAATCTTTGCAGATCTGAAAACAGAGGTTTTGTTTTTTTTTCCCTTCTGTTAACTAAAGAACTCTTTTCAGGCACTATTTTTTAGTAGCACCCTTCCTAGCTTCCTTTGAATAAATTCTAATTGGTGTACTTTTTCTCGCCCTCTGGAGTCTAAAAGCTTAAAACGCTTTTATCTACTCCAATTTTACTTTGTGCTCTGAGATTCTATCAACACAAAATAAAGGAGTATTAATAAAACTTTACATATCTGATAGTCTCTGCTCTTTTTTATTGCCCCTAGTTTGTCTTTTCCCAAGCAGCCTGAGACTGCTGATGATTAATTGCAACCATAAATCTTTAGCTTCTCTCCTAGAAAACAGACAGCTGACACCTTGTACTCAAGTACCATATTCTTTCCACCAAACACACTTTGCTTTTATTTCCATTATCTTTCCTTTTATTTTCTTTATAGAGCTCTTCTCGAGTTTGCCAAATCATCTGGAATTCCAATCCCAATTCCAAAAATGTGCAACATCTGTGGTGGTGTGTGCACTTCCATAGAAGAGCTGGTAACTTGAGATAAGGCTCATTCCACCTTGGTATGGAAAGCAGCATGCTCCCGAAATGCCACAGAATGCCCTGCAATTGAGGCCGTGCTTTGTATAACATGAAGATGAGGAAATCCATTCTTTGCCTTCAGGCAGTGCAATTTGCAGCCTGTCTGTCTAGCAGCCACAGCATTATTCTCAGTCTGGCCATTAGCTGAACTGTAATAACATGTGGTTCTGTAGGCACTTCATTTCCGTCAGAAGCAGAACAGGTATGTGCAGAGCATTATGGATTTTATGTGTTTTAATATATTTATACAACTTTATTAATACACAGATTGGTCTCCTGCCATGCATCAGATGCTCCCAGTCCTCTCCAGCTCATTAAAAATCCATAGAAGCCTGCAGCAAAGCATTTTCCCGGGAGCCAGAATGAAGGTGGCACACATCTCAGTCTGGCTACCACTTTATTATTTGGCAAGCAGAGAAATATGAATGTGAGCCATAAATTGCTCTGCTAACATTTCTATGAAAATAACCTCCAACTGCTCTGAAACAGATTCTGTTTGTAAACAGGACTTGCTACTATTTGGATGCAGATTATTTCTAGTGCATCCACCGTCCCCCTTTTTATCTGAGCTTTATTTCATTGGTAAAGAATTGTGCGTGCTGAAATCCACAACCTACGTCGTCAATATTTAAATGCCAGCCTTTCTGTATGTGATATGTTTTTCCTTATATAAATACAAAGTATTGACACAGAAAATGCACTACTGCACCAGATATCTTGGCCTTTAGGTTTATCACAGTTATGGAGGAATCCATCAAAACAAAGTTAACTAATGAACAAATGAACAAAATGAACTATTTCACTACCTTTAACATATATATTCTATATTCAAAGAATAGACCGTTAACTCCTGAGCCCTCAATATAAGTCACATTATAATCATACTAATGTCTTCATTGCCTTGCCAGGATTAGATGTTAACATTCCTATTTTGAATCAAAAGGACTAAAAGAAAACTTTAAAGCTTAAATTGAGAAAACTATCAGAATTTGAAGGGTTTTGTTTTTGTTTTAACAATAAAATAAAAATCGAAGATGTTTCCATTTGAGAAAATAAAGGCCCAGAGAAATGATCCCTTTCCCTTAATCATCCTTGGTTTCTAAGTGGTACTTTAAAGATTTCTGGAAAATAAGATAATAGTTTCTTTTTTTTCCCTTTTTCCCCCCTATATTTTATATATTGTAATTATTAAAGATAAAGATATAAAAGCTTCTTGGGAAAATGTCTCTAGCAAAGCAAAAATGTTTTGATCCAGATGGAAGAGAAATCGGGTCCTACGCTTAAAGAATGAGTTTCTTGAAAGAAACTAGAATTGGACTTCTGTGATTAATGTTTGTTCTGCCCCCTTGTGGTTATGGAGTCCAGTAGGGCTTAGGTAGGACTGGCTGGGTTTAAATATTCATCACTAATTAAAAATAAGCTTTCTGTGTATTTTAAGTCATGCACTTTTCCTAGGATATATATAGACCAAGAACCTAAGGAAAAAAAGATAAGACTCCTCAAATATGAACAATGGGCAGATTAATGTTCAATGTTTAAAGTAGTTTTTCAAAAGAGTATGTTTCTACATTGTGGAAAGAAGCTCAGAAACTTTAAATATAAAAAGATTATTTATTTAGAAATTTATAGCGGATAATTTCAACTTTAAGCACAGCTTTTCATTGTGGTTTTGCTGATACAACTCAGTATCAGGGATGATTTTCTTTCCACAAGTTAGAAACAATTATTGGTGCAGTTTAATTCATCTAAAGTCAAATTTCATAATGTGATCCAGTTATGTCTGTAAGAGTGCATTTCTATATGCCAAGTATTCATTTATTTAGATAGATTCTGGAATTACTTCACTTAATTTTCAGAAAATTCTAGAGTTAGTCACAGATTAATTCTTAGATAGAAGGTCAGATTTTTAAATCAGAGATCATATAGTACATAAATTCACCATCTCTACTCTGAATAATGACATTGTCATTTAAAGTATAAGGATTAGTTGGTTTTAAAGACAAATTTTCTGAGCCTTTTCTGGAGTTTGCTGCAGAGACAAAATAAGGTGATATTACTATTTAATTTATCTTCAAATTTTCATTAGAAAATATGTTAAAGTGGCTTTCTTTGATTTGGTATTAATTGTTCAATTCCAGTTTACAGAAACTATCTGTAACTATCTGTTTTTTTCCCAAAAAACTCTGCCCCATTGCCACAGAATCCATGTTTTGTTTCAATACAGCTTCAAAATAATTAAGTTTGGGGTGTTTTTCTATGATTCTATGTGAAAAAAATTTCAGTATACACAGAAAGTTAAGCCAAGCGTTTTTCATTTATATCCACACATCCACAGGGCATGCAGTATTAAAATATGCATAATTGATTTATTTTCTCTAATGAGACATACACGTCTCTGTGTATTTTTTAATCTAAATCAGGTCCTGATCTGTAGAACTATAAAAGGTACTGTAGCAACAGGACATCATAAAAAGCACTGGGTGGACATCACACCTTAGTCTGTGATCTGACTAAGCTCAAGCACAACAAAAAGACTCTGCAAGCCATAACATTTTCAGCTGGATTGTCAAGATTAACTTGTCCTTTAGGATCCAAATTCTTTCTCTCTTGTGTCCCCTTCAAGCCAAGTTATGAACGTGTTGGCTCAATACATCCAAATACAGTTTTTTGGAGCAAACAGTTTAAAATACAATCAAAAGGGTTAAAAAAAAAAAAAAAGAATACCCTGACTAAAGGAGAGCTTTCTGTTGATGTCATAACTATAAGAAAACTTACTGTGTCATCTAGAAAGTCATAAGACTGGATAATCAAATTCTTCCTCAGAATGGATAAGGAAATGAGATGTTGAGCTTTTATCACAGAATATTCCCGTGATCTTGTGTATGGAATAGGCCTTTCCAAAGTCCTCACTCCAGAAATGTCCTCTTGTGGTTACAGCACCTTTAAAATGACTGATTATCTAAAAGGGCCACTGCAATAACCCATGAAGGCACCTTATGACATGGGAGGCAATGGGGAGACTCAGAAATGTGTCTTTCTATCTCCTTCTAATGATTTTTAATAAGCTATCTAATATTAGTGTGCTTTCATAAAAAATAGGTAGTGGGCCAGCAGGATAAACACAACTTGAAGAGTCATAAGTTCACTGTTAATAGCTTTTATTAGCCCAAATGCTAACAAGATTTTTTGCATAACATCAAAGGAAGTCTGCTACTAATGGAAATAGCACTCATTTTGGCACCAAAGTATTCCGTGGGAGGTTATAAAGTACATGCAGAAACAGCAGAAAATGTTAGACTGCCCAGATAGAAAGTTAATTGTTTAGGAAATGAGGAAATGAAACCTCAACAGTCCCGAATCTCATGGAAAGTCTGACTTCATATCACAGTATAACAGAATGTTTAAGGTTGGAAGGGACCACCGAATGCCATGTAGGCCAATATCCCTGGCCAAGGAGGTCCCCTAGAGCACAGTGCTCAGGACAATCCAGACATATCCGCCATCTACATCTCACATAACTCATGCCTGTTAAAACAGTGTTTCTAGGAAGAACTGCAGATAAAACACATTGTTGGTGACTGATATAAGGAGACTGAAGACTTTTTGAAATAAGTGGGGTCTAGAAAAATTTGAGTAACACAAATACATTTATAGTAAGACGATTTGTATATCACTTGTATATATGTGCAAATATGTATCATGTATATATTTGTATAACACATGATTTGTATAGGTTAATATATCATGTATATTAACATCTATACACGTTAAAGATGGTACTTTCTCATATTTTTCACAGAAAGTGAGTTGGAGTCATGATGTTTCACAGCCACTGCAACAATTAGGCTTCTGTGAGGGTTAGGAAAGAGCTGTATGCTTTCCTTTCTACCTGCTCATCTGCCACCATAGAGACCGTGGTGCCAGGTTTTTACAGAGAATGTAGTAATTTGTACAGTTTTGTATTCATCTAATCTAATGCATTTCTAATGAACTCTTCACTGTAAAATTGGTACTTTCTTGAATATGAAAAGAATAAATCCTTGGAATCCCTGCCTGCTTTTCAGACTAAATGAAGACTATGTGCATTATACATTTGTATTCATAAATATTTAAGCGTATTTGTTCTCGTATTGATTTTGTATGGTGCCTTTGGGTGTTCCCTAGCAGGACTCCCTATGTAAACCTAAGCGAGTGACTTACAGGGGGGCAGGGCTGGAGAAATCCATAAACATGTATTTAAATAAGTAAAGGGTCTAGTCAGTGTGTCAACATTTCATTTCCTTGCCATGCTTTCATTCTGTTTCAAAATCCAAATGTTAACCAAATACTAGAGTTCTCTTTTCCATATTCCTGGACAATCTGATCCACTCATAAAGATATTTGATGTTCTACACTGCATAAAATGCACATTCTTCTTACTATTAAAATACTATTTTCTCAGGCTATGCAATAGTTTTTTTGCCCTTTTTTTCCTTATTCATTCATCTCTTATTTTTATTAAACATTAATCTTGTAGGAAGTTTTAACAATTCTCTGTACAACAGCAGGTACAACAGCCTCTCAATTTTCTTGGCTAGAATGGGGGATTGAGGAGCAGCTTCTTCCACTGCAGTACTGAGATAAAGTTATGTAGCTAGCTTTCACTTGGACTATTATCTTAGATTCATATCTTTGTCATTGCATAAAATAATCCAATATATCCCTATTTGTGAAAAAATATTGTTGAAGCATACAATATTATAATATAGATGTGAGATCACAGGATATTCTGGGCCCTGCACGTTGTGTGAATACTGGCAGTGAACTGATATATGACCACTTTGTTTCCTTTGCTTAACACAGAGCCTCTATATGTGATGGGTGGATTCAGCAAATCATTTTAACAGATGGTAAAAGGGAGGTTTGTGCCCTGGTGTCCCAGTCTGTGATGAGCGCTCAGCTCTGTTGCAGTATCATAATTGCAGATGCTCTAGAAACATCTGGCAAGAGAGAATTAGTGAAACGAAGAAACACTGCCATGTTATATAGCACCTTCTGGGTTAGTAGGGCCCACAGGTACACAGCAAGTGAGGCCCTCAGGACCAGGGCAGTGACTGCCCCCCTGTACTCAGCACAAATCCTGTGTCCAGTTCTGGGCACTCACTGCAAGAAGGACATTGAGGGGCTGGAGCATGTCCAGAGAAAGGACCAGAGCTGGAGAAGGGTCTGGAGCACAAGGCTGATGAGGAGCTGATGGGACAGGTGCAGGGGCTCAGCCTGGAGAAAAGGCGGCTCAGGGGGAACATTATCACTCTCTACAATTCCCGGACAGGAGGGTGGTGCCAGGTGGGAGTCCGGCTCTTCTCCCAGACAACCAGCAACAAGACAAGAGGGAATGGCCTGCAGTCCACCAGGGGAGGTTCAGGCTGGACGTTAGGGAGAGTTTCTTCAATGGACAAGCAGTTAGGCATTGGAGCAGACTGCCCAGGGAGGTGGTGAAATCACCATCCTTGGAAGTATTCAAGAAATTACTGTACGTGGCACTCAGTGCTCTGGTCTGGTTGACAAGGTGGTGATCAGTCAAAGGTTGGACTTGATGATCCCAGAGGTCTTTTCCAACCTAATTGGTCCAGTGATTTCTAGCATGTGTATTTAAGCACACCATGCAAAAGTCTCTGCAGAACAAATTCAGATAAGACTCAAAGGTCCCCTCTAGCTCCTCTAGCTCCACTGTTTAATAACAAAAGTTATAGAAATTGTTTTTAGATGTTTGAGCTGTCAGTAGTGTCACCAGTTGCAATATACACAATCTCTTTTCAAGCAGCATACCTGAAAATCTCTGAATCCAACATTCTCTGCAAAGTTGTCCTGTGCTACCTTACTTGTAGCAAAGATAACAGCTTACTTTTTCTTCTTGGTATGAAAGATAACAGTCTTCACTGCTGAAGGAAAATACCAATATTTGGAAAAACATAGGATTGTCCATTTTTGCATCTCACTTAAACTAAAATTACTGAGATAGTTTCTCAATTACATGTTCAAAAGAAAAAGAATCAGAATCATTCTAAACACTGAGGAAATCTGTTGAAATATTTTTCCTAGAATAATCTGTTGACAAATATCACATAAGCTTTTCTACAAGGAATAGAAAATGATGCAGTACTAGTCACATGAGTTTGAACACTATTAACCAAATTTAAAAAAATGTCTTTATTCCCAAATCCTTTCAGACCTTCCTTATCCTTGAAATTTGTGTTTCCTAACTATAGTCTTGACAAGCAGAATTTGATATTACAGTATTTTTTGTTGAAAAACTGTCACTTTTACTGAATTTCCTGTGCCTTGTGTCGTATTTGTGTCTAACAGTCGATGATGCAACTGTAGTGAAGTTCTAATTTTCTTAGGTAGCCATGAGAACCACATCCCTTGTTTAAAATCATTTGTGGTGCGTTGTGTTTGGAATGAGCTGTCTTTGGACTTCCACTTCAAATTATGTTGCCTCTAGAAGGTTAATCAAGAGTCACAGCTTATGCCTTGCACCCACCACCTCTCCTCAGACTCAACTGTGATCCCTGAACATCCACTCAGCTCCTGAATTGTGATGATTTCCAAGTATGAGGCTAAACAGATAAAGAATCTGTTGGCTATATTAATTCTATATATAGCTAAGACAAAAATTTTCCTTACCTCCTTAGATGCCCATCATCTCCACCATTTACTTAGTGAAATTTCAGTATAGAATTTGAGTCATTTCTTTCTTATTTCCTTTCCTTTCTTGTTTCCCTCATGATAGACTGAAAACTGCCCTTATTCAGATCATGGATATATTATTATTTACTACATTTTATTATCAAAATTGCATTTCAGTGTTTAAACTGTAAATAAGACTCCCCAGAACAGCTGGGAAGAATGCTTCTTACATACTTTGTGCAGCACATAATCCAGTGGGCACAGATTGTCATCAGCTGATATTAGTGAATGACTTGGTAGATAAAAACTGACTCACTGTATAAGGTTTGCAAAATCAGGGCCTTACATCAGAAAGGCTCATGCAGATGTAGGATTGTGAAACTCCACTCATTACTTTCCTGAGAGGTTGAAATGTATTTTATACTTTTACAATGTATTTTAAACTCCATTAAAAATCAAGTGTTGTGGGCAATAGCCTAGGAAATACTCTTGCTTTGGCAAGCAGACTAGGAAAATTATCTAGTAGGCTTTCTTCCTCAGTAATTTCTGTGATTCTGTTAACTGTGATAATGTGGCTAATTATATAATTTTAAATTAATTAAACCTGTAAACATTCCCTTCTCAATGTACTTATGTACTCTCTGACAAATTGAACAGTCTACTGATAATAGAAAATGAACTGGTTACTTAAGTAACATCTACTTTTACATGTTTTATTCAACCATTTTATCAGCATTTATTGAAATCAGATAAAAATTATGAAAACTTCGGGTTTTGAAAAGACAGGGGTTTTTTCCTGTTTATGAAGATTGGGAATGTTTTGCTTTAAGAGAGGTATTGATGCCTTAAAAAAAAAAATAGGTTTTTAGGTTAGATGTCAGCACAGTACCTCAAAATCTAACACAGTGTATCATAATCTACAGAACTGAGCAGATCATTTCCCTAAGAATCACAAATAGATAGAAAGCAAAGTTCCTTCCTAGAGAGAGAATTGTAAGTGCAGTCTATCTGAGATGGATTTAGAAAGACATTATTACCCAGAAAATTCCTATCTTTAGCCCCTTAGAAGGAAATATCTGCTCATATCTTCCCATAACCCTCTCAGTGTTGAGAGAGACAGAGAATAAATGGAGTGCTTTAAGAAGCCCATAACATTTACTTTACCACTTATGCTACCTTGAAAACACCTTTAATTTTGGTTAAAATATGATAAGAATTGAAATCCAGATGGTTTGTTTGTAGGAAAGTCTGTTTCCTGCAGCTGACTGTATTTTAGATATTAGTTTATAACTTGTATTTTAGTTTTCTTGCTTATTTACTGTTCATCTTCTCTTGATACTTAGATTGATTAAAGGTAATTTTATCTTTTTAAATTATCCAAATCAGTACTTTTAATATAAATATGTTAAATATTTTTTTCTTTCTAATTTAATCTACAAAATTTATCCTCAAGAGTTAATTTACTATTTTATTTCACAATATAATTTTAAGGAAATTTACATTCACTCCAACTTTGTGTATAGTAGCATACTTCTTGATATTGAATATCATGCATCTGATTATTTTAAAATTTCAAAGGCCTCACAATAACTGTCAATATTGAACATTTTAAATACAGAATCACAGGATGGTGAGGCAGGAAGACAGCTTCAACCCCATGTTCAGAGCAGGGTCAGCCAGAGCAAGTTGCCTAGGATCATGTTCAGTCAGGTTGTGAATTCAGAGGGATAGAGAAGCAAGAATTACTCTGGGGACCCAGCTGCTCCCATTAGGACATTTCTCCACCCTGTCAAAATCCCTCTGAATACAATCTTTTGTTGTACCTACCACTCTTTCCAGTTTTATATGATCTGAAAAACTGCTCAGTACAGACTCCCATCATCCTGGTTACCGAAGGGGTTAAACAGGATTGAGCCCACTATAAACTTCTTGGGTACATTACTGGGGATATCTTCTAGCTTCCTTTGAGCTACTTATCACAGGCAATTTTCAATCCACCTTGCTGTCCACTTCTCTAGCCCATGCTTCATCAGCTTGTCTGTGAGGGTGTTATGGAAGACAATATCAAAAGCCTCACCAAGGTGAAGATAAATAACATTCACTTCTCCCCCCTCATGCACCAAATCAGTCATCTCATTATAGAAACCTATCAGATTTTTTCATGCATGATTTTCCCTTCATAAATCCAATCTGACTACTCCCAGTCACCTTCTGGTCCTTTGTGTGTTTACAAATGGTTACCAGGATTATTTGCTACATCCCCTTCAGGAGGATTGAGGTGAGTTGACTTGCCTGCAGTTCCCTGGCCCTGCCCTTGAAGATGGAGGTCATATTTTCTTTCTTCTGGTCTTCATCGACTTTCCTGGATTGGCATAGTCGTCCACAGATAACTGTGAGTGGCCTCAGTGTCATTGCCCTCAGCACTTGTGCTGACATCCCAATAGATTTGAGAGACTTCGGTATGTTCAGTCAGTTTAAATGGTCCCTAATTTCATCCTCCTCCACAGATAGTAAGCAGTCCTTCCTCCAGACTTTCCCATGAGTCTCAAGGCCTGGGATTCATGAAGAAATTATTGAGTGGCACAGCCTTCTCCATGTCCTTTGTCACCAGGAGACTGCCCCACTCAGGTGAGTCCTTTTCTTGCTGTTGTACTTATGGATTCAAGGGAGACAGTTAACACAACAGCCAGGGGCTGATTCGAGCCACATGCACACCAACCCCAGTGCTGGTGAAGGTCTGACTCAAGTCATGTTTGGAAGACACTGAGAGCTGTAGTCAGGATGCAGGTATGACCATGAGCTCGTTTCCTCACTCCATAAACAGTGGAGAGCCCAGGGCACACTCAGCTCTCCTGCAAGGGATACACAGCAGGATCTGCATATCCCATGTAGGGAGTAGAGACACCTCGAAAGGTTGCTGCTCAAAGGTTGTTGAAAGTTTAGAGATTCCTTATCTAATCAGACACTCAGTGAGTGAATTGGGAATGAGCACACTGAACTTTGAAATCTTGGCTAAGTAGTATAAGGGCTTGATTGTGCACATATAGTCCTTTAGACATAAGCCATTGATCAAGTCCGAGAGTAAATCTGAATCCAGCTGCAACTAAACTCCACTCTGAGGAGATTAAAATACACTTTGTGACTCAAAAGGAGTCTCCTTTACAGTTTTAGTTTTTTCTGACCTTGTCCTCTCTGCAGCAAATAAAGTTTGTCATCAGAACTTGTTAAGGCCCTGTCACATTTACCATCAACTTTGTTAAATTTCCGTGTTATATCAATAAACATATTGCTGCTTGTCTCTTACTAGTGAAGTGCATCACTCCATCCAAGACACTGTCACAATCCCAAACCTCCAGGATGCACACTCTGTCAGAGCTGGTTTGAGACCTGTCCCTAAACACGTCGGGTTGCACTGGCTCCCTCTGTTAGGAACACAAAGCATTTTAATGAACTTGTTTCAAGTATGGTTTGCTTGGATATGGTGTCAAAAGCTACTTCAGGTGTCAGCTCTTACACAAAACCAAAAAAAGACCAGTAACTTACTTTTTCACACTAGTTCCAGCTACCTTGGATTCTAAGTCTTAGCCATACTTTTATAAGGCTTCAGCAATGCGGCTTCACAACTACTTGCCAGTTTCATTCTAGTTCTCCACTAACATATTTTATTTGAAATATTTTGAAAGTAGTAGCAGAAAGAGGTCAGACCCATTATTTTTTCTAGAATGATGTTATGACAGAAAGGGATTCTGAGAGTCTCTTATGAAAGCAGAAATTAAAACAAAAACTAAAGTAAAACAAAATCAGGACTAACTCCCAAGTATGCCAACTTCCAAGAATTGGATATATATATCCAATTTACCTGTGCTTTTGGAAGAAAAGAATTCCTTTATTGAACAATTTGAACTTGATAAAATTATGTCTGATTCCAAAAACAGAGGAGAAAGACAAAATAAAAAGTAGTGTGTCTGCTTGCTATTCCCCTTCCGTGTGACTGTAGTTGAACCTTATGACATGTTGCAGCACGCTTTTACACCTAAGCAATATTTGCAAAATGCAAATATTCTAATTAGGGAAATATCTACAATACCACATTATTGAAGATAAGGGGAAAATACTTTCAAATTAATAGATTCTCAAGCTCCTAATTTTTTCTTTTCACCTATAATACTAAATATAACTTTGCTATAATCAGTTGTTATCACAGATCAATGGAAGGCTTACTTTTTTCCTTTGCAAAATACCAGAAAGCTGCAATAATTGTCAACTTGAACTTGAAATTGTATTGAATTAGCAAAATGTCCAGTGTTTTGGACCAAAATGGAGTCTTTATTATAAAAGTTACATTATTTGCCTATGATTTTTCCAGCAGATAACTTTTCTTGTTCTGAAAGAAATTATCTTTATGTAATAATTTCTTTTACTGTTTACACATTCTGATTTAATCTTTTCATCATGCATGAAATTACTTTGTCCTCACTGCTAAAAAGAGTATAATACTCAAGTTACCGTAAACCTCAAAGAAGATGACTTTTTTTTTAATTTGGATTTAAGATTTTATTTTGATACTTATTTTCCATGTTTGTTGGTGAACCATATTTTAATATCATTTTCTGACTAGCTCTGGGCTTTTAAGAAGTGCGTTTTAATTGCATTTAAGTTGTTTAACTATTCAGGCTATTTTTAGTATAACTGCTTTGTAAGCTTTTTTAATTCCTGTCTTCCGCCACTATTCATTTTGCTTCCTTTTAATATTTTGTGATTAAATAGAACATCCTTCTCTTCTTGCCAAGCTCAGTGGAAACAGTAGGACCCTATACTGGTGTTTGCAGTACCTCATGTGACACATACATCCATTTTTGCTTACTTCTTCTCATGTTATTTTTCTTTACTCCTCCAGATAGCTCTTTATCCTCCTGAAGTGCATATATCTCCTGCAGTACCACATGGCCTGGATAAAAGTCACCTTTGGGTGGTCAAGTAATAAGAGAGATTTTATGATGTTTCTCTGAAGGCTGTACATTCTGTCTATAATTTCTCTGACAAATCCTATGTATCACTTGCTCATATAGAACTGTTCTGTTTGCCACCAAGGTATTTCATGAAACCATCCTGATAAGCCTTAAACAATGCTGTTGTTCATTCTTCTGTGTTTTTTTCTTTACTCAGCATTATCTTTCTTTCCTTTTATGATTTCAGGCTCAGATGTGTGTTATTTGAGGCTCTTCTAGTGATTACTTCACATTAGGAAGGTTCACAACTTGTGCTTTGAGTTTCTCCTTTTCTGTACTGGGTCCTGTTGATTTTAGTGTCTTTTGTAGATATATTTCCTTTTTCAAATTGTTCTGTTCTTTTCCTTGTGTAGTGCTATGCTCCTTCCGGCTTTTACTCTTGTTCTGATTTGGTGTGAGTATTTCTCTGGTGTTCTCTCCTCAGCATTTTTTCCTCCTTTCAGAATGTTCAAAGAACATGTAAATAGCCTGTGGTAGCAGGCACCTCTACCAAAAAATTATCCCTAATGTCTCTTAAAGAGTTATCCACTACTAGAGACTACCTTACTCCTTAAATATTTTTGCAGGAATAATACTTCATTCTTGGCTTCACATTTCCCTAAAATTATTTTTTTCATTCCTTTGGCCTCATTCTATAAAACCCCCATCTTTTTTCTGTGCTTGAAGCATTTTGTGTTTTATGTTTCACACTTTATTCTTTTTTACATTGAAATGGCACACTTGCACTTCAGTAATACCTTTTATGTGAAGACCTATATGCTTTATAATAACTAATGAGTTAAGCTCTGTTTTGGAAATTGCACATGCCAGCTACTCAAATAGGTTTTGTCTCCACATTTCTGCGCAAGCCAAAAGACAGAATCCTTTAGGAAAGTTGTTTTTATTAATAGCACTACAGCTCAAGCTGGGTGCTTCCACAGAGGGACCCCATACAAAAAATCCCTGGGCAACTGCATCCCCACAATCTGAGTTCTCCACTCCAAATGTAAAATTTTGTACCAATAATAATAGTAAGGTCTGGGGTGCCTTTTTTTTTTTTTTTCCATTTGATTTGTTTCCTGGTTACTAAGCAGTTGCTAAGTGGTTGTCTCCTTATACAATATCATATCCCCTCAGGTCAGCTTTCTAGTTAGTTATTCAGCATGTTGGAATACTGCTGTTACAGTTCATATACCACAATCTACAAGCTCTGCCTACTCTAGCTATTGATGTTCAAGCTGCTGCCTTTGTCTGCTCTGGCTATTATTAATCTTTAAGCTGCTAGCTCTAAGTTTCAATTAACTTTTCCTACAACAGCTCTCAATATATTCTAAGCAATGCCTGTAATTTTTATATTAGAGGAAACTGAGGCACTGGAGCAAGGCAACTCACTTCTTGGAGATCAATACAAAATCTCAGTCAAGCTGTAAGAAATGTAATTTTGTTCCCTGGGGTTTTTGGGGAGAGTTGATTTCTTGGTATTTTTACCAGTCTGCTTATCACAACATGCTTCTCCTACAAATAAGGTTTGAATGCAATTATTATTTTCTCTTCATTCACTGATAGTAGTCCCTATGACTAGTAAATGTTTTGCCATTTAACCTTGCAAACCTATCAGAAAAGAACACATACATAAAAGTTCTTTCAAGCTCTTTGTATTGCAAACTTCCTCATAATCAGTATAATAGCACATCTAATACAAGATAGTCTTCTGAGTATATGCTGTGTTTATATATTTTTTCATAAATTAAAAACTCAAAATCTAGATAAAATTGATATAGCATTCCCTTCTGAGCATGTTTGTTACATTAGAATTTTTAATTTTGTGATGACAACTACATTTCAAGGCTGTATTGTAGGCATATGCAGCATTGTCAGATTGACATTCTGCTAGTTATGCCTTAAAATGCTTGTTTTGGTTAAATCTATAATATAAAAGTTTCTGAATAGAGACCACCTTACTAAAACATTAATTAAATTGACAACCTTACACTATTACGTATGTTTTACATTTGCCGTAATATGTAGGTCTTTTGGTTTCAAAATGTTTAATGGCTATGTTCAGTGTTGTGTAATGCGATTTTGTGCTTCTTATGCTATGTATTTGCACTTGTTTTGATGGGGATAGAGATATTTTTTTCCAAATTAGCTTTTATGATTTGGATTGTGCTCAAAACTGTTGGCACGGGTTTGTTTAGCTACAGCTGAGCAGTGTCTGCACAGTGTCAAGGCTGGGGGCACACTAGAAGTTGAGAGGGGACATAACCAGGACAGATGACCCTAGTCACCAGTGGGATATCCCAGACCATATGGTGTCCTACTCAGCATATAAAGTTAGGGAAAGATGGAGGAAGAGTGGCATATATGGAGAGATGGCATATGTTTTCCCAAGTCACCGTTAGGTATGATAGAAGCATACTCTCCTGGGGATGACTGAACACCTGCCTGCCCTTGGGAAGCGGAGAATGAATTCCTTGTTTTGCTTTGCTTGTAAGCATGGCTTTTCCTTTCCCTATTAAACCACCTTTTTCTCAAGCCATGAGTTTTCTCACTTTTACTCTACAGATTCTGCCCCATCATCCCACCAGGGGGGGAAGTGTACGGGTGACTGTGTGGGGTGTAGTTGCTGGCTGGGGGTAAAGACAGTCCTTTTTTGGCAGGCAACATGGAGCTCAGAGATTTCGAGATAACAACAGATTTGATCGAAATGTGCCAGATCAAATGCAGAGCTGTCATTGCTGCTTAGGTTTTAATTGACAGGCTCCTGTGCCTGCCACGGGGCTTGCTTACCTTGCCGTATATTCCAGTCTAGTGATCATTAGTGGCTCTGCTCTTATTTTGCTGCTTGCTGTAGTGCTCTGCTGCTTCTAATTTCACTCCGGGATCATTTTGGTAGCTGCAGTGGCCATGCATCTGGCTGGCACATGGCCAGGGCATCACAACTGCTGCTGTGCTGCTGGAACTCCAGCATGAACTGGAGTCAAGAGCATGGTGACCTGAATGAACAGGACACCCTGGAACATCTGTGACTGTGAATAGGAGCACAATAAAGTGGGTGTATCTCCAAGTGTCTGTGCCAGTTACAGCTCTGCAGAGCAGCTATAGCTCTGGAGAGACTGGCTGGCAGATAAGGCTGCACTTGGAGCGAGTACACCCCTGAGGGACTGCAGTCTCTAGATAAGTCCAAGATGAAATGGGGGAAAGGGAGGAGCCCACTCCAATGTTGAAACCTATGGTCTGGTCCAAAGCGGTGGAGATGGTAAGGAAAATGACTTTAAATTGTTGCAATCCAGGTTCTGAATTGCATGTTATGGAAATTACCCTTATGCAGGAACCCCTTGTTGCTAGCCTGGCTGGGAGCAAGAAGAGGCGTGCATTGCAATGTTAAACACTATAACCCAGCTCAAAAGAACCAGAGGTGGAGATTGTAATGGAGATAGCTTTAAATTGTCGTAAGCCATGATGAGAGTTGCTTGTTATAAGAATTCTTATAGGAGAGGCTGACTGAACAAGTGGAGGACAAGCCTTATAAGAAGCAGTGCAAGTGCAGGAGTGACCAAATCTGACCTGACTTTTGTGCCCAAAGGTGTCTTATAGCAAAAACTCTTTAGGTATCTACAGCAAATTTGAATCAATACCCTGCTCTTTTTATAATCACTTATTAACAATAGAGATTTTACCCAATATCTAAGATCCTTCAGATCTCTGCATGCATCCCCAAATGCCAGTTCTACCCAATTATTAAACATGATTCTATTTCCTGCCAATTCAGTGATGTCTTTGGAGAGCCATACTTCCCTGCTGTAATGGAATCAATGTCTGTCTCCACATCAGAAACAGTACAAGTAGCAAATGCAAAGTGCTTTATTTACAAATCTTAACTACTCTTCTCAGTTATATAATTTATTTTTTTATTTGCCTGAGAAAAATGCTTTTCATTTTTTGTAATAAATACTGCTCTCTCAAAATTGTTTATATTAAAATGTGTCCTTTAGAGAAGCAAGTATGAAGGAAAGACAAAAATAACAAGTTATGTTAATGTTTGTGTGAGTTCTCCTGGCCAAAGCCTCACTGTGGCAGATCATGACATCAAAGGGCAAACAAAGGAACAAGCCCTGACACAAGGTGTTTATGATTATAGAGGCTTGATTTTGTCATCCCTATGGATTAAGAGTCTAATCAAAACCCACATAAGTATAACTTTACCTCAGGATGAATCAGAGCAGCAAAATGTAACTCAGCTCTTTCATTTCCAGACAAAGACCTTTTGAAAAGATGACAAGGAAAGGAGAAGCAAATGCTCTTGTGAAGAGCTATCTAATTTTAGTGGTGTATCTGACTGAATAATCATTTCTAACTACTAACTGAATAGCTGGATTCATCTGAAGTAATAGGAACTGAAGTAATAGGGGTCCTCAATGCAGGATTTTAGTATCTATCCCCACCTGTAGATATATACAGAGGATGTGAATTGTACTCAGATAATAATTTTTATTGGTGTATACTTACATAGCACAAGCTTAAACATGTGCATATACATTGAAAATTGAATGTGAAGTCTGCAAAAAGAAGGGGAGAAACAGAGGTTGCAAGGCTTAGTCCCCATGTTCCCATCTGTGTTATCTTGCTATATTCCCCTAAGCTTGAAAGGTAAATTTTAACAAAGAGTATCTGCTATAAAACCAAAGAAAAATACAAGATCCTATGGAACAGAAAAAGAATTATGAACTGTAAAAGATAAAAGAACTTACCAATCTTTAATCACATCCATTCTCAAAGAGTCAGTACTTCCATATGCTGGAGTCTTTCTCTTGTTCACTAAACCTGTTAACAACTTTTCAGGGACAACATAAATCAAAACCCAGCTAACACATGGAATCCACAGCTAAGTTTTAGTGTGAGTGTAGACTTTATACACTAAGCATAGATCTGATTGTGACCTTTGCTTTAGAAAATAGTTCAAGTTCTCTTATTGTGCCTGAGTTTGTTTCTTGAGCACATGCCATCAAATTCTCTGCCAGACCAGGGCAGGCATTCCCCAAGGCCTTGATGAGGTTTTCCCATTCTTGAATTAGGAATAGGTTTTTTTGCACTGCGTCTCTTTGAGGATGGATCGTAATATCTGGTAGATTCAAAGGTACAGACACATTATTATAATTTTCTACCAGTTAGTTTGCACCAACGTGTCTCCTGTTATGATTATCTTTCCTGATTTGAGGGGAAAAATAAATTAAAAAATAAGGGGAGGGCCTAATCCCTCAACTTCTCTGTGTGCATTTTTGATCAAAACTGTTGAGTGAGGCTACACCAGTCTTAGTAAAAATTCTTGATTTATGTTCTTCCTTTTGAGAATTAGGACAGTATGAAGGAAATTCTTCTATTACAACATGTACTCAGAATGAATCATTCTGTCCTGTAACAGATAAACACAAAAGAGTAACTAAATGCATTGTCTTTTCTTCGCCTCGCTACTCCATCCAGTTTTTCTGACACCAGCTTCCATTCAGGTTTTTTACTGCCAAAAAGAAATTAAAGAAACTGTGATCTTCATGGAGTGCAGTTTCTCTTTCAGTCAGTGAACACTTTGCTGTTTTTAATATTGCCAAGCCTTTGGCAACCACTTGCTTTGTTTGTGTTTTAAAGCCTAAGATAATTGTAAGAAATAAACATTCAGCACATAGTTCAGGGAATTCAACAGATCATTCCTATAACTGATACCCAAAGTGTCCTTAAAACAAGGTGCAAAATGATTTGTGATGGAAAACAACATTGCAGTGATTGACCAGGGAACCTTCCTGGAAACAACCCCAGCAGTCAGAGATCTGCTTTTCTCATTCAGGCATTTAATACCAAACACTGTGCAGCAGTTTCTTTTTCTCCTTCTCACCCCCACTAATCTGGGTTTTGATTAAATTTATTGCTTTATGTTTCATTACTCTCCTGGATTAGAGGAATATAGCAGAGCAGTAGAGTTACTCACATATGTGCTGGTATGGGTAGTTAACTTCAATTAAAGGGCATGCAGTTCCTGATGAGCAGGCCAGGCACAAACAGAGGAATTTGGTTTTAATGGGCAATTTTATGTTTTCTTCTTGTTTCTTTCCCTTCAGAGAATAAAACTATCCTTGCAAATTTTACCACAATCTCTAGGTTGGAAGTTAAAGCAAAAAAGAACTACTTTTATTGGAGTATTCCTCAGCAGAAAGGTAGTAAGGGACAAATTACAGAACACAACAGGCAAACAGAATTCTCCTAAACTTGTTAATTGCATAAATATGAATTTTTTAAAAAATCAAACTTTTTTTTTTAATTTTACATTAATTGTTATTCTATGAACTTAGATAAGCACCCGTTTGCACAAATCTCAGTAGGTTAATGGACCATTTGACAAGTCAGACACAAGCATTTGGGGTTGGTTCCAGCTTTTCCATAGGCCAATATGATTTTTTTTGGCCAATGTCTGTATATTATATTTTTTTTTACAGGTGTAAGGCTTCTAATAGATATTTTTCATTGAAATGTTGTTATTTCAATTTTATGTCTTTTACAGTGAAACATCATTCTTAAGTCAATGTTTGGGCAAAGCTAATCATAAGCAAAACATTTGCTAGTTGTTTTACTTTCTCCCCTCTTTAATTTGTCAGTTACCAAAAAATGTTTTTCTCCTTTAAAGAATAAAAAAAAAAAAGGCTTCAGACTTAGTTGCAACTTGAATAAAAAATCAGACTCTAGTTTTTTAGTTGAAAAAAGCAATTTGCTGTGATAGTAGTTATTCATATCATTAAAGAATTCATTCATAATGGCACCAAAAACTGACTATGAAAATAGTATCTATACTTTTATGACACACAAATAAAATAGTAGTTTTAGAATGGCAGCAAGGATCAGAAACTTATAGATGAAGACAAACAGGAAGTTTAAAACCTAAAATTATGAGAAAAGAATAAATAGAAACAGACTGATAATAATATACCATTACCTCAAATATGTCAAATTTCATCCAGTTGATGCTACTGTCAAGATATCTTTTGATCTCCAGAGATCCTTTCTGTGGATGTGAATGTGGATGTTACTGCACTGATATCCTGTGAATTTGTTTTTTCTTTCTTTTTCATCAGAAATAGTGTCCAGTGTCCTTCTTGTGCAGTATATGAAAGCAGAATATAACAAATTGTTTCACCTTATGATATTTGAAACTGGGGAGAATGCTGTGTTCTAGCACTCAGTGAGACAAAAGAATGAAATTTCTTCTTTGACCAGAACTCTGGAGTGCTTGGTCATTCTGTTTTTTAAACTATTGCTCTCCCACATTACCTCTAAGTAATCCTTACTTAATAATTAGGTAATCACTGCTTAGCATAATGCTCTTTGTTTTAGATAGGACTGTTTCATCATTAAATATACATTTAATTTTTCACAGACCAATTTACAGCTGCAGATACTTTTGGACAACAGAAACCATACTGTCGTGGTATTAATACACACATTTTGAAGGAAGTTAGTATAAATGACACTATAGTAACTTATGAATGTTGTAGAATAATAAATGATAAAGATAATTCTTTCTTGCACAATTTTCTGAAGCTAGTTGGCATAAAGTTTTGCTAAAGATGAAAATTTAGGAAGATTATCTACTGCTGGTTCAGAGATTTTTTTTTTGAGTCATCCATTTAGTTGGACATTGGTTTATAAATAGAAGAATTAAAGGGAAAAAAATTCTATTCTGAGGTAAAAATTTCAATGTTGCTACATCAAACAATATTTTAGATGTTTCTAAATTCACTAATTTTTGAAAGAATTAGGAAAAAACAACAAAACCTTCAAAATGCTTCCACCTAATGCAAAGTGCAGCAGCTGTTAGTTATTCTATACTGCATAAAATTCATTGAACCACTTTCTTGTATTTGCTACTCAGGAATATGGCCAGCTTTCTGTAGCCTTGATAAAGCTCTGAGTAATCTAATTTAACTTTGAAATTGTCCCTTTTTAAGTAGAAAAGGGAACACAACACGACCTCCAGAAGTCCCCTGCAAGCTACCTGGTTTATGACTTCCAGTATCTGCAACTGCATTTCAAGCAAATCCCAATGCCATTGTCCAAGCTAGAAAGAATCAAAAAAACAGTAAGGGGAATTATTTGATGAACAAGATCTAGACTGTGGCACTCTGTATTCCAGGACTAAAACTCATAAAACAGTCAACAACAATTAAAATCAAATGCAAAGCTCATTTCCTTGGTTAGATGTTCAAGGATATCTGCTTCCTAAGTATGAACGTGCATATTCATCTGCTAGTCTTCAAGGAGAAGTGAATCTCCTCTCTGGCAGAGGCTTCTCAAACACCAAGACAGTGAGTATTTTTACTCAGTCATTGAAGAGTCATTGGCCTCTCCGTGTATAACTGATAAAATACACAGGGAAGTGAAATACTTGCTTTAATTGAATTGTAGTCCCTTAAGTGAAAATATCGCGGCTGTTCTGAAAACATATAAAAATTTAGTTTGCTAAAGACCTTGATTCTCTATTTACTTTCATATCTTTGTGAAAATACTCTGGTTTCTAGATTAGTAGTTTTTCTCTTTTAAAATGCTGATATTCTGTCATTTTGATGTTTAAGGTGGTATAGCTATAAAACTATAGATGTACAACTTCACATTTCAACTGGTTACATAAATTATTTTCAACACTAAAGTAAAAAGAAAAAAAAGGAGAGTATCTGCTTGGATTTCTCTCTCTTTGTCTTCAAAAGGGTCTTAAGGATTGAGGAATCCTCATAGAATGACTGCTCTGTTAACTTTCAGAGAAAGGGTTATCTAGGAAAAGGCATCCTCTTAACTGTGCAAATCTTAATCACTGAGAATAGGAAAAATGTTCAAAATCACATTGAACAATTACAGGAGGTTTTATTTGATCACAGAAAGAAAAATCCAGATCTGTATTTTCAAATCCCATTTAGACAACAATTAAAACACGGATCCAAAATAATTTCATTGAGTAGTGACAAGACAAGGGGAAATAGCTTCAAAATTAAATAGAATAGACTTAACCTAGACATTTAAAAAGAAAAAATAGTAGTAAGGGTGGTGAGACACTGGAACAGGTTTCCCAGAGAAGCTTGGGATGTCCCATCTTTGGAAGTGTCCCAGCACAGATTGCATAGAGCTCTGAGCAACCTGGTTTAGCGAGTGGTGTCCCTCTCCATGACAGGGGTGTGGAGATGAGATGATTTTTAACATTCCCTTCCAACCCCAACAATTCTGTGATTCTATGATTCAAGGACTCCCAAGTAGAAATTTTGAAAGGAAAAGGACTCCCAAGTAGAAATGCTGAAAGGAAGGGCAATGAAATATGCAGGAAGGGTTCAACTGTCACTGTACCATATAAAACAATATAAATAAACGTCATGTGAGAAATAGAAAGTTTGGCTTGAAGCCATATGCAATATTAACAAGGCATTGGCAAATAAAGTTGAAATATTTATTGAAACACCTTGAAAAATGTTAACATTGTGGCCAATTACGTTTTTTAGAACTCTTTCTGTCTTTTCTTGTGCTGAAGGTCTGTCCTAGCGTGTGAACTGGAGATGTTCTGTGCATCACCACGACATCTTCTACACATGTCAGTTCCGCAAGCTGCCTGTCTGCTCTTGTAATGGAGAATAAACACAAACCTCCCACATCCTCGGGCCATCAGGAAGATTTTTAAAAGAGCATACTCCAGTTCAGTATGATATCCGTGGATGATAATTTAGGGCAGAAAAATATTCTCAGCACCCAGCTAATATGAAAGTCCAGTCAAAATATAATCTGTAGTAGCATAAAAATAAAGAGCAAACATAGTCCACAATCATATATAGTAGATGAATTCTGTTTTTATGGAATAAAAATTTATGTTTTTATGCCTAAGGATGTTAAGGCAACAGAATTATTATAGGGACTATTAAAGAACCACTAGCAAATTTTAGTTAAAAAAAAAGAAAGAGAGAGAAATTGGAAGAATAAAGCATAGAATTAAGGCAAATAGAATAAGGTATGAACATCAAGGGTCAAACCAGAGAGAGTCTATTAGCTTTTATTAAATAATCACCCTGAAAAGAGTTTATACACATATATAAAACAGATAAGGTAGATGAACCTATCCCTAAAAGTGAGCTGAACTACCACTTTGGTTAGGAACACCTCAAAAGAGTAAAAAAAAAAAAAAAGTATTGAATAGAGGATCTGATATTTCATAATTTTCTACAAGGCTCACACAAATTTATTTTACTACTGGAGCTGTATACAGTCTGAGTTGAGAGTGAATTCTTTTAAGTGGCATAGCAAATAAATAGTATGATTTGCCTAAATCAAGGAGTCATTTGTTCTTCTTTACCAGTCCTTTTCCTCTTTTTTTTTTTATAATTTCAAGTTTTCCTGGAGCTTATTAATAATTACTATTATTATTTAAATTCACCATGCATAAAAAATGCAATTCAAGAGTTCATACTGATCATTTTTTATGACTGTTTGAAATTTCACAATAAGGATGCTATTAAGAAGAAAAAAGGGAAGAAATACTTTCATGTTTCCCTTGCTTAAATATTTTCAAGTAGAAATTTAGTTGGCAATTAACGTAAATGCAAATCCAGAACACCTCTCAACACCCTCTCTGGCTGCTATCTCTAGCACCATGGAAATCACTCAATAGGAGGAAAAGTTCTTGAGGCAACCAGGATGCTGAGAGAAAGGAAAATACTATGGAAAGATTTAAAGAATTCTTTTTGTCTATTGCCCTGTTACTGGACAGTGCTGAGAAAATTCGGGCTTCATCTTCTTTCCTGTCCTCCATCACATCTTTTTACACACTGTTAAAATCTCCCCTGAACATTCTCTTTCCAGGCTGAATTCCCAAAGTTTTCTCATCCTCCCTATGTTTATCAGGTGGTCCAAGGCCTTAATTACCCTTGTTGCCCTGTGCTGGACTTACTCCAGCTCCTCTCTCTTTTGTTCTGGGGAACCCAGTGCTCCAAATGCATCTCGTTTACCATCTTTTCCACCAACATGGATACTCCCAAGACAAAACATCATTTTACTTCATGTCCAAAGTGGACAATGCCACAGAGATTGTACTATGTGTTTCCAAGCTCCTCAATACATCTTGATCCAGTGTAATTCTGTGAGCAGAGGGAGCAATCCAGTCCTAAATCAGTTTTGGTTATGTTCTGCTGAATTCCTAAATGTAAGAAACAAACAGAAAATCCTCACAAAAAACATAGTATTTTTATTAGTCCCTTATGTAATATTTTCCTTTATAACTCTTCTTCTAAAAAGTATTGATCCTTCCCTCCACCCTTTATTTCTTTCCTATGAAGTACAAGTCAGCACAGCACTACATTCAGTACACTGATTTCTCTTGCTTGTCAAAAACATAACTGATGATTTCATCAGTGTTATTGGCACAGTTGCTGCAGAAAAAGGATCTCTTAGCTTGTTTTCCCCGATAATCTTGCTTCTTCTGCAGTAATGTAAATATTCTGTGGCATCTTGCTTCGTCCTTGGCAAAAGTGAGATTTTAAAATTTTGTTTTGTTTTCAAAGAATGTATCTAGAACTCAGAGGCCTTTACTCATAAAGCTGTAAGAGAGAGATAATTTTGAAAATATTGTTAAATGCTGGGTCTAAAAAAATTGTTGGAAGGATGACCTGAAATTATGTCTGAGAATTGATCTCATTTACTGTGCTTTCAGCTGTTCTGGGGCATAACTCCCACTGTGGCATTGTCCAAGTTTAAAGAGCCTGGATACATGCGTGGTCATCATGTGTGCCTGAGAACAGGAATCATGTGGAAAATCTGTCTTTGAGGACATCATTTACAACTACTTCAGTAGAAAGAGATCTTTATGCTTTCTCAGGCTCTGAGAAGGTGAGGTCTGCTCTCATAAAAGGCAGGAAATGTTAGATATTCATATATCTTAATTACTATTTTCCAGATAGATTTTCTCAAGTTTTCAGCTTGTTACATGTAGATCTATTGAAAAGGTTTCTTTGTGCAATAAGTATCCCAAATGCCACTACTCCCAAACAAGCACTTCAAATAAATCATTAATGCAATTTAAAAAATGTGTTCAAATTTTACTTCTGTTAAAGTTGGTGTAAAAATTCTCTTTCAAAATGCATTTTTTCACTCATTGTTATTTAACTAACTACATCTACAGAGAAGAAATTTAATAAAAAAAGGCATAAGCAAGTGTGTTGCAAACATAACCATTATTATTATAGATAAGTGTGATTTTAGTACATTTCTCAGCAATGTATATAAGTACTGCTGGTTGTTTTCTTCCCTGTTCTAAATTAGATATCTTTTAAGTGAGCTTTTCCTTGAGCAAAAAATTTTTAGTACCCTACAAGATTTACTGCGCCGTAACTACTGTTCTTGGTATACTGACTCTGTTAATGTGAGTAATAAAAAATTAAATCTTGAATAGCTGAAAAAGTCTGGAAAAAATATGCATGTCCTAAGAAAAATCCTATTTTATGTATCTATGTACTTTGGATAACATAGATTTGCTTAAAAATCTGGTATTTTTTCCCTCCTTTTAAGACAAATTTCTTAACACCATGACATTTGCTAATTTGACCGTTATTTATTAGAAACCATCCATTACTTACTTTGAAAATCTGAACAAGGAAGCAACGAAAAAGGAATTTTCTGTTCTGCTTAAGGATGTTGCAAGTTTTAAATTTTTACACAAAGACAGTTTATATTTTTCTTAAGTTATGGAAGGCGTGTAGTATTGCAATCTAGTTTTGAAGTCAGTTGAAAGGTACCCATGGCAGTTCTTTAAAAAACCCATTACCTCCAGGTGTAATAATAAATCACTATAAATCAGAAGTTCATCCTCATGTGTAGTAGTCTGCTTAAGTCCTCACCTTACTAAGATTTATAACAGATATAGAAGAAGAACGAAAAAACCTGTTACAAAGTCAGGAAGAAAAGCAGGTGAGATTAGTAAATTGGGATCACCTCACTTAGAAAAGCTATAAGAGAATGCTTATTCTTGAAATACAGCATGTAGAGAAACCAAACTCAGTACTCTAATCTTTCAAAACTCATCAGATGTAAAATTAATGAAAGAAAATGCTGTGTAACCAACACAGTTAACCTTTGAAACCACTTGCTGTATCAATATGCTCGAAGATGTCAAGAGCTCAGAATATCTCATTAAAGCAACAGATGTCTCCTCATGAATAAGAGCTTCTGAAGTTGTAGGTCTGAAATTAAATTAAAAGATAAGTATGGGTATAAATTATGGGGTTTATATCACATGCTTTCATAAAAAATCTTGTGCTAAACCCTATTTTTTTATTTTCTATTATTATTTATTAGTTGAGGTCTTCTTGAAATCACAGCTAAGCACTTTCATCATGACTATTTTGATAAATGAAGGTGTGGGCAATTGGATGGTTCTTTTATCACTCGGACAAAAGAATAAACTCAAAATCACGTGTTCTATTGCCCCCAGGCTTATTAATGTGTATAAATAAAGCTGTATTTCTAGGTCCTCCATAAAGGTTTCCCTGACTGTTGGCAGTCCTTGTTCACGTGTATCACATATAAGTTAGCACTTAACCAATTCCAGTGAAAATGGGAACAGTGATGTTTGGTAGTCAGCTAGCTCTGAATCCCAGATATTCTAATCTGGGCAGTACTTAAAATGTACAGCATATTTCATAGAATCACAGAATCATACAATCATAGAATGGTCTAGTTTGGAAGGGACCTTAAAGATCATCTCATTCCAGCCACCTGTGATGGGCAGGGACACCTTCCACTAGACCAGGTTGCTCAAAGCTCCATCCCACTAGACCTTGCACACGTCAAGGGTGGGACTTCCACAATCTATTTCAGTGCCTCACCACCCTCAAAGTCAAGAATTTCTTCCTCCTATCTAATCTAAACCTGCTTGCTTTCAGTTTGAAGCAACTCCACCTTGTTCTGTTACTCCAGACCCATGTAATTTGTCTGCACCTTTCCTATGGGCTCCCTTCAGGCACTAAAAGGCCACAATTCGGTCACCCCAAAGCCTTCTCCGTTTCAGCCTGAACAATCCCAATTCTCTCAGCCTTTCCTCCCAGCAGAGCTGCTCCATCCCTCTGATCACCTTGGTGCCTCCTGTGGCCTGGCTGCAGCAGGTCCCTGTCCTTGCTGTGCTGGGAGCCCAGAGCTGGATGCAGCCCTGCAGGTGGGGTCTCAGCAGAGCAGGGCAGAGGGGCAGAATCCCCTCCCCAGCCCATGACAGGTTCTAGGTCGCAAGCACACATTCCCATCTCATGCCTGGCTTCTAGTCCACCTGCAACATAATAGAGAATTGTAACCCAAAGGTATCCATAAACTTTTTCCCTTTATGTCTTATTTTACATTCTATAGGTCACCTTTCTTTGGTTTGCAGTTTTGTATGGTTTTAGTCTTTGCTCTTAATGAAAGCACGGATGGCTCAATAAGGGTGATTTAAATTTTGTTCTGCATGTCTCTGATATTCATCGTGATTCAAAGCACTGCAGGGAACAAGTTTCACATTCACAGAACAGCAGCTGAGAAAGGTTTGTGTTTTGCACACACAACCACTTTAAAAACAACTGCTCTTCAAATTCTCACCATGTAGCAACCATTCTTTGCTATTCCACATGCTGAAATAACTTCTGCACATCTTGGCTCAGGCCAGAAAATGTTGTTGTCCCTTCTTCAGTGCTTCAGTAATAAAATATTCTTGAAGGTCTCTTCAATTAAATTAACTGACATCGCACTAAACCAGATATTATTACTTGCATGATCTGGTAATATGGTTCATAGAAGAATAGCTTTCATTGAAGAGATGGCAACAAATGGCTGGTAGGACTTCAGTAACTAAAAGCAGATTTTTACATTTGTCAGGCATGAAGGTGAAAGTTTTAATGAGTTAAGGAAATGTAGCAATTTGTGAGACATTGTTTGGTAGCATTCATAATGTTCCCAAGTTGGGGGGGAAACAAAAACATCTTTGCTCTGGAAATTGTATGAAATAGACCACTGCTAACTGAGAGGAAAGAAGGGAACTACCATGAAAAAGTCTGTTCATAAGTACCCATAAAAGAGAAAAAGTACACAACTGCCATGTTGCTGAATATGTAGGCAGTTAAATTAGAGCCAGCTGGAGTATCTTAGCACTGGTAGTCTCATTCTCAGGTAAAATAATAAACATGTCCATAATCCTGCCCAAATGTCTATACCTAATAGTGATGGGATAATAACTGTTGTTGGTTCATGGTTTTTGAGTGACTGATCTAAGAAGAGGAATAAAGTCACACATATAAAAATGTGGGAACATAGAACATATGGAAATCTGCCTCCAGAGTCCGGAGAAGTTAACTTGTCTCATCTCTCAAATGCTGCTTTTGCTGCACCAGACACACAAGTGTACAATGCTTCCTTCAGACATATAAATTCAGCGTTATCGATTTCTTCATCAGCACAATGTTTTATATTGTAACCAAATTAGCACACTGTACTTCAAGCAACCTTGCTATCTCCAAAAATTAGGCAGCCATCTTTACCTGGACAAAATAATTTTACATTTGTCCTTATCACTATTCAGTTCCAGAAATGATTCAGAGAATTATCCTCCCTACACAAAATCTGTGAATCTCTTGTTAGTATCTGAATAATTTCAGATTTGTTTTAAGTTTCTCTAGCAGATAAGAGAGTTCTCTACTTAAGTGACTTGAATCAGAGTGGAAACAATGGGTTTGTCTCTCATAAAATGTTTATCCAAAATGATAGTGATTTTAGATCTTTATGAAAGTTATATATTTATGAAATTCCCTGTAAGATGATAAGAACTTGAAACATAAATGTGGTGCAAACATTTATGAAACTCTTGTGTTTATTGTGCATCATTTCCTCACTACAATAATGCTGATGTTCACTGTTGTATGATTTATCTTAGTGCCACTTCAATTGTGTTTGCAGTTTTCATAGGAAAGCATCCTAGGTGGGATAATTACTCACTCTGGAGACAATCAGCAATTTGGTTCATAAGCACCTCTGAAAATTACCCTATTGGCAGAAGGCATTTTCCTGCAAGGGCAACATATTGTGCTGCAGAGAAGGGGTGTTTTATCTTTTCTCTTTTCCTTTTTTCTCTCCTTTCCTGTCCCCCGAAACATTTGACAATTGCTTACAAGATGTGCCAATTTCCTTACAACTCCTCACCAGTTATTTTCAGATATACGATCTCTGTGCTTTTTATTTGTAACTGTGCCATTGCCATACGTTCCTCTCAAATTCTCAGCTAATTTTAAGGTGCTCCCTTAACATTTCAGTTTTGAAGACAAGTAGGCAAATCCAGCTGGATCTCCTGGCAACTTGGATGTCCATTGGGGAACATGTATTTCAGTAAAAATATCCATTATCAAATCATCACCAAGATTCCAGTTTCTATATTTAATTACATTTGCATTGAACCTGCAATCATCAATCAACTTAAAAATAAAATAATCCTTGTAAAAACACCATGGAGATGTTTCTTGACAAGTTCAGTCACAGCAAGTTTACAGATCCTCAGTTCTTGTAAACTGACTCAAGTGTAGTGATGAGAGCTTGATATGTTTCTGTTGCCAGAGCCTAATTCTGCTGCTTTTATTCACATGGGAGGATAGACTACTGTATAAACAGTCTCACTGAGCAAAACAAGTAAGCAACATGGGGGAAAATTAATTCTTGCTGTCTTTTTGCAAACTTCACAGCTAGTAAATCTTTGTGGGAGAAGAGCTGCACATGATAGCACAGTTGTGAAAGCTGGAGGCTACTGTGTGAAAGACAGGGAACTTACAGATATATCCACTTCAATTCTGAATGTGATACCCCAACAGATCTAAGGTACCAATCAAATGTGTATGTAACACTAGGTAATACTTTCCCTTCTTTTCCCCTGATATTTTTCTGGCAAGACTTTCCAATCACTGGAGTCGCATTTTAATTGCTTTGAGAACCTATCAAAGTTAACTTCCTCACCTTTGAAACAACTGCCCCAGCAGAATGATCATCATACTTCTTGATGCTGCTCCTCTTAGCATTTCACATGGGATAATACTCACTTGTAGTTTATTTCTGCTCTTGATTTTAAAACTTACATAGCATGAAGATACGCTTTTTCCTGCCAGTATATCTGCTATACATGCAGCATTATCCAGAAATCATGTTTTCTAATGCCCTAGTCAAAGCATAGCCATAAAATTCCATGTCAGCCTTCCTCCAGTAAACAGCACACTCCTCTAAGGAATAACACTTTAAGCCAAAGCATGGGAAATAATACAGGTCTCTTGTTACTGGTACCAATTAATGTTTTACAGCACTTTGAAATTCTCATTGTTTGGTTCATTTAATGTATTGTCATGAGCACCAAGAGTCATATAGATTCGGATAGCAGAAAATTTGAGCTTCATTTCTGCATCTCTCTAATCCCCATTTGCATGACCTCAGCATGATTTGCTGTTGTGGTTCCCTATGAGACAAGTCTTTCATAGATTTTTTATTTTCTAACTAATGAGTTGTCCCATAAGCAGCAGAAACAATGAAACCCTGCACACTTATGTACTTTGTCCCATTCTCCCTCCTCTCCCTGTCCCTTTGCTGTGGAGGAGGGCCCTAAATATACCCTACCAAACCTTTTAGATGGGATATGTGACGGAGTACTTCAAGCTGCGTGCTTACTGATGGGCAAACCAGCTGCTGACTCTCCCTTCAGTGAGGCCTCTGTATTTCACAGTGGTATTACAAGAATGTGACTATCTTTGAGATTTATACTCATCTTTTGTTGCTTTACTCCATCGCTTCAACCCAGTGAAAAGCATGTTCCTCCTTTTCTTGAAAGGCTGGACTGACAAGAGATTTCTCCAAATGCTGTACCAATGTGTTGGGGACAGCCTACATGGTGTGCTCTGGTGACTGCTGCAGGCAAGTAATTAGGCAGAGCTCTTAGAGCAAGGAGTCCTGTTTGGAAGAAGAGCATCCCTGCCTGATATCAAAGGAGCAGGAAACAGTCACTCAGATCTGATACAGGTGAAATTCTCATCATATTGATAATTGAAAGTAAGCAAAATCGGGATATAAGCATTCCTGTGGGCAAGAAACCTCCTTCTTGTTTGTGTGCTGTGTTGTGGTGGGGCATGTGTACATGGATTTCATTCCTTGAACCTGTGCAGATCAAGGTACTTCTGACCCTCAGCTAAAGTAGACTGCCATAAATGTTCAGGTATGTGTACAAGTTATTTGGTTTTATTTATTAACACTCCTTTTATTTTCTCTAATTATTCCACTGTTGCTGGATGGAAATGCTCCAAAACATTAAAGATAAATTTGATAAAATTGGCATCATACCCACTTAACTGTGAGGGTTTCTTGCTTTTTGCCAAGAAAGTTTTATTTTTAAGGTTTTTATCTAATATTTATTTTCATTACCTTTCTATATTAATTTATTAATTATGTCTATTCCTGTAGTTGGGTACTAAGGCTAATGGAACCTTCTTACCTGGGAAAATTTTAGCAAAAATTTCCTCTGCTGTGCTTTCCTGAACCTACACTAAAAGCTCTTGCCAAAAGTTCCTGCAATTAAGCATCTCTCATGACATCCATGAGCAGAGCACCTCCTAAATATAAATCCCATTCTGACCTGTGAGCCTTTGCTGAGGCTGCCATACTTTGGATTTCCAAAACTCTATGAGGAATATCAGTTCAATTCCACTTAAATATATATGAATCTGTTTCTTTTACACTATGTTACAAAATCTTTCACTGAAGAGCAGGACTGTGAGGTGTGGAGCTGAGCAATATGGTTCTGATTTACGTGGTGTAGATCAACCAACCAATGGCACAAAGCCCTCACATTCTCCTCTACCAGCATTTTCTGTTCACATTCCCATATGTCCTAAAACCTCCCTCTGGGAAAGAATTTGGACTTTATCCCCTACCTTGTTCTCCCCAGAAAAATATTTCTTCTCGCTATATTTCGGAATTTTGTAGACTACTGTGCAGCAGGAGCCAAGCTGAAGATACCAATCATGTCGTTCATATTAGTTTGCTGGAAAGGGACTTTTTGTCTCCCTCCTCCTCCCCAAATCCTCTTGAAAAGGGCAAAGGAAGGGTCGGGAAAAAATATTAGGGATGTGTTAATTTGGATTAATCCTTTATTATCCACTATCATTGCTTCACATTAATATAAATCTACTTCTATCTCCTTCCATATATCATACAGGTGGTAAGGTGACAAATTTATGGAAGCTGCTTTGGAGCCTATAGCTTAATTAACCCCCTCAAAAAGAATTACCTCTTCAAAGTCAAGCTGGACAAAAACCCACCTCTTTATGCAGGTTGCGGGTTTTTTCCCTACAAAGCGAGATCCTCAGCCAGACAGCACCAAAGCATCCAAACGGTAAGCAATTTATTTTTTATCGGTTTTATTTCACGCAGCCGTGAATAGCAGAGGTATGTTTCCCCTCTGGACTAATAACAGAAGTCAAACCAAGCGAATTCCTAGACAGCTGAATGAATACAAACCCGACGGGATTAGTTACAGACGCACCCGTACGCGGGGCTCGCGGGGTCCCGCTCCCCGCGGGAAGCGCAGCAGGCGGAGCGGGGGACCCGCCGAGTCCCCGCCGGCCGCTCCCGGGGGGAAAGAGGCTGCCAGGGCCACTCCAGCCCCGGGGCGCGTCCCCGCCCGCGGGCAGCCGGAGCGCCGCTCCCGCGCTCTCCCGGGATGCTGGGGGCTTCCCAGCGGGATTCTCCGCCGAGCCGCCGCCTCTCCGTTTTAGGCTGTGTCCCCTCCGTCAGCGGCGGGGGTAGCGGATCTCCGGAGGGGCCGCGGCGGCGAGGCGGGGGGAGCTGCCTCACCGCGCCGGGGGGCTGCCGGCAGGCGGGCATGCGGGGAGGGACGCACGGGGGGATGCGGGCAGGGATCCAGGAGGGGATGCACGGAGGGATGCAGGGTGGGATGCTCCGGTCCTGCTGCCACCTCTCAGAGCGGCGGAGGAATCTGCGGGCTCTGCTGCTCGTCGTTGTGGCGGGTGCGTGTGCGGCGGAGGGATCGGCGGGCCCGCCGTGCGCCCGCCCCCTGCGCGGCGGCGCGGCCCCGCCGATATAGCGCGGCGCGGGGAGGCGCGGCCGGCACTTGGCGAGCGGCGCTCCGCGGGTGCGGGGCTGCGCGGGCAGGAGCGGCGGCGACAGAAGCAGCAAAAGCAGCGGCGGCAGCAGGGTTTGCCTGGGCTGGCCGAGCATCCTCCAACTTGGAACTGTCCACCGGCGTGAGCTCCTGAACATGAGCCTCCTGCCTCTCTACCTGCTCGGATTGCTGCTCAGTAGCGGGCAAGGTAGGAGCGCGGCTGCCTTTTTAATTTTTTTTTTTCTTTAAATTATTATTCTTACCTGTGCTGTCCGCTCGGTCAAATTAACGGAAAAGAAACGGCGAAAAAAATATAAAGCTATGTATTATCCTGGAACCAAATTAAGAAGGACCTAAAACTT
>VZDJ01006092.1:10881260-10892901 GCA_008694505.1 Cyanoderma ruficeps
AAAAAAAAAAAAAAAAGCTGGACAGTGCTAAGTGCACTTAGCTGCTTTGTATAGGGCTTTACCTTTTTTTTATTTTTTTTTATTTTTTGGGGTTTTTTTTGGGCCCGATAAATGTGTGAGAGAGATGAAGCGATTACACAAAATCTGCCGAGCAGTGGTCTTTAAAACCCGCGTCTGCCCGCGGGGAAGGCAGTACGGGCTTCGTTCTTAGGAGCAGGGAGAACTGCTGACCTGAAGTCTCCCAGTCGGGGTTTCTCCCCTCCGGGAGACCCTTCCCCGCTAGCTGCCGGGACACCGAGCCCCGGCCCGGGGGTGACGCGGAAGGGAGGGCGCTGTCGGGGTCGCGGGGCTGTGCGCGGGTGCGGAGCCCTTGTGCCTTTTGGAATAGCACCGCGGGGAAGGTGTGTGCGGGGGGACGGGGCGCGCCGGGCTGGTGCCTTCGGGCACGCTTCGTTCTTTGCATATCTATGTGTGTACATAAATATATATATATNTATATATAAATATATATATATAAGCGTATACATATATATGCTACAAGAAACGCGGACTCGGTAGTAGTGGTGCGGCCGCAGGGTTTGGTTTGTTTTCTGGGGCTGACGTATCTGTACAGCTATGTATTTGTGGATGTCCCCTGCGTGGTTACTTAAGGATTTGTGCTCCTGGAAGAGACTGGGCGGGCAGGGCCGCCGGGAGGGGCTCAGCCGCTGGGTGCGGGATAACCACCGCGGTGTTTGGAAACTGTTCGGGCAAGTTCCCGGCGTCCGGCCGGGGCGCTGAGCCGCGCGGAGCTGTCCCTGCCCCCGCTCCGCTCCCCCCCTGCGCTGTGCGAGGCGACGTTCCCTGCAGCTGAGGGGATGGGCGGCGGCCCCACTTCCTAAGGAGGTTTTAGGGGAGACATAAACCCCACCCAGCCCAAACGCCCCAGCGGGGTGTCAGCGGCGGCGGCGGGGGCCGGCCCCGGGCCGCGCTGCCGCCGCCGGGCACCAGGGGGCGGCCGAGCTCCACGGCGACGCCGGGCAGGGGCCGGGACGGGGCGGCCTCGCCCCCGCCGCTCCCGGGCTGGCCAGGGCCCGATGTGTCACCCCCGGTGTCCTGTGCGGGGCTGGATGTGCACCCACGGTGTCCTGTGCGGGGCTGGCCAGGGCCCGATGTGTCACCCCCGGTGTCCTGTGCGGGGCTGGATGTGTCACCCCCGGTGTCCTGTGCGGGGCTGGATGTGTCACCCATGGTGTCCTGTGCAGGGCTGGCCAGGGCCCGATGTGTCACCCACGGTGTTCTGTGCGGGGCTGGCCAGGGCCCGATGTCACCCACGGTGTCCTGTGCGGGGCCAGCGGCATTTGTTGCACTTAATGAAGGGATGGGGGATTCAGGCATGATGCCTTGTGGTACCAAGAACCGCAGCTGCCAAGGTCTCCTTCCGTGCGTCTGTGGCTAAGCCTCGCACCATCCAGGCGTTATCTTTCGGCGACAATTAGCAAAAAGCCGCCAGGTGCTCTGAAATTCTGCAGAAAAAGCTTCCCTGCTTTTGCCACCTCGGGGTGAGCTGGGGAGGTCTCCCGAGGAGCGGGGCGGATTCGGGAACGCTCCGGAGGCTTTTCGGTACAGCGGCGCTGGGATGGCAAAGGAGGAGGAGAAGGGGAAGGCTTCCTTCAGGATTTGCATTGATCTACCTGGGTGTAATAATGTGCGTAGAGATGTGGAGTGTGCCTCCTCCAACGGAGGAAGGGTAGAAAGCGACTTTGTGAAGTGCGATTTCTGCAGCGTAGGAGGATTGCGTAGTTTAGGTATCTTACTATCACAAATGTCAGGAGATAAATAATGGAGTGAAATTACAGATGCTATTAAGCCGAGTTTTAAAAATTATAGGATACATATGAGGGAAGGATGGAAAGAAGAGGAGGAGAGCTGAATAAATCTAATATTGATAGTAAGTTATTTCCCTCAATTTAAAGAAACAGCTTCATTTTATTCTTTTTAATAAAGGAAAGGAATTGCATTGGCAGAGGAAGAGTACAATTTCTTAACTGACTGTAGAAATAACAGAAATGTGCTTCCTCAATCCAGAGCAGGGTATAGTAAATGGGAATGGGAGAAAATCTGCATGTGGAAAATACACCCATTTAGGTTGCTAGGGAAGAGGGGTTTTCTACAGTGGTGTTTGGGGGGAGAGTTTATATATTTTTTTTTTTTAATTTAGTGAGCATTATTGGAGTGAGGGATTTATTGTACATGTTTTTTGACACCACCTTAAAGTAATCTTGAGAATTTCTGAAGTGAATAAAATAATTTGAGAGGCTATTCTGAAAACTCTTGGGATTTTTCTCTCCTTTTTTTTTTTTTGGTGGGGAATACATCATCAAATGAAGATTGTGGTTCTTGTGAGGGTTACTTTCTTGCCTCGTTTTTAAGAAAAGCATTATTATGTGGGTATTAAATGATTGTGACTTTTTAGATAGTTTGGATGGATAAGAAAAAGTCAGTAACTACAGTTGAATGATCTGCTTTGGAAATATTGAAAGTCCTAGTTTCAGGATTTTTATTTTGAAGGATATAAGAATGTCTGAAGCCTTTTCTTTGAGAAATGCTGGTGTCTAAGACTGGAGAGAGGGAACTGTGCTGTATTTGTTCTGTTCCAGAAAATCAGAGCAGTTTGAGAACAAGTAGCAGACAGCCACCCTTCCCCCAGCCCTGGACGTTAAGAGCTTATGAATGTCATAATTATCTACCAGGGCCAAATATTCCCTCTCCTAATTTCATCAAAAGGGAGGAGTTTAACTGGCAGTGTTATTATGCTAAAACAAAAGGATTTTTTTCTTAACTTTTCAAAGCTGTCCAGACAATTTATCCAGCTTGAATTAGCTTTGCTTTAATAAAAATTGAAACAAAATGAAACAAAACACACACACAGACTCCTCACCATACCACAAACCAAAAAAGACCACACTGCACTATGTAAATCTGCCTTTTAAGATATGTAGTGATAAATAAAGTTTCCTTGGTTTTTACAAGTGTGTGGGGACACTGACTTGAAGTGGGTGAAATGGACATCTTCCCAAATCAATTCTATTGGTTTTACCACTCTGCATAATACACATTTCTTTAGGTTAGCAATTTTTTTTTTAAGTTGCAGTATAAAATGTCTTGCTTGTAGAATTTAATCTATTTTGTGTGGTGCAGGAGATTCATAGGAGTGTGTAGGTTGTGCTTCAAGTTTCTTCTTTTCACTACTTTGATAGAAAGTTTCTTCTTGTTTTTCCTGAAGAGTTTCTCTTTACAAGTGCTTTAAAGGGACTGCTTGTTAATAAGGAACTTCCCCCCAGGGATCTTATTCACCACCAGTCTGGAATCCTGCTTCTTTCTGCTTTTGTGTAGTGAACCCATGACATTTGGAATTTTTGTAATCAGTGATTTTGCTTACTGGATTAAGTGGAGCTACTATTTTACTCTGATTGTACACTGAAATCTGAAGTGTATCCTGAGACTTCAGCCAGACGTTGTTTTCTGGTACCAGTTGATTTGTGCAACTGCATTAAGATTGAAATACAGCTGTTATCTTTCCTTCTCCTTTCCACCCTTCTAAAACAAACAAAAATCTGACAAAATCATGTTTCATTTTTCTATTTTGGGCTACGTTCTCCTCTTCAGGTAAATACGAGAATCAAAATATCTGCCTGAAAATAAACCTAAACTGATGAGGAGTTCTGAAACATTGACTTAAAAATAGGTAGATGAGAAATATGTAGAGACCTTCATTTCACTCCCATGCAAATGGAATTAGGGATACTTTTATCATTTGCAGTAGCTCTAAATCATGAAACACATGAATGATGAAGTCATAGATATAGAGCTTTAAAGTCTTGTGTAAGAGGTTGACTAGCATCAATTAGACTTTTCCTCTTACAGCACAACACATTTATTTAGATAACTCATTTTTATCAATGGAAATGCTGCTGGATTGTTAAGACTAAGTATTATTTGCTTTTCATGGCCACCTTCTTCAACAAATATTTTTAGAACAAATGCAGTATTTGTTTGCCCTTTCACTGACCTTTTCATTGAGGCATCTTTCTCAAGTGGTTCATGTTTACTTACTGATTTTCTTTCAATTTACTCCAGTAATCCCACAGTCACATTCAGCACATGCCATTTGATTCCAGTACAATTGAGTCAAGTTAATATGACATTTCGGGAAACACATGTTTTAACTTCACTGTAATTTGTGTCTGTGGGTTGAAAATCTATTATTGGAAGAGTAGGATATGAACTTCTCCAGGTGAAGAATCTGGATAATGGATGCTATTCAGCTTTTAAACAGTTTATATCAAATAATTCATGCCAGATGTCTTATTTGTTTACTTTAGGTTTTTTGTGGGGCATTTTGGGGTGGTTTTTCTTGGTTTATTTTTTTTAGCATACATTTGTCTTATGAAATGAGGGCAGTATAATTGATGAAGTGTACCCTGAAGTTCTACAGGTCATTTGAATCTCATTTTCAATGTCTCTTGAAATTCAGAAATAGGAGAGACTGGAGGAAAAACTTACTGATAACCTGAGGTATTCAAATCTGGAGGCCTGTTGTAGTCTCATAGACTAGATCCAGGCCTACTGGTAACTTGTATCTTAATACCAGGTTTTATTTTGACCAAAGCAATTAATCATTACCTAATTCTGACCTAGTGTCATGGTTTCCCCCTTGATGTATTTAATGGCTTCTTAGTTTAGGTATTTGACTAGAATATCCAAATTTTGGTAACTAGTTTAAAAGTCAGAATAATTTTTAGTATTGAATACGGCATTCAGAGCACATCTTGCTGTTACTTCAAGAATTTGAGGATACCCAGCTTCAGTGATGTAATTCTGCATTCTTAAAATATTTTTATTGCGTTTGTAGCTCAGTTCCTCTTAAAACTGTTAGAATGGATTTGTATATTTTTAAAGCATATCAGGAAAGATTAAGAGTTAACTTAAGAAAGCAAGACACTCCTCAGATGCCTTGTGTTATTCCACAGCATCTTCAACGGGGTGTCTTCAAAAATAAGGGTACTAAGTTTCTTATTTTTATTACATGCCTGAGTTTTTTCATTATTTGTTATCTATTGACTGATGATATCATTAATTGGAGAAGACATTTTCTGATTTGTTTTGCTGTAGATGAGCAGAGAATCTACCTTTTAATTTATTGACTAGAAAGAAGAAAAATAGGGAGAGTCATTCATCTGGTTACAGCTATTTGTGGTGACACCTTACAATATTAAAATCCTTGTGTACTGGAAAAGAAATCCATGTAAGTGCTAATAAAAGTTATGTGGAAAGGACACAAAGATTACAGGTAGCAACAATGTTAGAAATCCTTGTGTTCACAAGGCTGCCAAGCCTTTGAGTGTCCTGTATTTGAGTGGCTCCACAGAAGCACTAAACCAGAGGCTTGTTCTTAGCAGGAATGCATTGATTCCAGTGGGGTCACTGCAGTGTGTGAAAGCGGCTCTTGAAATGGCAGGAAGTAACCAGCTTTTATTTTTGAAATAGTGTGAGATAGGCAACACTTTCCATTTATGCTGTTGGTATGATTTAGGAAATCATGATTAACAGAAAATTTCTCTCTTTGCATTTGTGCATTAGCAACTGGATCCTTGATGAATGCGTAAGAGTAATTGCCTGAACTGCAGGTCTAATGATCTACTGCAGAATGAGATATTTAGGACTTAGTACTTAGATATTAAGATAACTGTGAATATTGCCATTTGGGAGGCACTAGAACAGGATTCACACAGAAATTGTGGATGTCCCATCCCTGGGGTTGGTCAAATCCAGGTTGGGTGGAGCTCTGGGCAACCTGGTCTAGTTTGAAGTATCCCTGGCCATGACAGGAATGAGATGATCTTTGAAATCCCTTCCAATCTGAGCCATTCTATGATCATAGCTAAACTCTACTAATTCTGGTCATACGAGATGTCCATTGACTTAAGTTTGTGATTGCATGAGAGACAAGAAGGACCAGTTCTTTAAAAGCATTTATTTTACTGTCTCAAGTGGGTTAATCTGGGGAAGGAAGGAGACAGTAAAGTGCATCAACTAAAAATTCATTGCACAGTTTCTGCCTGTTGAAGAAAAATGCTAAAATATTGCAGCCAAACACCTGCTGAAATATTTTGCCTGCTTCCTGCCTCTTCTAGAAAAGAAAAAATGCAGTTCTTTGGTTTCACCTCCTCTTTAATATGATGCATAAAGATCATTGCAAATAGGATGAAGAGAACAAGTCTTTCAGAAATCTATTTGGTAAGCTCGGAGATCTGCTAACCAAGGGTGTAATTTGTTACCAGTTTCCATGGTCCAAGCATAATCTTGTCTGAAATACCCAGTTTCTGGATAGATAGCATCCAGATAAAATTGGGAAGCAGCATGAAGTACTATGGAGGTTTTGTCAGCCTCTTTAGCAGTCCTGCCTATCATTACTGAAATAAATTTCCTCTTAACTATATGAGTTCCTTCAAGAACTAGCTTTCCATAAACAGCATAGATCTTTGATATGTTAATTTATGTTCATTTAAGATGTAGTGACTCTCAGTAAAAAATTTAAAAAAAAAAAGAGAGAGGGAAATACAAGTAGCTCATTTTCATTTTGCTGAGTTAAATTTTTCCTCCTATCAAAATTTGTATTGTGACTTTAGAAGGCTGCACTGGTTTTCATTTAATGTTCTAATTACCTGAGTAGTAATGCTAAACAGCTGACAAAGGTTGATGAGTAACCTCATAATTCAGCAATAGTCAGAGCTGTAGCATACGAATAACTCACAAGAATACAAATGAAACTTTTCAAGATGATGCTTCCCAGTAGCTAATATTAAACTGATGGTTTGCATTGCAGTTGTAGTCTTAGGAGCAATACTAGCTATGATCCAAAATTTATACTTGGAAATTACACAAGAAGTCACTGTCCTGGCCGCTTTGCCCAAGAGGTGCCATTTGAAGCATAGTAAGAATTCATATTGAAAACACTCATTGCCAACAATTTTCTTGCTACTAAAAGATGTTGCACCAGATTCAGTCAAGCTGCAAGTAATTTCAAACCCATTAACTTTGTAGACCTTTGTACTGCAGCTGAATTTGGCTTGCATGAACTCAGGTCCATGGTTAAAATAATAAAGTATTTTAAAACAGCATCACATAAAGATGTGATACAGACAGATGTAAATAGGAGAGAAGAGGTAATCTTGCCTCTTATTGTGAATAGTTTCTTTAACTGATGATACTATGATTTTTTTTCTTGTAATAGGAAACATGTAATCAAGGTGCAATGGTATTGTGTTAATATTATGACATTGTAACTTTAATTACTCAAAGCAGGATAAACTACAGATCCAGTGTAGCTTATTTATGGGGAAGAGGATAGCAAACGAGGATATATTAAAGGTACTGGGGGCCAGTTATCTGGAGTCTCATAATACAGCATTTTTTAAGAAGTTCTTGAACATAACATACTCATAAACTAATGTGCTTACTGGGTCAGAAAAAGATTGATGTACTCCAGTGACCTCAACAGAGACTCAAAGAGGGAGTCATAAAGGAACAAGTAAGTACAGAGCAGTAAGAGTGTGATACTTCTGTCAGTGCCCCTACAATGTTCAGGGATATGTCAGGTTGTATCTGTGTGATCTTCCTTAATAATCTTGGCAGATCTTTGTTGTGTGAATTTGTTCTTAAATCTGCCAGTACTTTGATCTGCTTGGTGCACTGTGTCAACAATTTACACAAGAGAAAAAGAAGTCTGAAAAAATAATGTTCAGTCCTTTAATTGTGATGCTGTAAGTAGCCAAGCCATACCAGTTCTTTACCTGACTGTTCTGTAGCATTCATAATTGCACATAATAGAGAAGCTGCCCATGCTAATGTGATGGACTCAGAGCTACATGTTATATTCATGGGCTTTCCAGTAATTTTTTTTTTTTTCTCAGTAGTCAGTTCCCTATTTATGAAGCATTTTATTTTCCTACCCTTTGGTAATAGTTATTTTAGGTTAACAATGGTAATGTGAAGTACTGAATTTTAAGCTGATCTGCATCAGGCCAATTGTAAAAAAGCTTTGTAATTATATTTTTTGCACTATAATCAGTGTGGCAAGTTGTGCCTTACAAGGGGGTGAGGGTTAAAACTGGTATAGCAGTAATCCTGATGAAATAAATGCTGAGAGAGCTTTTAGTGCTAGAAAGATGATTCCCAGGGATGAGCATATGGAAAGAGAAGAGGTACTTTAAAAGAAAGCTTGATACATGAGTAAATGGATATAGACTGATTAAAAAAACCCAAACAACTAACCCTTCAGAATGAAAATTTCTGACCAAAAAAGCAGAGAATGTGGAGCACATGAACAAGAGGGAAGAAGTAATGTTAGTTTTAAGACTAACAACTCTTGTCCCTGTGCAGGAGACCCCAAGAGACCCACCATGTGCAACAGAGCATTATCCAAATGCTCCTTGAGCTCTGTCAGGTTTGGTGCTGTGGCCACTGCCCTGGGGAATCTGTTCCTGTGTCCAACCACTCTCTGGGTGAAAAACCTTTTCCTGATATCCAACCTAAACCTCTCCTGACACAGCTTCAGGCCATTCCCTTGGGTCCTGTCCCTGTCACCAGAGAGAAGAGAGTCTGCCCCTCAGGAGGAAGTTATAACTGCAGTGAGCTCCATCCTCAGTCTCCTCTGCTCCAGGCTGAACAGACCAAGTGCCCTCAGCTGCTCCTTGCACAGCTTCCCCTCCTGGCCCTTCACCATCCACATTGCCTTCCTTTGGATGTTCTCTAATATAATGAAATTCCTACATTGAGATAGCCAAAACTGCATACAGGACTTTAAGTGAGGCTGCACCAATTCTTACAAAGTGCAGCCTTAATTTCTTTGCTTTTATTTTTATTTTTTTTTTTTTTAGCAATAATAGGGAATTACAGAGACAACATTGCACAACATCTAAACGTGGGTTTTGCTAATCACCTGAATGATCTGGTATAAAGAATCTCTATTTTTCCAATAGAATCTTTGGTTTTGCTGCTTTCTGTTTGTTTTTTTGTTCCTGAATTGTAATCTTGTAAATCTTGTCTTATTCATCTTGGAATTTAAGATGAATTATATCCAGCTGGGCATTGCTGCCTATAATAAATAATGCAGCAATTCATGTACTCCTGTGCTTTCTCTGTTGGGGAACAATACCCAAATTCGGAGTTAAGCAAAAGCTAATGCTGACTTTTCCCAGTGGAAGCTGTCTGTGGTATAATATGAATGCTACATCTCCACACTTTTATTTTCTTTCATTTTAAGAAAACAGTTTTATGTGAGATGAGTTCTGCTAACAGAACTGTGCCCACCCTGCAGCCACGGAACTCCTACCGAAGTCGAGTGTTTCAGGGGTTGTACTGATTGCACTTTTCAGGGTCTGATTGAAGCTTTCAGGAGTTGTATAAATCCCATATGAGTATGTAGGAAGTTTGATTCAGTAAAGAATAGAAAAATCAAGCTCTAACTTTATGTGCATTTAAGTAGTGGGCATGTTTATAAGTAGTGCTGGAAACGTGTGGGGCTAATCCAAGAGCACGGAAGAACTGGATGCTAAAGAGGTGTTCTGGTGTGCCAGATTCTATTCAAGAGATAAAGTGCAAGAGAAAAAAAGGATATTTTTCTCTATGCTTTTTAATAATAAATCCAAAGATACATTGTAAATATTGTAGACAACCTATTTCATTCTCGCCCTCTGGGAACTCATGCAAAAATTGTAATTAATCATCATGATCACTTAGCTGCAATTCTGGCTATAACTATGTTGGGAAGTTTACCATTCAGTATGAAAATTCATCACTAAATTCATCACTTGGTTTTGCTTGAGTGTTTGAGAGTTTTGATTTACTTGTTTGTTTTGGTCCATGGCTTTTTGACATTGGTCAAAATCATTCTTCAGACATTGAGTATTCAGGTCATGCCTGCAGGTCTGTAAGTGCTACTCTGAGTGATCAGATCTATGGACTTATGCCAGTTTATGGCAATTACACACATTGGGTTCAACAGCTTTTAGCATTTAGCCAAAATAATCCTTTCCAGCACCTCTGCATTGCTTTTTTGTGAATTAAAATTCTGTCTTTGGATTATACAGCCTGTATACATATAAAATTTATGTACCCGGGTTTGAGAACTCTCTCAGAGGTGGTTTCTATACTGTTTTCCTAGGCTTATGGTAGACTTACTCTGATTTTACATTTATTAAAAAAAATTATAGAATTCTGTTTACCATCATTATAGTGATTTTTAATTCTGTGAGTGCATGGTTTTTGTATTTGCTGCTAATTTTCAAAATAATTTTGATCATACATTCAAATTTCTATATCATTTGCAAACATTGGTATAAATCAAAATATTCTTATCTGTGTTCTAAAATCTCAGGAATCACCTGTTTCACTCTGTGCAGCCCTTTGTGCCACATTGACAGCCTTTTTTTTTATTTGTGGTCCTGGGTCCTTTTTCATCCATGAAAATGAACACTTTATCTGTTGCATGAAAGAGCAGATATGGCTGGGGAAGCTATTAAATAAAAAGTAAAAATGGTGATGAAAAGAAATAGACTTCTCTGTGAATCGTGTATTTTGCATTGTTAGTTACATATGATCTGATTTAGGAAAAAAACAAACAAGAACAACTTAGCAAACACAAAAGGTGTCCTTTTCAAGGGAAAAGCACTTCTGCTGTTAGATGGAGTTCTGATTTCTGTTCCTCTGTGCTCATTTTAAAACAGGATACATAACTGTGGCTAGTGAGTGTACCAGAAAATTAAAAGAAAGACTTCATCATCATGTAAATACTATAAAGATATTCTAAAGAAAACTTACTTTTTTTAAGTGTAATTAGTGAACATTGCTATTGCTTTGCTGCACCTTGAATATGTTTGTGACTATTTTCCAGACTGTGAAGCTCACTGAGGAGTGTAATCAAAGGTTTGTAGATACTGTTGGTCTTCAGCCATGTAAGTCAATGCATCGTAGCACGGCAGAAAAACCATCTCTGTTCATAACTACAACTCTGTTTCCTGTGACCTGCAGATATTAAATAACGTCCCTATCTCTCTTCCTGTAGAAAATCCTATTTCTGCAGTGATGGTCTGTTTTTACCCATGAAAATGACTGAATTATCTAATTACTTTTATGAACATTTGATCAAAAAAACCCAGTGTTGTAACAGGGTGGAGATAGAAAACTCAGGCAGTAGGGAAGGAGGAACCCTGAGTGTTTGTTGAAGGTTCATGTTCTCCTCTAACAAGAGATGTTTCTTGGTCAGGGGTGGGGGGTTCTGTGGTGTTGTTTGTTTGTGTGTTTGTGTGTTTTTGATGTGTTTTTTTTCACTGTTTGGGTTTTTTTAAGGAGTAGGCTGCTAAAACAAAGTGTTCTGGTTTTGTTCTGTGTTCATGGTTCAGAGGTGTATTTACAGAATCACAGGATTGTTAAGGTTGTCAAAGACCTTTACGTTTATCAACCGTCAACCCAGAGTCACCACCATGTTCACCACTAAACCGTGTCCTCTGCCATATTCACACATTTCTCGAATGCTTCCAGAGATGGTGATTCCAGCACTTTCCTGGGAAGTCTGTTTCACTGCTTTACTGCCCTTTCT
>VZDJ01006092.1:10892964-10916785 GCA_008694505.1 Cyanoderma ruficeps
AGAGCCCCCCCCCCCCCCCCCCCTTCTGGAAGCATCAAACAAAGTTTCACATAGCACTCATAAGACTGGAAGACAATCCCCGGTCTTTAAATTCTGTTACCTGATATTTTTCTGAAATTCAATCCTAAAAATAGCTGCATCTGACTATGGCCAAGAACTACTAAAAGAGCAGAAATGAGAATATAAGCTTTTCTAAGCACTTGTTAGGAAAATAAAACTGCACAGTGAAGCAAAAGCTACTTTTCACAGTAAACACACACAAAAAAATTTCGTATTGTCAGTATAAGTTTAGTTTTTCATGGAATACCTTTGTGTAAGGTTTAATTCCCCTATGAATAAATATTTGCTTGTTTTGTTTGGGTTTTATTTTTTTTTTTGGTTGGGATGGGGTTTTTGGGGTGTTTTGGAGTGTTTTTTCTTTTTTTCTTGCCTTTACATGATAAAAATACTTTTCCTACTGTCTTACAAGAACTAAAATATGAGGGAAGTCATGTCCTTATGGATATTTTCTTCCCTAATTGATGTGAAATGAAGCATAAAGAAACTTGAGAAAAGTCAGAGTCCATCATGAATCCAGACCTGAACTGGCTATTTTCATTTCATTTCAATGCTTTAACAGTCAACCTGCTTTTATTTTATGATGTGATACAGAGTCCAAACTGACATGAAGATACGTGCTGATTGTAAACTGCCTTCAGTGTTGTTCTTTGGTGCTGTGCATGTTGATTCCAGGAGCTCTGTCTCAAATGGGCCTAAGCTGAGGCTGGAATGTGTGGTGGGCTTGATTTGGCATTTCTTTAGACTCCTAAGGAGTATCCCTCAGAAATCTTTATTTAAATCTGCAGATTAGTGAGGTTCTTTTCCCTGGTTCTTTTTAAGAAATCAGGGAATCAAAACAGAAATGTGCTTTTTGGTGGAAAAATACATTGTGGGGGAAAGGGAGAGGAATAAAAACAAAAAAAAACCCCAAAAAACCAAAAAGCACCAAAAGAAAAAAAACAACCCAGCACAAAGCCAGAAACCACCCTACTGTGAGTGAAAGCAACCAGTAAGACATGTATTTATTAAAATGTTTATGTTCCCCTTTCAATATTCTGACACTGCATCAGAAACTACTTTTTTGTGGTTTTGAAATAAGAGCTGTCAGCATGTATCTCTTTGAAGAATTACATAGAATAACCAACCTGTTTTACTTCCATGGCCAACCAGGCTGTTTTGGTGTTCTAAGCAGGTTGTGAATGCAGGACTGGTAATGCTTCAGGTGCATGAAATTGGGTGAGAAAGATGTTGCCAGTATTGATACGTTCAGAGACTGACCAAGGTTTTTTTTCTTCTTTCCTGCCAACTCCATTTACTAAAATTGCCAGAGTGGATATCTGTAGTTGTGGTTTTGTATCTTTTGGGAGTGAAGGTGGACCTGCTTTTGTCTTCCTGAGTTTTGTTTCCATTTAAACACAGGTGACTTGGTGTTACACAACTGTCTTTGTATGATCCACAAAAACATTGAAATACTAATGCAGAATTAATTACTTATAATATTAGTGTCAAATATAGAAATTTGTACGTAATTCTATGTATTTAATCATGTGATAATGTTCTAAAAGGGCAGTATTGTTACTTAGGCAGGTGTTTTGAGCAAGCAGTTTACAGGGTTTGAAATGGGAAGGGCTCTGGAATGTACATTGGAATGCATGTTCCCTGATCCCTTAAAACAACTGAGAGAACAGAGTAATTAGAGGGGCAAAATTTATGTGTCCCCTTCACTGTTTGTACACACAAGAGTTTATCTATTGCCGTAAATTGGATTGACTGAATAAACAGCAGCATAATTTATTTAGAGTTAGGTCTAAAAGACTTGGAAAAGAACAGTGGAAGAACAAGAAGGGGATTGTAAAGAGAAGAGAGGTACAGAGAATGCAGCTGTACTTTTGTAACTGATGTAACTCATGTATTGATGTATTTCATTGCAGTAGAATTTCTTCATGTGTTAACTATTGGCCATGTAGAGAGGTGGGGACCCAACATTTCAGTAAAAGCTTTAAACCTGTATGTAAGGGCTGTTGAAAATGCATATTTATATCTCAAACCAATCATATTTCATAAATTCATTAAATCAGTCACCATCTCCTTCTGCTGATCTGTGAATATTCATCCTTGCACTTCTGCCCCAGTCAAAAAACTTGGACAAATGTTGACGTGCCTTTGAAGTGGATATATATAGTTGTTTCTTCAAAGTCAATAACATAACTTCTGTATAACCATTCTAGTACTTGGATGCTGTTCAGTGTACATTCACTTAGTTACTGAAAGGAATGTTTTGGGCAGCTTCCTTGCTTGCAACCATGGTGATGGCATGAGAGGCACACAGACATGCCCCTGCACTGCTTCTGGTTAAAATAAGACCACTTTTCTGGTTTTGTGTAAGGATTACTCAGATTAACAAAAGTATAATTTACTCTAACAAAACCAAGAAAAATTAGGATTAAAATTGATGACATGTATCATTGGAGTAACTCAACAGAAAGGCAGTGTAACTTGCTCAGAAATACAAGCACTTTTGTGTGTGTGTATAGAATAGTTTTAATTTCCCTATTCAGTTGAATCCTTAATAAATATTTTTTAGTTTCTCTTATCTTTAACTACTATTTAAATACTTCCTGAAAATTATGTGGGTATCTTAGTAAAATGTATTCTTTTTATTACTTCAATGAAAATGTGGGCGATTTTCTCGTGTTTAAATAGGCTCCTTGAGAAGAACAGTTGCAATTTTATTAGAGGTTAGTTTGTTGCATGTAATATGTTCCTTGATTTTTTAATCTTGATTGTTGATTTTTACAGACCAAATCTGTCACTTTGGTAAACAAGATGTTTTATTTAATCTCCAATCTTTAATGCAGCCTTCTGAAAGACGGACCTTTTTGAGTGCAAAGTTCGTTGTCATGTTGCTGGTGCGTGTTTCTGACCAGAATGTAAAGTAGCTTGAATCCATACATTCTTTTTTTCCTGTACTGGGATAGCTGCCAAATCTATGTCAGCGATTAACTTCTGAATGTGTCAGCTGTAAAAAATACAGTTCATTGTTTCTTGACTAGTTAACAGCTAGTTTAAAAGGCAGAAACAGCCTCAAATGAAAGGGAAGTACTGTACACTTTGTATCTAAAATCCTCAGGCTCTTAAAACCATTGAAAAAATAAGAAAATTAAAATCCAGTTCTAGGAGGGATTTTTAGGTAGCTGAAAATACTTAGCTGATTCTTCAAGTCAAAATATGTCAGATAACTGGATAACGCAGTTTTCTGACAAAATTATGGTCAGTTTCAGGTAATTTTCAATAAAGGGTTATATCATTCAATGTCTGAGCTTCTGTTTCACTTGTGTGTAAAAAACACCAACACCCCTTTTCTTCCTTCACTCTCCCCCCACCCCTCAAAAACAAAACAAAACAAACAAAAAAAAAATCCTCCAAGAAATCTATCTTGAACTGTTAGAATAATATTTGAGATACCAGTTAGAAAAAAAAAGATATCTTACGGATACTTATTAAATGATACTTATTCAGAGGACCTGAGTGTATGGGGTTTATCTAAAATCAAATGCAAAATCAGTTTAGAGGAGTGTGATAATAATACTTTTCCTCCTCACAGATATGCATGTTTTAGTTATTAATGTTTGGGAATTCTTAAGTTTACAGGTTTTTTGGACAGAGTTACAATATTGTAATATTCATGTTTTGCCTATATTGTTTTTGGTAAAATGTCCTCAGCAGGTGAAATGTGAATGGTTTGCTGTGAACATTTAAAAGCCACTGTTCTTTAGTTCTTTAAGCTTCACATAGACCTCTTCTTTTCCAAATTTTGAATCAGTTATTCCAGCAGAAACATTTTGCTCTTCAAACTGCAATTTTAGTATTATCTATGACATTTCTGCTTTCATTTTCTCTTAAAGGTGTATTTTTGCTCTTGTTGAGCTCAGCATGAAGACACTGGTAGTAAATGAAGACAAAAGGGGTGGTTGTAACAGGTGTCGTATTCAATTTCTCGTGTAAGAGGAAAGATTCAGTTTTTTTCTTACAATGGTGGTAGGTGATAAACCTTTGCTGAGATGCAGAATTATTTTCTTTTACTAGCTCATTTGAGCACTGTTATCTTTAGATTGCAGCAAGTGAAAGGTTTGGATGTCCTATTAGAGCAGAGAAGAGGAAGCCATGCAATGACATGTCAGTAATTTACCAACAGGAGGAAGTCTATACTGTTATACATTTATAAAAACCCAGCCAAACAAGAACACCCTCTGGAAAACTGAGATCATATTGAACAGGTGGTTTGAGTAAGTGGTGGCAGCAAGTTGGACTGCTAGGTGAATTTTTAAATACAAGGAAAGTTGTGGAAGAGTCTACCATTTCTTAAATTCTGTAAAATAAGTTACGTATGTTAAGAGAACAAAGTAGGGAGGAAATGGTCTTTGCATAGCTAGATATTCTAGACTTCCCATATATATCTGTGGAATGAAATGTTAGCTCTCAACACACTGCCAGTGATGCAGCCTAGGCAGAGAGGATGTAATGTGCAGATTGTGAATCCCAGACCCTCAGCACTCGTTCCTCCTGCTCCGTGCCAGCCCAATGCCCATTTCTACTGTGCAAGTTTCCTTCTTACACAGGAGCGGTTTCACTTCACAGGACTTCAGGCAGTGCTTCCCCCTAGGCAAAAGTCAGACTGTTTTATCTTTGTAATGCATAATTGTCTGTTTCTGTAGAAGAGTGGTTGTGACTCACCAGCAGGATTTGTTTGTCTGTCCTTAACTTAGTGCATGGTAGAAAACAGGAGTGGTACTCTCTCTCTCCCTCTACCTCCTCCTTTCTCTTCTCCTTCTCCCTTCTGGTGGGAGACCTTAGGAAAAAAGCCAATTTCAGATACCTAAATAAAAAAAAAAAATGTAGTAATTCCCATCTGATATGCAAACCATCCTTAACTCAAGTTATATACTTAAAGCTCAGATCTTTCTGAAATCTCAACCACTCCCACCATAATTTCCTGCTGTTACTTTTGGTAACTCTTCTTGAGCTTGCTGGTGATGATAGAACACATTCTGAGTTTATCCTATGCATTCTTGCATCCAAGATCTTTTAAACTTGTTATCGTAATGCCAAGATTCTCTGAGGAAGGGAAGGAGGTGTTAAAAAGGGCAAAGAAAAAGTGATGGCAAGGGCTAATGGTAGGAAGACTGCTGAATTGCAAGTCGAAGCCAAAATGAATGAGCAAGTAATTTCCATCCCATGACCTTAAATGAAACTGAAGATTCACTGGCAAATTCTGTATTTTTGTTTAAAAGGTAAAAGTTATCTGGTGAAAGATAACAGGTTTGCTGCTCTTGAGTAAATAGTGTGTAAGGCTGTATGTTTAATTCTACCCTGTAGTCTCATATATCTGAAAAATAAAAATAATTATATTTAGTTGTACCATTTTCCTGTATTTCAATGAAATCTGTTCTTTTAATATTGTTTTCAATTCATTTTTTAGGAATAAGTGTTGATTCAAGATCAGAAAGGGTATCAGGACATGTGAGCAAATGGGTTTGTTTACTCCGGAGTGGAGAGGGATATATTTGGGGTCTTTAACAATTCAAGAGTGGCAACTGGAAGGAAAGAGAATTATTCTTTAGTTCAAGTATATGCTTAGTGAAGGAAAAAATGAGCTGACTAAACATCTTTAGTCTGAAAGTGTAAAGATTATTCTGCCCATAAGAGTAAAGAAAATTGGAACAGCCTTCAAAAAATAGTTGTATAAAATTAAGTGATTTTAAGGGGGCAAATGGATTTGAGAGTGATGTTGTAATGCTGTACCTACAGAAGGAAACCAGGATCTTTTACCTCAAAAGTGCTGTTTGCCTAGTTTTTTTATTGTTATTTTAATTTAAAATTTTCTTCTGTAGATCTGTATTTGGTAAATTAAAAAGTGCATTGAAATTAATTATTTAGTATGTAAAATAATCCATTCTAGATATTAACATCTGTTCAGGAAATTTTCTAGAATTCCAGGTCTGTAAAATCTGTGCAAGGATTTATCATACAATGAGAGTCTTCTCAGTTTTCACTTATTTCATGTTCTCACTATGGGTTAGTGATAATTAAGTCCAAAATTTGAGATGAAAAATAGGTAGCATTTCACAGCTGCTTTGAAATATGACTGTAGATTCCTCCTGTTCACCATAATAAATGGTGTCTAAATGCTTTGACTTCATAAAATAAGTAGGAATTCTCAAACAATGGAGCAAAATAGATATTATGGTCATTAGAAAAACAGAAGCATTAACTTTTTTGTGGAACTGACACAAACTATTCTAGATATGTTTAAAGAAGGATTTGGTATTTAGAAAAGTCACAGCCAAGTAATTTTTGCTCAACTGTTACTGAAGACGTGAAATGATCAGCATTTGTACTCTCTGCAGCAGAGACCTTAAAAAGTGACTCATCTTGAACAGAAGAATTTTATTTGTGACTTCTGTATTTTTTTAAATAATTAATGATATGACAAATTTCTGCCTTTTTCCTATGGTCATGTCAGTAATTTCTTCAATGTAGCTGTTTTTCCTGGCCGTTCCAGAGAGCAGAGAGGGCTGGATGCCCATAAGACGATGTCCTCCTCAATGTGCTCTATTTATGGTTTAAATCAATGCTGTAGAAGCAACTTTGCTTAAGAAAAAAAGAGAGTCATGGTGCCAGCAGACAACTTAAATTCCACGTCAAAGTCTAGTTCCACACATTCTTTGAAAAGAAAGGACAAATGGAAAGAGTCTGGAATGTTTCATATCCTCTCTTATGAAACAGCAGCATCCTTGGCAGGATATACTTCCAAAGTTTGTAACTTAACAGACATTTTTTCTTTTATTTATAAGTACTTACCATGTAAATCAGAGTTGTTTAGGCCTTAGTTTACAATTTCATTGCTCTGTCATATTGATTTTAATATTTACCACAAAAAAAATCATACACTATTGGTTGCATTTTTCTGATCAGGTACATCTGATGAATATCAGTGTAATCAATGGGGGAAAGAAATTTATACCACTACTAATGTTCAGTTCATACGATTTCGAAGTATATCAAAATATGCGTGTATATGCCAAAAGTGCATAATTTATTTGTAGTTACAGTTTGTGGAAGACAATGTTTTCCAGTAATTTTTTTCTAATTATATTAAATCCTGTTTACCACCTAATAATTGCTTGAATGTATTTTGTTTGGTCATTAACCTTGGGCCCTTGTTTTCTGCCAGAAGACATGGATGATGCTTTGTGAGGTACATGAGTTCACACAGGTTTAGAGGATGCTAATTTCTTCCTGCTTCCATGTAACTGCTCTTGCAACTTTCTATACATATAATTCTAGCATTTAATGCCACCTGATTGTTCTCAAGTTTTTGGAGACACCTGGTTTCTATTTCTGGTCCATGTTCAAATGCTCTTCCAGTGTCTCATTAAATCATTAAATGGCATCATAACTCCAATTTAGTATGTCCTTAGTTGAGACATCAAAGATTCCGTATTGGAACACAATCTTTAGCTTTTTGCAAAACACTAACCACAGAATTTCCACCTGTATTCCCTAAATAGGTTTGGCTAAATGCAATTCAGTGAGAGGCTTGTAATTTAGAAATGAAGCATTGCTTTTAAAAACACCTCTGAAACAATCTTTATTTGCTACTTTAGGGTTCATTTTATGACATTATTATCTTGTGTCAGAAGAATATAAATGAATAAATTTAAAATAGTTTTGCTGTGTTTTTTCTTTGCTTGCAATGTCTTAATTCTTTGTTTTAAAAAAGGTAATGAAGTATAATTAAAAAGCAATGTCTCTCATCAATATATTTTATACTTTGCTGTCTAACTGGAGAGGAAATTCTGTCACAAATTAAAATAAAAAGAATACTCTCAAATACATAGTATGAACAATTAAATTAAAGCAGGGATTTCTAAGGCAATTGCATATGAAGGAAACATTATTATTTTAAACTACTGAAGAACTAAACCAAATCAAAAGTTTTGTGAAGAATAGGGAAGGGCATTCTAGGGCATTATATATAGGTCCACAGTCAGACACATGTGATTAACATGTCTTTTTTGCAGGAAACCAGCTCCATCTTTGCTTTGCAATGTAATTTGTAGCAAAGCTAAATTGGAGGTTTGGTTCTTGTGATTTTGGTTTGGCATGCAGCCAATTATGAACTTCTCCACCAACCTAGCTCCATATAATCTTCCTGATGGCAAGTTTCCTGGTGTCTACCCTTGGAAGAGAGTGAAGTTTACATGGAAGACGTGGTTTAAGTCCTGCAGTGTCTTTGGCTGGAGATGGCTGGAAAGTCAAGTGATGGATGATACAGTACCTTCCTTGTTCTCAGCCTTCTTTTCTCCATTATCTACATTCAACAAGGACTTAAGGGTGAAAGAAGGCTTGTTCTTCCTGTTATCTAAAGCAGGATGGTGCTTGTGAGTGGATTGCACGGCTAGTGTAGAACACCAACAGCGCGGGATGACTCTACTACATTGTCCAAATATTGTATTTGCTTATACCTGTTTTGTGAAGCTGCTTGTATTTCCCTTAAAATACATATTGCATTGTGAAGAAACACAGTGCAAGTGGCATGACAGGCCCTAAAGGAAATAATGTGCTGTTCCAATAATCTGTTTCTGTGAAGACAGCAGCCACGTATTGTCTTTGACAGTCGTGGTTTTACTGCTATCTGTTGGATATATTCAAGAAGCAGCAGTCCTCCTCACCCAATTGACTCAAATTACTTTGTCTTTTTGTTTTAAGCAGTTATTCATATACACACGCCGATGAAAGACTGAAATGCTCTAGGATTGCATTTGAACTGGTTCTCTGGTTGGATATGACTGCTGCTGAGCCTCTTTAATGAACTTCTGTACGAATTTCTGAAATTTTTTAAAATCAAATCTCTGAGGATTTGTCAGAATATTTTTTATCAATTTTTGGCCTCTCTAAATTAGTTAGTGGTAGATAGAAAGTATATGTCCCAGTTCTGTAGTTAATTCAAAGATTTTCTTTTTTCTTTTTCCATTGATTGTTTGTTTACAGTAACAATTTTATATTATGAAGTTCCTCCCACTGTCTCTGTACATAAATAGGTTTCTTATTAAATTATCTCCACCTGGTGGCAGCATGTCATAGCAAGCAAGGGAGTAACAAGCCGAACTGCAGCATTTTTTAATTTAACAGAAACATAACATCAAAGCTAGTTAAATCAGATGAGTCATTTGTTGCTTAAAAAACCCTGTAAATATGCATGAAATATTTTATAGCTGAATGTGGTGTCTCATATGTAATTGGATATCTAACTGATAAGTATCCCATGCCTTCAAAATGCAAGTTGATTGCCATGAGTTCTGTTGGCAAAATTGTATTAATGTCTGCATTGCTTCCCTTAAGAAGAACAATGCAGGTATTTTGATCGGGAAAGCCAACATTCAAAGTGTTTAGCATATCTATTCTGCTTATTCTTGTAGTTATAAAATATGGATTAGGCTGTGTAGCGTTTGCATAATGTGTTTTCTTGGAGCATGTTTTTGTAGTCTGTTGCAAAGAAATGCTCTTTGCTGAAGTGCTGAATTGCCGGTTTTCCTCAGTGGAGAAAAGAAACATTTTCAGAACAATAAGCGCAGTGTCAACAGTATCGTATGAAAAGTCTTGAGGTAAGTTCTTAAAAAATAGTTTTTAATGTCACAGTCGTCCAAACAAGGTTTCCATATGAAGTACCCTGCAAGCAATTCTGTATTTGGAATGGTGCGAGGTGATTTGACCAGCTTAAATCACGTATGAAATATGCTTTTAACATCTGGGGAGATGTTTAAGTGGTCATGTCTTTCTTTCAATAGAAAATATTTAGATTTGGAGTAAAAAACAAAACAGCAAATATGAGGTTAGTTACTATAGCCTGAAACTACAATCGTGATAAGAAGACTTACTATTATTTTTGTCCCTAACTAAAAAACAAGTCATAATATTAAAAGTTTGGTGAGAGCCAATTAGCAGCTGGTAACTTGTAATAAATCATGTGGGTTTGATTTAAAGCTTATAAATATATTTATTTATATGTAATGTCATTTGAAATCTGTTATATTAAAAAACTTTGAATCAAATACCCCATTTTTTTAACTTAGGAGTTTTTTAAAATAGACTTCTGGGTTCCTTTGAAAAGGAAAAATTATAGCCTTTTTATTGATGAGTTTAAATTTAACATGTTACTTTGAATAGTGAAATTATTTTGATATAACTCTTTACAGCATATACTGTCTCATGATGAGTTCTCTAGTGGTTTAAACACAACTATAAAAAAACGTAAAGACTGAGAACTTCCTGTGAAAATCTAAAGGCTGGTTTGATTTCAGTTAGTCTTTTTCTTTGTCTGGATTTTTTAAAAGGAAAGTTAAAAAGCAAAGAAGAACAGGCTGACACCAAACAAAGGGAAGTTTGTGTCATTGTGGCAATATCCATGCTCTGCTCTCAGATCTTACTTGATGTGTGCTTGCCCGTATGTGGAGTCTTTTTTATAGCTAAAGTACTGCTCGTATAACCCTTCCAGGTGAGAACTACTGAATTTACCTTTGCTGACGTCCTCTTAGGCTTAATAGCCCACAGAAATTGTTATCTGTAAGTACTAAATAGAAAAAACAAGGGACACAAGGAGTTAATGCATTACTTCTGCTCACTGAGTCTTGAAATTCTTCAGTCTTAAAAAGGTTGTGCTCACCTTGTTTTTCTGTTGTGTGAGGTGCATAAAATAATTCAAGGAAGGAAGGGGAAGGAATCCCAACCAAGCAAATTATATTTACATAGCCGAGCAGCCAGTCTCTCTTATAAGCCATAAATAAGGGAATATTACATTGATTTGTCATACTGCATTAATCTAATGAAATCATCTGAGGCAAAATTTCTATTAGGGTTTTTTTTTTCTTTGTGTATTGAGCTTTTATGTGGAACAAGGATTCCATTTTCCTTTGATCTATCAAGGAGTTTCAAGGCTGAAAAGATATTTCTGAATTTACCAACAAATTTCTAGTTATTACTTAAGAACTATACAACTGAAATTCACCCAAAAAAAGAGATTAGAGGCTAACTCAATCTTCTTGCTTGCNGCTGACCAGTTCTGATGAGATCAGGTAGTATAAGCTGCAGTGAAGAATTTCCTGCTTTACTGATTATAATTATTATTATTATTTAAAAATATCACTACTCTTAGCTTTTTTCAGTCTTATAACATTGATAAAAAGAAAAAGATTAAAGGTTTGGGGGAAGGTCTAATTTGCCTTACAGAACTCCAGCTGGAAATTTTGACTCCAAACCAGGTACTAAGATGTTTTCATACTGCTTCAGAGATTCAGACCACAAGCTGCTGATTTTCTCTCAGAAGATTATGCCATTTGTAGGTTCAGTGATTTTTGTTGTCTGCCTGGGAAAGCCAAGAAAGCTCCTCCCATTGCTCCTTGCTCTTGTCCTTCACCTTGGGGTGAAGGTGCATAGCCCAGTGAAGCTGCCTTCTCTTTCTTTCCTTGTGCATTAACAGGAATAAGGACCCAGGAGTAGGAAAGTATGAACTTCCTTTTGGGGAAAACAGGGTGTCAAGCCTCGTAAGAGCTGTGCCAGTTAAGATGCTCCTGGAAATTTTATCCCCATTGGCATTTCTTTAACCAGACACAAAGGGTGCAGTTTAGATGGCATTGTAAGCCTTCAGTGTGTATAGCAAACACAAAGGTTTTGGTAAGTGTTTGAACTGATAGACGTGATGGCCAGATTTCAGGGAGAGGAGAAGCATTCAGGATGGCCTGAGCAAATGAGCTGAGGAATACATTCCTCAGGCTTTTTAGAGGAATGGGCCAATGTGGAAACCAGAACCTCCATTTTGGAGTGCACAGCTCACCCTATGGATTACACTGGGCTTTGGTGCCTGCCAGGCTCTGCAGCTTGGCCTGATGGGCACAGGCTGTATGTGGGGGAACTGCCCTTGGCCTGTGCTGTCAGGGGATGCTCAGCTGCAAGGACTTGGATAACAGGAACATGTTCTTCCCCTGGAGGGTGGTCAGGCACTGGAGCAGGCTCCCCACAGAGTGGTCACAGCCCCAAGGCTGCAGAGCTCCAGTAGCATTTGGACAAACGCTCTCAGGGATAGGGTGGGATTGTTGGACTGTCCTGTGCAGGACCAGGAGTTGGACTCAGTGATCCTTGGGTTCGTTCTGACACGACATATTCTGTGATTTCTTAAAGGAAGCCTGTGGGTGCCTGGTTTCTTCTGCACAGCTCCTTATCTTATGCCACATTCATGGCTCAGTAGAGTTTATTTTGGCAGAATGAGTGTTGTGTGGCATTGTTTGGTGTGGAGGCTTTTTTTGGTTGGTGTTTTGAGCAGCAGTTGGTAGAGTATTTGTGTGTGTGTGAATTCACAGTACTGAGAGATACCAAGACTTCTTTGGATGTAATTTTGCTGCGTGCTATATTGAGGAAGGAAAACCAAGGAGATTTTGAAAGGACAGTCATCAAAGTAGACTCAGTAATAGACTCAGTGAGATATTTTAATTTTTTGGTAATGTAAGCCAAACAATTATTAGGTTAATATTTGAAAAATAATAATAATAATAAGGTAGCAAATAAATACATATTCTCTAGTACTTAGAACTTACTCCTTCTTAAAAAGCATTGTGTCAGTTGTTACATCTGAAATAGTTGAATAAAGAGTATTTAAATTCCTTTCTTTACCATAGATGCAAATACTTCAAATAGTGTGCATTTGAGAGCTTGTGAAGTACTTATGAAACATGAAAAGAAAGAAAAAGCAACCCTTCTGGAACTGGCTTGGGAATCTCATTATGTAATACTTCAGCAGCTGCGTACTTTTATACTTTCGGCCACTTCTTTCTCTTTTGGCTCTAATATCTGCTATAAATTGCACTGAATTCCACGCTCTTTTCTTAACAATTTTGTTTCTGTTTAGAGTGAGTGTGACATTTTCAAACTCTTTTTTCTAGAAGTACCTTATTTTTAATTTTTTTTTTACTTTCCCTTTCAACAATTTTAATCTGAACTAATCTTTGAAAATAGGGCAGACCTCTGAAAGCAAGGAATTTTTTAGGCTAAGAACAAAAAATGTAATCAAACAACTGTATTGCTTAAAGTCGTGTCCTTGCTTCTCCTGTACAGGGAATTTGCATTCAGCTGAGTTGGTAATGGAACTTATTGTATAAACTAACTTTTAAGCCCTAAAGTGTTTATTTAGATGTTCTAAGTAGGCTGTGAACATATGGATAGTCTTTGTAGAAGTCTTTTTAAAATGACCTTTAAAAAAATTTCTATGATGTGACATGAAATTTTGTTTCTCCATATCACCATTCATTTCAATATTGAAATTCAAAGCATCCAAACAACTGTTTACAAAGTGATGTATCTTCACCTTTGCATTTGCTGCTACCTGTAAAAAGGGCTGTATAAGTAAATTTTGATCCTTGTTGATATTTAACGAATTAATTCTACTTGTACAGTAATTAAGGCTGATTCATATATAGTCTGTTGCTAACAAAGGAAACATGCAAAATATAAGTGCAGGAACCAACTCCTCTTTTTTTTTTTCCTTTATATTTCTTACCATGACATATCCTGTCTGGCAGTCTTTGTATATATTCCAGGGTTTAATAATTTCTTAGAGAGCAAAATCTTTATGGATAAATGCACTGTTTTAGGATAACTATGGTTATATAGCCCCAATTAAAAAAAATATATTGCATTTTTTCTATCTTTCTCTGGCGTCTAAGTCCAAACAGGACAATGAGGTAAAATTTTACATTTCCATTTGTTTACTGACAGAGTAAAAATAGGACTGTTGGTTTACTGCTGAGGTTGCCAGGATATTTTCATCTGGGGGGACTGAATCCATACTATGTCAAAAAGACAGATGAACTCTTAAACACTCAATTGCTTTTCTGGTGGTTCTCAATCTTGGAGTTCATCCAAGTGTATTTCATGGTGAGTCTCTCTATAGTGCTGGCACTTGGGTGCTTTGAGTTGAAACAAAGTTTTCTTTACTCCCTGTAGTAAACACCACTATTAATGTGAAGCACTGAGGGTTTTGTTTCTAATGTTATATTCTTAAAAAGGTGTATAAGCTTTCTCTTTTTTTCAGAATTTATTAAGGATATATCCAGTATTGAAATTTAGCAGCTACTTTATTTTAGAGAAGCAAGTATATACCCTCTGAAATTTCAGCTGCCTAAGCCACTGTGCACTTCTGGAGAAGTTAGAAGCTGTTGCCTTTTTAACAAAAGTCAGTGACGTGCAACTTCTCAATTTAAATGGATATTTTGGGGATTACACTGAATACCTAAGACTCATGTTTGTGTTCTGTATTCATTTTGAAATCCTCTCTGTATTGCTTACATATGTGAAGCTGCTGTTTAACTTTGTTCTTCTGTGTACCAATTACAGTCATATTTGTGATGTAGTAAAACTAAGAATGGCTTAAAATTAAAGCTGCAGCTCAGTGTGCACCGTTGTATCACTAACTGAAATTCTGTGTAGCCTTGTGGGGAATGGGCTGTAGATTTGGGGTTTTTTGGGGTTTTTTTGGGTTTTTTTTTTGTCTGCTTAAAGTATATATAAGAGAGTTTTTCTACATTGCAGTGATATGAAGTTTTTAGAAATGAAATAATTTGATTTTTGGATCCTTTGATTCCAACATGAGTAATTTAAAAGTGAGATACTGGGATCACCTGGGAAGATTATTGTGTGCACATTCTGTAAGGTTTAGAAAGACTTCTTTCGTCATATGACCATACCTCCATCCAGTAAGTAAAGCATATGCTACTTTATACATCTGTGATCAAATTGAGGTAGCTATACTCTTGTTCACTTAGAAGAAAAGTGAAATTTCTGGGTTCCAGCTGTCTGTAAATTTTAACTGCATGCAGAGAAAGAAGAATTCTTATTTCTTTCCAGTGGCAGGAACTCATTAAACTTGTAGTCTCTTTGCATGATCAGTTTGAGTCTGAAAAATACCCATATATCCATTTCTAGTTTGGAAATGAGCAGCAGTCAGTTCAATATTTGAATAAGATCTTTCTTTAATATTCTGAAAATGTTTTAATCTTCTATCAGTCACAATAATGGAAAAATAGTCAAAAAGGAAATAATGGAAAAAGGTCTGAGAGTACAAAGTATAGTAGTTTTTCATATCTCTGGATAGATTGTGGGGCATATAGCTAAAAGATATTTCTAGACTCAACAGAAGCCCTTTCAGCATAGAAAATAAGTTTTTTTAGTATGTCACAAGTATGAGGTTCAGATGGGTTCTGTATAGAAAGGGAGAAAAATTAAATCTCTACCTAGATTGTACTCAAATCCCCAGGGTTAAATAAATTTTCTATTAAAATGTGATCTTTCTTGGTTTTATAGATTGGGTGGTTTTGGTTTTTGTTTTGCTTTGTTTGTTTTTTAACTACAAATATTTTCTTACCATCATAGAACATAGCACTTATTTTTATCATAAACTGTAGTAATAATAATTTCTTAAAATGCTCAGTTCCAAGCTGCCACATGTGGATGCTACTAGTGGCATCTATAGAAGTGTTAGGACTATGCCATGATGATTCTTTGTTAACATTTTTTAATTATATAAAATTAGATATGCATATGTCTGAGCAGAAATAATCAGGAGAGGGACTGAGAAAAAGACACGTATCACCATGTATTGCATTTATTTGGTTTCTGTTTCACTGTAAAACATTCCTGCAGGTTTTGGATAGCTGTCCACGCATCTAGAGATTTACATAACTCTTTAATGTTTTTGTGTAGTAAGGTGGATTCTGTAATAAATAAAAATCCAAATATTTATTCTGTAATAAATAATTGCCAAAATAAAAGCAATTTCTGAGAGTTCAAATTTCTAATTTCTCGGACTGAATTCAGTAAATCAAACAAGCCACTTATGTTTTAAATTTATGCTTAATGTTTTAAGTTATATGTTTAATGGGCCAACCCATTTAATAAGAGACTTTATCTTCTCAAGGAATGGAATAAGATTTCTGCTTTCTCATCCTCATATAGGTCAGGAAAAGGCTTCTCTTAGTTGTTTGAGGTTCTAATTACAACTGTGAGACATTGGCCACTTCCTAAAATAATTCAGGTAACTTGGAAACATCCTTGTTTTCTATTTAGGAAACAGCTGCCATGGTATGAAAACAGTTTCCCTACATGTTATTTTTCTACCATTTCTCACCTACTCTGACCACAATTAAACAACAGATTGTATTTGGTGATTTTGTTAGTGATATCATTTCAGTGAAGAGAGAAACATCCCCCAGCCTCAGGAATACTGTCAAATATTAAATTTGGTTCTGTGTGACTTTCAAATAGAGAAAATCTGTGATCACCGAGGCTGGGAGTGTCCCACTTCAGGGACAGAAAGATGAGGCTCCACACAGCAGCAGTTCAAGGGAACAACCTTTAATTCAAAATCTGACTCCATTTATATACACTTGTACAAAGGTCAAGAGATCAGCTACACAGGTTGCCACCTCTCCAACCTGGATGGTGGACATCACCATCAATCATTTCTTCTCTCAGAGGAGAAATATGTAAACATTCAAAAAATACACATTGTCTAGATGAAGCTCCGTGAGAAACTGCAGGAACAAAGACAGAAGGCAGAAAATTCAGGGCGACAAAAATCCAGTTGTGAATTCTAAAATTTCATCTGGTTGATAAAGAACTTTACATCAAATAAATGCCAGTAGGGAATAGAGGCATAAGAGAACATGGATCTAAAAGTTCTAGTGTGAAAAGAGAGCTGCTGAATGAAGGTGTTATTAGGAAATTATATTATTGACCATAATTTTACTGAAAATTATGTGTTGAGCGGTAGCATGGATTAGGAGCACTTTGATTGAAGTGTCTGTGAGAAGCAGATCACAGAATCCCAGAATGGTTTGGGTTGGAAGGGACCTTAAAGGTCATCTCATTCCAACCCCTCTGCTGTGGGCAGGGACACTAGACCACGTTGCTCAAAAGCCCCATCCAACCTGGCTTTGAACACTTCCAGGGATGGGGCAGCCACAACTCCTCTGAGAAACCTGTGCCAATGACTCACCACTCTAACAGTGAAGAATTTTTTCCTACTGTCTGATCTAAACCTACTCTCTGTCAGTGTGAAGCCATTCCCCTTGTCCTGTAACTCCAGACCCTTGTAAATAGTCTCCAATAGTCTCTCCATCTTTCATGTGGGTTCCTTCCCGGCACTGTAAGGCCACAATTCTGTCACCCAAAGCCTTCTCTTTCCCGGGCTGAACAATCCCAGTTCTCCCAGCCTTCCCTCCCAGCAGAGCTGCTCCATCCCTCTGATCACCTTGGTGCCTCCTGTGGCCTGGCTGCAGCAGGTCCCTGTCCTTGCTGTGCTGGGAGCCCAGAGCTGGATGCAGCCCTGCAGGTGGGGTCTCAGCAGAGCGGGGCAGAGGGGCAGAATCCCCTTCTCAGGCTGCTTATGAGGCTTAATTGGGGACTTAAAAAAAAACCCAAACATATTTTTTGTTGTTCAGTGACAAGAAGGATCTGGAAAGCAGGGAGTCCGTATGGTAGATGGTATTATAGTTATGAACACTAGGCACAACAGCAGTCTATATGAGAAACTATTAGAAGCTCTTAGGTCCTAAAATTGAAAATAGTGATTTACATAAGAATATTCCTTATTACTTTCCTTTAAATCCTGCACTATAAAGTTTCCTCTAGCAGTGCTTTTACGGTGTTTAATAAATATATGAAAAAATTAACTGTAAACAGCATGGAAAATTGCTTATACTAGTGAGGTTCAAGGCTGTGTTATCAAGAAATTTCCATTTGCTTCTTCTTCTTTTTTTTTTTTCTTTTTTTTTTTTTTAACTGATGGGATGACCCAGAGTAGTCTTGCTTCTTTATCTTTGCATTTATTTTTGTGTGCTTTGGTGGTATGGAGAAGTATCTGCCAGAGAATATCTCCCTGCCTGTGCTGCTCTAAAGGCTGACTTACTTTCCATCTCTCAATGCAGTACGAGGCCCAAATATAGAAGTACAAGTTTACACTCCTATAAATTAATAAGCCTCCAAAACTTATTGTCTATTGAGTATAATTAGTTAATAGAGCAACATCACCGTGGTTTATACTAGATAACATGCTGTAGCTGAGCCAAGTGTGAATGAAAATAAGTGCAGGAAAATTTTAACTCTTGAGTTAATTTACACACAATAAAGATTTTTCCATATCTCTGTAGCAAGTATTTAGTTCTAAAATTGGTGCAATCTTTTTGTAGAACATTTTATGATTGTAATGCTACAGCTTTTCTTTTGGATCCTGTTACTCCTTCAGAGATTAAAATGTAAGAAATACAGTATGCTCCCTTAAGGTTTCTGTTTCCTGGTTTTATTTTCTTGTGTGTCCAATGTATTCACAGGTATGCTGAACTTTTAGTTTAGCCCTTTCCAAATTAAAAACTTTGTGATGAACTCAGCAGAAGACTTGCATGACATTCACAGAGCCATAGTAAATAATTTAGTTTTTTCTTGGATACTTTCTCAGCAAAAACGTGAAGTTCCATCAAAAGATGTGATTTCAGTGACAGAAATACAGTCTTTGGATTGACTGTTCTTGAAATGTAATTTTGTGTATCAAGAAAATGTCAAAAGAAATCAAAGTCACATTCAATCTAGACTTAACTTTTGACAGTAGTTCCAGAATAAATCTTTGAGATGAGTTAAAAATTCTCACTGTACTTAATGCTGAAACATGAAATTGAAGAAGTATGTTCATTAATAAATCCTTTTTTTTTTCCATGTTGCTGTAGAACATCAAACGTAATAATATGATCTTAAAATATCTGTGACAGACTTTTCTCTTATTTTCTTCTGTGGGGAGGTGTCTCAAAATGTGGATCTAGGATTTATGTACTAAAATGACTCTTTAACCTTTGTGCATAATCTCAGCAGGATCAGACTTGCTGATTTATGGAATAGTAAGTATATTTTTTATAAAATTTGTCAAATGCAGAAAACATTTCATTTTGGATACCTTGAATTCTATGATAATTTATTAGAGATGGTAACTATAACAAGTTTTTTGATTTCATCTAACTCAATGCACTACTACATGTCCAGTGTTATGAAATATTTTCAATATTTTTAATAAAAAATGAAATGAAGGTCTCTATAACTTGAGATTAACCATCTGTACCTTGTCTATTGAATTTGAATTTTTATATTTATAATTAGTCCTTAAAAGGGTCATGCAAATGAAAATAATGGCATTTTTTGAAATAAAAGTAGAAAATGCAGATGGAGCAAACTGAATTTGCACAATCGGCAGTATTAATGAAGCAGGCCTTGATTAGAAATGAGTATAAGGACATGCAAAGCAGTTTGAAATGGAATATCCTAATTCTATTTGTGTTCTAATTCCTAGCTACTGTCATCTTCTCTCTTTTTCCCTTGGTCAACTATTTGAAGCTGTCATCTTTTGAATGTGATGTAATATGTCTTTGGTATTTAGCTCCATTCATCTGGAAAGTTGATTAGAAAAAATTTTTAATATTGAATAAAATTATACACTTTTCTAGGGAACACATCTACTGGTGAACTGAAACTCTCCTTGGTTGACCTCACAAGAAGACCTGTTAGCAAATATAGAGGATTTTCCTGTTTCAGTTGGATCTTTAGGTTCATTCATCTGTAGGAAAATTTTGCTCTTTACTAAGATATTTTCCTTGGCCATGGGATGAACGAGAGCCCTGTCTGCATCCCCAGGTCCTTTACCAAGTGTTCAAAGCTTGTAGTCGCCTCAGGGTGTTGCCTGTCAATGTCAGTAGCTCCCAGGTGAATAAGTGTCCAAGAGAAGTGGCCTTGGAAATAGATGAGCCTCAGCAATCTGTGCCATGTCCAAATACCTCAGTCTATGTTCTGATGTATTCTGGGTTTTTTTTATGTCACAAAGAGATTGTGTGATTGGCTAAATATTTATAGGTGAGATTGAACAAATTAATATAAACTCTATGAAGTGTCATTTTGGCTGGGATAGAGTTAATTTTTTTTATTTGTAGCTGGTAGAGTGCTGTGTTTTGGATTCAGTGCCAGAAGGAGGTTGATAACACACTGATTGTTTTGTTTGTTGCTAAACAATGCTTACCCTAAGTCAAGGATTTTCCATGTCTGATGCTCTGCTCGTGAGGAAGTGCACAGAAATCTTGGAGGGAGCATGGTCTGTTCACCTGACTGTCCAACCACGACACAAAAAGAACGATACTCGTGTTAGGTTGAGAGGTGAGCAGAGAAAGAGGAAGTTTATTATGATTTGGGGTTTAAATAGGATTTGGAATTTGATCAAGGATTGGAGGACAGGAGGAACACCCCTCTGACTCCAGTGGTCAAACCAGCAGTCCGTCACAGAGAGGAATGCATAAACAATCTACTTTTGTTTATGTTAAATGCGTGAGAAACTCCAGTAGAAAATATATAAATAATCAGAAGGCTGAAAAATCAGGGCAACACCTGACCTGAACTGTCCAAAGGATATTCCATACCACAGAATATCATACTCACAGATCAAATATGTGAGTTACCTGAGGAGAGGCTGGACATTACTCAGTGGGTTTTAAGCAATGGTATTGTGCATTGCTTGTCTTTGTGGGGTTTTATGCATCTCTTTCCTTTTTATTCCTATCATTGTTGCTATTATTTTTATGATGATAATTACTTTGTTTCAATTATTAAACTGATTTTATATTAACCTGTGACTTTTAGTTTTATTTTCCTTGTTCTCCTCCCTATTCCACTGGTGAGATGGAGGACACGTGAGTGGGTGACTGCAGGGTATGTCATTGTTGACTGGAATTAAACCATGACAGCCCTTCTTGACCCCCAGCATGGGGATCAAAGGGTTGAGATGATGCCAGATCTGACCAGATCATGTTAGAGCAAATTTGTTGTAAGCATTTTTTGTGTAGGTCTAGTAGTTGCTGTCACAATGTTGACTTATTTGCTATCAGAGTTGTGCTTATTCTCAGGGTTAAGACTTGCTGTGTGTGTTCCCTGTGGTGATGTTTATCCTCCATGGGGCCTCAGCTAAGGGTTATCATTTTGTACTTTGTAGTAGAAAAGTGATGTGAAGGGCTTATGGTATGATAGCATTGCTGGGCATAAAACTGTTCTGGTACATGTATTCCGTGTACCAGTCACCTCTGTGTTCCAGGAGTCACCTACTGGGAACTATTAATAATAACACCTTTTGCCTTTTTTCCTTGGAGAGTCAACCTATGGAGCAGATATGGCCCTTTTTTATCCCTCAGCTGATAAAAGTAGTTTCTGAGAATTTTAAAAGACTTTTGAATATCCTTGAAACAAACCTGGTCTTTTTGCTAGCAACTAGCACATTACTGCGCGTGGTTCAGGGTTTTTTTTAAGGTTAAACAATTAATGAAGAACATCAGCCAGAGATCTGCCCTGAGGCTGGATATTTATGAATAGCTGGATGGTATGGGGAGGTACCTAGGACAGTGGGTGCCTCCAGTGTTTTGGAACTTTGTACCTGAATAAGTCCAGAATGTGGAACAACTAGCAAAATATTTGGAAAAGGTGAATCTGGCAATTTCATATACAAACACAGACCTCTGCAACATGCTGGTGTCTGGCCCAGGCCTGCTGAGCCTTGCTCAGTGCTACTCAGTACTAGCCAAGAGAAGAGAAGGTCTCTGGAGCTGATAACAGGACAACAGGCTCTGTAGCTATTCCAACCCCGTGACAGCCCCTGGAGCTGAGCCACCAGAATCAGCATGTTCTGCCGTCATTGTCCCTATATACAGGAGGAAATGTGAAGAAACATCATCTTGTTTAGTGATGTAGAGCAAGGAGGGCAAAGAAGGAACGGGAGGAAGAAACAGAACAAAGGTTGAACATCACGCCCTGTCCTTGGGTGAGCTGTGGGATGTACTAGAAGGTTTCAGCTATCATCCCCGTGAACATACTAGCACCTGGCTGCTCTGATGCGCGGATATTTGGGCTAGCAGTTTGGAATTGGAGGGTAGAGAAGACAAACAGCTGGGATCACTTTCTAGGGAAGCAGGCATTGACAAAGTAATTGGAGAAGTGACTCAAGTCCTTAACCTCTGGAGGTGATCCTATCAATTGTGAGGGAAACATTTCCCTCCAAGGAAGATATTGCATGTTGCCCCGGAAAAATGGACTGTTCAGAGAAAGTTATCCAATAACTAGGGGAATTAGCCCTGTGAGAAATTACTTATTGTGGCCTGAACAACACACAGCCACAGGTGCAGATGAAGTCCAATCCATGTGATCCATGTGGCAGAAATTTATATGGCATGCCCCATTGTTACACACCAACCCACTGGCTACATTAGTCTGGAAAGGCAGTGCAGCTACAACAGCAGATGAAGCCATTCACCAGCTTGAGGAATATGAATGTATGACAGTATTTCTTCCTCCTTCATCTCAGCTGTGGAGAAACTGTATGATAAACTGTCCCGTGAGTTCCAGCAATTCAGAGGAAATATGTCCAGCTCCCCACCTGTACCTCAGTGATTGACTGCAGGTATCCTTCAGCTCAAAAGATGATACAGAAGGTAATGCCACAGAGTACCCTGTGGTTTTACTTGTGGGACCACTGACAGGATGTGAGGAATTGAGATGGAAAGCCTACCTCAACCCTAGAGGCACAAGTACATGAATTAGAGGGAAAAAAAACAAATGGAGGATCTATGTGGAAAGTTCCTGCTCCAGTGGACAATTTCTCAGACGGTGTGGAAAGATTGATTTTAGTTCTGATTCTGTGGAAAGAAGTTTTAATCCACTTTTACAAGAAATAAGTGGAGAATCCTATGATATCAGTATTAGAGGAGCCCTGCCTGGTGGAGGAGAGACAGCCATATTTACTGGACTGGATCCCATAGCCTGGAATGTTGGACCCACAGGAGCATAAGGCTCTGGTCAGAACTGGTGCACAGAGAGCTCTGATGCTATCAGACTGTGGAGGGGCATAACCCAGATACATTTCTGGGGTGACAGGGATCCCAGCAGCAGACTGTTGGAGACTAAAATCAGTCTGACCATAAATGAATGGCTGAAACATTCTGTTGTGACTGGCCCAGAGACTGTGTATGCTTTGCAGAGACTACCTCAGGAGAGGGTGCTTCAAGGTCCCAAAAAGGCCATTTTGTGGGGGTTTTTTTAATTTTTGCCTTGGAGATGCCTAGCAGCTGCCTACCTTGCCTGGTCTCTCAGAGAACCCTTCTCTTGTGGGGTTCTTGAGGAACAACTTTTGTCAATCACTACCACAGTGGTGCACAGGGAGCAATATCACACCAACTGAGACTCCTTCATTCCCAACCATCAGCTGATTCCTTGAGTGGAGAGCCAAAGAGTGATCAGCAGTTATTTCATTTTATATCTGAACGGCTTGCTGACAGTTAATATGAAAGATAGGTTCCTGGTTTATCACTGACATAGCTTCAGATATTTCCAAAAGCTTACACATATAATGTATAAATGTAAAAATAAGGAAAAAATGCCAACCTGACTTTTGAAAATTTTGGATTACTTGTTCACAGTAGGATTTGCAACTTCTTTAATTTACATGCCAAAAATCCTGTTTCAAGGGATGTGTCACAGTAGTGAATTTTCATGTACTAGTGGCTATTTTAAAAAATAAGAATAACATTGAAGGGAGTTTAGGACTTCTCTTACAGAAGCAAAGCTGTAAACCATTAAAAAAACCCACCCAAAAAAAAAAAAAAAA
>VZDJ01006092.1:10916818-10929076 GCA_008694505.1 Cyanoderma ruficeps
AAAAAAAAACCAAACATCCCCCCAAAATCTCCTTCTAATGAAAAAACCAAACCAAGCTGAACTAAACAAAGCTACCCAATACCAATTGGTGGTGATAAAACGCATGTAAAATCTTAGGAAAAAATGGCAAAAGGTATTATAGAATCACAGAGTGGATCAGGTTGGAAGGGACCACAGTGGGTCATCTGGTCCCACCTCCCTGCTCAAGCAGGGTCATCCCAGAGCACATGGCACAGGATTGTGTCCAGATGGTTCTGGAATATCTCCAGTGAGGGAGACTCCACACCCTCTCTGGGTGATCTGTTCTGGTGCTTGGTCACTGTACAGTGAAGAAGTTCTTCCTCATGGAACTTCCTGTTCATTGAGTTGCCTCTTGTCTTTTTCTGAAATTAGAGAAAGGTTCAATGAATATAAATGTGTTTATCTGGAAATCTGTCTTTATTTTTTCTTTTAATATACAGAGTAGCAGGCTTGGATTTTAATTGTGATGTTTAGACCAATTTTCAGCAGAATGGTATTCTTTCAGTTTGCGTTATCTCATGACTGGAGTTTTCTGAAGAATATAAAATTCATGTGAGAACTCATGATGATAAATTTACTTAACTGAAAATAAGTTCATACTGAGGAGTTATTCATTACAAATAGTATATAGCTGATCTTAAATCTATCAAAACATCTATTCGGAAAGACACATGAACTAGAAGGTTCAGTATCCCTAAGCATCTCGTATGATTTTAGCAAAGAGATGAGTACAAAATAGAATCGCATTAACTTATTTGGCAGTGTTGTTTTCTTTTGTCTTTTCTCATCTCTTGAAGGAAACCAAATGTTATCTTTGCATGCCAGATGATATAATTGAAGCACTTGAAGAAATTTTATGATTGGAGATAAAGATGGATTTACTTCTTCAGTGCTTAGTGACAGGCTGAGCATTACCTAGTTTTAGGTTTTAATTGCAAACATTTAATTACAAACCTGAATACTTACCTAGGCAGTGGTTTTACTGGCCAAGCCAGTTGGAAACATGCAACTAAGATATAACTTGAAGTGTGGCAAAGCTAACACAAGAAACTGACCCCTGAGGTTTTTTTTTGGCAGAGGGAATCTACAGAAAGTAAGTATTGATTTTATTAAGAACATTCGTTGAATTTTGTTATTGTGGTAGTTACTGAATTTGATGGAATAGACTAATTGGTGAGGGTTCATGGTCTGTCAGTTTTACAGTCTCCTGTGCAACCCTAGGAGACTGTAATATTTATTTTTAAGGCCAGGCAGTTGATTATTTCCTAAGAGGTCTAGTACAGCTCCTTGCCTTGTGACAATAACAAGGGGAAAATACATGTTATGTAAGAACTCATTTCAAAGAAAAAAAAAAGGCAAATACGTGAAGTTCCTGGGCTGTAAGTGGCCCTGCTATGACATTGAGGCTGGACAAAATTACCTCCAGAGATCACTTCCAGTGGAAACTAGGCTGTGATTTGTAAGGAATAATGTGTTTAATAACAGTGGTATACCATCCCCCCAGACCCTTAAGAAAAGATTTAAATAATGATAACAATTAGAAAAAAAAAATCTGCATTTCAGAGGAATCTACTTTCTCTTCAGAGAACACATTTTAATGTGTTTGTCAACTTTCTGTGTTAAAGTTAATATGTTGGGATGATATTGTAGTTCTGCCTAGCAGGTCCTTCTGGTGTCTTGAGGAAATTGTCTTGCATATCATAACACATTGTTAGAGAGAATGGAGATGTCAAGGCAGTCCTTGGCTGTTTAAGCTTTCATTTGTACTCTGCTGATCACTGAGTCTGGAAGTACATAACAAGTATACAAGCTGCCTGATTAGGAAGACAAGAAAGTTATTTTTCATTTTCCCTTCAGGTCTCTAACCTTTATCAAAAATAACAGTAGCAATAAAAAACAGTTTTCATGAAAGAAAGCATTTGTATCAAATTCCCTGAGCAAATACAGTAACAGGTGTAAGTTGCTTGCACAATCCCAACTTTAATGTGATTGACCCCATGTATTCTCAGACTGTGAGAAGATTTAAAACCAGAACAGATAATTACAGAGTCAAGTTATGGGCTTTATTTAGGTTGTGTTATAGCACCTTTCATTCACGAGGCTGTATAATGTAATGTGTGCAACGCCTGAAGCCTTGAAAGCCTTTGGTTTGCACTGCATCCTTGGAGACTGACAAAGGCATAAACCCTCGATGTAATGCTAAAAAGTACAGCTGGGAAGCTGTTTGTTATTGGTGGACATAAAGGTGTTAAGAAAAAGATCTCTTGCTTTTGTTGTGTTCTACAGATGAAATTCAAAAGGTGAGAAGGGGAGAAGCAAAAGATGAAGGGCAGCTTTTGATGCATCCGACAATACCAGAAGATGCTCTTAATGACTCTTTCTTTTCATCTTCATAGAAACTGCAGAAACATAGAAACTTCACAGGTCAGAAATAGAAAAGAAAGAATGGGGAGGTTGGTGGAAGTGAGGCTGATACCCAGGGGTTGTTATTCTGCTGTTCAGTTACTGCTGACTCCTATTTGCTTCGCTCAAGTGGGGATGTACTGTACAATTTCTGGCCATATAGCATGGCATTCTGAAGGCAGAAAACATGGCACAACAGGTATATTTTCTGTTCCTGAAGTCTGCAATTTACCTGACTATAGAAATGTCCAGTAGGTTTCTGAAATTCATCTTAGTTTATTTACATTCAGCGGTGCTTTTTGCTTAAGATAGACTGGTTTCAAGATAACTTTATCACTGTGTTTTTGTTTTGACAGAGAATTTAAAATCTAATGGCCAGCACATAGTATATAATAATAAATCAGTTAAATCATTAATCAGAAAATGACTTAAAAATATTTATTCTTTCAACTGTGTCTGTTAATCTTTTTTTAGCCTCTTAGGTAGCATAATATCAGTATTTATAGGTAAAAGCATGTCCATAATACACATGTACAATATATTTGCATATCCAACATTTCTTAAATTATACAGCTATTGGCATCTTAAACATACTCAACAGCAATTCCTGTATGAATACAGTCCTGCACTAAACAATCTTTTTCTATTTCTCTTGCTAGTAGAAATTGTGTCAGTTATAAGATTTCAGTGAAATAGGAGCCTCAATGTAAGTATACATATTGTGTTGGTATGTCCTAATGACACATATTTGAAAAATAAAGGTTATTTTTTATAGAACAAAAAAATAGCTGTGGAACCAGAGTGGTGGAAAGAGGCTCTCATCATCTCCCTTATTTCCTTCCATTTTGAATTGTTTACAATCAATAAGCCTAAGGTAAAGTAAGCAAACCCTGTGAATAGTATACTATTTGCAAATCCTTGATGCTATTTGAAAGAGAACACAAGCTAAATCATAAATCATCATGCATCAAATTCCAAAGAAGCATGCATTTGTGATCAGGAGCATGTTTGAGAAATAAGGGCTAAAATAAGGGTAGGTTTTCATAGATTTTCTTTCACAGAGGGTAAAAATTGAATTAAGCTAAAGCTGTGAATTGAGGGATGACTAATAATTGCAGTATTCTTGGGCATAGTATTTTGTGGAAAAAACCTCTAATGAAGTTAAATATATGGAGATGAAACTTGATTTGAAAATATAGTGTGAGGATTGTGAATTTAGAATTATTTGTGAGATTTTGTAATATGAGTAATAAAATAAAAATGAGTCATAATTCTGGAAATATGGGTTTTGATGTCCTTGTGGAATAGGCTGGCAAAATTAATAACAAAATATCAAACAAAATCATAAGCTAATTTGAACATTTTTGTATTCATTCTAAAATCTGGAGTCATTAAAAAATGGGGGTTTATTTCCAAATATTACATCATAATGAAATTTTGCATAATAATTTTTAAATAATAATAATAAGATGAAAAATTGAAGAGAGATTTGTTGAAAAGGTCAGCATTTTCTCAAGTCTTGGTTTATATTTGATGGTGTTAGTGATTTAAAGTAGTTATTACTTGGAGAACTAATCTGAATTGCCACTCTAGAAACTCCACCATGCATTGACAGCTTCCATTTAGAATTCCATTTGAGTGGAATAACTTACAAAATGTCTGACATCTTATTTTTAAGAAACTGACTTTGAGTTATTTTAGTGTCTCTTGCAAATATTTTAAAAAACAGTGCAAGCATCCTAAAAAAGTTTAAAGAACTTAATTTTAAATTTTCTACCTATGTGTCGACTTTCAGGTCCTCTAAACAAGAGCTGAGATGAGATCTACTGACTAACATTAGTAAAAATTAGACAATAATCTGCTGAGGAGAGTATTTTGCTTTGGAATCATCTGATTGATGGGTCTAATAAATACTTTTTCAGATGTTAGAGTGATGCAATCCTGTGGAACTTTCCAGTATTCCAACAGGTATTGACTCTAAGGAGAATTCCTTACCCACTTTCTGTAAATGTCCCTATTGTGAGTTGTGTGATGATGTTAAAACACCTGCTACAAAACAAATCACTAGACAGCACAATTAAAAAAAAAAGTTACCACTATGATTATCATGATTTGACTGCGCTACCTCTTCTGACTTTTTCCCCATGATAATTTTATGAACACTTCTGTGTGATTATTGATAGTTCTATGACAGTGAATAACCATTTGATATTTTGGGATTCATTAAATTATTTTTAATTAAGTCACTCTCAATAGAATAAAATTGCATGAAACTGAAGTATTCTCTATTTTCTGTGGCTGACAATAGAATTTTGTGGTTTAATCCTGACTCTGAGCAAGTGCTGCTCAGCAATCACAAACACATCCCTGTGTTTCAGCACAAATCCAACACACAGCCCCCTCTAATCCAATATGAAGGAAATTAATTCTATCTCAGCCAGAACTGGTACATACAGACATAACCAAAAATACGAATAGAAGGCGTGAGGAATATTTACATAGTTCCTCCCTCCGTAAGGTGAAAGTATTTGTTATTAGTGGTAATTACGTGGATATTAGTGTAATTTAGTGAAATCTCATCACCATGAACTGTGCTTCCAGGCTGGCTCTTCTCCAAGGACCTTTTCCAAGACTCTGGGAAGAACATGCTCTTGCTTCTGTTACATATTGTGCTATTACTTCATGTAGTACATTAGGTTTGAAATTCAGTGCAATGACAGAGTGCTCTGCAAGATTATAGTTTTAAATCTTTTTAAAAATATTTTTCTAATGAATTAAGTAGGGATAGTGCCAAATATTTAACATGATATGTATATTTAAAATATTTAGTAAGCAGTGGCATATAGTCCTAAAAGCCAGCGGATAACATTGGCCATTACAGGGAGAATGAATTACTGGTTTGTATCTCATCACGCCATGTCATTTGTAAATTCTCCCAGGGATCTCTAGTGAATGCTGTCTTGTCCTGACTGATTCCTTGGGGCAATTTAATGTTTTATTTCTTCAATAGCTTCTTTTAAAACTTTTATTTCAGAGGCATCCAATGGCATGTAGCCTGAATAATAAGATTGTAATGTAGGGATCTTCCCAGATTGTATGTATCAAACTCTTTTTTTTTTTCCTCTGCTGTAGACATGTCTCTTCTGAATATTCCTTTTCTACCAAAGTCCTGTGTTCAGATTCTCTCTGTAGTCTTGACTTCTGAAGTAAAGGGATATCATTTAAACTTTTTGTCTTTTGTGCGTTCATGCTTACCTTTCTGGAAGCTTTCCTTTCCCCCTTTTTTGTTTCCTTTTCTGCCCCCCTGCTCCCTTTTATTTTTTTTTTCCACTCTTTTTTTTCCCCTTTTCCCACTTTATGTGGACAAAACTCATGTTTTTTGAAGCATTCAGTAAATCCCATTTTCCCTCTGATTCAGTCTTTCTCCTGTCCAGAGCTTCATGGAAACCATAGGGGAGCAGATAAAAAACAATTAAAGCAACACATCCAGTTACCATGTGTCACCATATAGTTGTACCATTTTTCAGTTATTGTGGTTCTTATAATTGCTCTTTTTGAACAGTATGTGTGAAAAACTTAATTGTTTTTGGAAAGATTTTTCCTGGTAGTCATGTTCCCTGGAACTTGGCATTCATTTGTATTTAAAGCTTAAAATAAATTCTTCCCTTTCTTCTTTTTTGTTCTGACTTGATTCTAATATTTAAAAAAAAATATGTCTATTTATTCTGGTACTTCTATTCGACACAGTAGATTTCACAAAAGCCTTCTTAAAATAATAACTAAATAATAATAATCTAAACTGTTTGCATTGGATGAGAGTTCAGAAAGCATAAGACTTTAATAGTGGGATGGATTATCAGCTGCTGTTTCAGAAAAGATAGGATCATGGTTAAATGGAGAACTACAAATAGTATTTTGGGAAGATGTATGATATAAGTCATCTATAAGAATACAAGGGTGGGATATCCGAAGTCGTTTAAGGCACTGTTTGGGCGACAGAATCACACTGAGTCTAGGATGTGTGTGTGTAGATATATGTATATGTATACAACCTAAGCCATTCTCTAACATATTATAAAAAATCACAGCAGCTGTTACAAACACAGAATGGCTCGGGTTAGAAGGGACCTTGCAGATCTTCTGGTCCCAACCCCTTTAATGGGCAGACACCTCCCACTTATAATGTTGCTCAGAGTTCCATCCAACCTAACCTTGGGTAATTCTAGGGGTGGGACATCCACAACTTCTCTGGGCAACCTGTGCCAGTGCCTAACCACCCTCACGAGAAAGAATTTTTTTCCCAATATTTAATCCTGCTCTCAGTTGCTTTGGATCCAGCCCAGCTCATGGAGGATTTCTCGGCTCCCAGAACACACAGCCAAAGCATGTCAAGCCTCTCATACCCCAGCACCCCCAAATCCTTCTCCCAGGGCTGCTCTCAACTAGAATGGGTGTGGAAATGGAAAAGGGGAATGTAACACTGGACTTCTAGAAGTAACAGAAAAGCAGACAGAAACTGAACTGGCACACAATCTATAAACATCTAAATGCAGTGACAAAATGGTTTAACTGAGCAGGAAGCACCTAAAAGGTGCTTGTCTTAGATTTGAAATTAGTGGAGTCCTTGTTAGCTGAAAAACGTGAAAATAATATTTAGGTAACCTCATTTACAATGGATTGGTTGGCAAGAACATATAATAGATTGTATTGTTGTGCATATAGCGGATTGCAGTTTGAAGATTTGACCTTTTTCAAAGACTTTTGTAGTAAGGCATAGGAGGATGTTATGTATAGCTAAACCATTTTCATCCTCACTCACAAGGATGCAATAAAATTACTGTTTTCCTCATGGATTTACAATAATATAATGCCAGAATACTTTTAAATATCTAATCTCATCTCAGCACTGCACAAGAGCAGCAGAAATACATGAAGAATGCATAAGGAATGGAAGAAAGTGTTGTGTCTCATAATGCTGAAATAGGGAAGAATCAAGTTCCTGCAATTACTAATGAGATGCAGGCCCTCATTTTCTAGTTTAAAGGAATTCAGATCCTGTAAATTCCTTTACCTGTGAAAACTTGCAGGATATGCTGAGTGAGGGGAAGGTAGGATGTAGAAACACTTTGTTGTTGCCTTTTTTTCGTCTTTAGGAACCTTTTTTTAATTCCTTTCTTTACACTTTTAACATATTCTAGTGGTCTAATGAATTTGTTTAAAGACAGATTACAGTCACCCTTGCCTTTTTCTATTTTCCATATTTATTCAGGTGGAAACTAAGACTGATCTGAACAACACTGCCCTCCTATTCAAGGAATGATTGCTGAGGCTGTTTGGAAAATAAATGCATTTTACTAACAATAAGCAGAATAAGCTAGTTTTGGATAGATAGTACACAACATTAGGGAATCTTATATGTATATAATAGTTTCCGTCCAGACGAAGGAGAATTCACAGCACAAAGTGGGTAATTTTATTCTTACTAGTACAGAAAAATCATATAGAAATGGGATCTATTTTCTATTAAATCTATTAAAATAAGATCAGCTATTATACTAAAATGCATATTCATACATACTCATGACTATTAATAGTAGCAAACATTAGAAACCCTTTTATTTTTATAATTATTAGATAAAATATCTACTAATTTGATCATTCCTGAGGAAGACCACCAGATTTTTACAGTTGCTTTTCAGGATCAATCCTTCACTTGTATTTGACCCACAGTTTATTTTATACCAATTAAATTGTTCATATATGCAAACTGCACTTTAAAAGCATTTTAAATGTTGATTCTTTCATTTTAATGTTGGAATGTATCAAAATAAAATAATTTTACTAGTAACTCTGATTTAATGCTGAATTAGTTTTAGATACCTAATGTTACCATAAAATGTCATCTGTAATTTCTAAACTGTAACATATAGTATACTTAATCTATAATCTATTTATCTATATAAAGATAAGCAGTAAAAGTATAGTGTCAGAGGTTTTGTGCTATAAAAGGCTGTCATTAGTTGGTTTATATTTTTTTTGGTTTTAGTTTATATTTTTTTCAGTCTTCCAAGCAATAGCTTCTCTCTATACTAAATCTATGACTAAACTCAAAGAGACTCCTGTATTTCAAATTATTAATCAAATTATTACTTAAATAAACCTATGCCAAATGTATATTTTCTCTCCTTCTGTTTGGAAGTCTGAGTGGCAAAGGTTATTTCAGATTTCCTGCTTTCTGCAGAAAAACTGACCATGGGGAAGAACTGAAAGTAAATGTTATTTTATAATATTTTTTCATCTAGCTAAACTTGGTTTTGGCATTATCTGGATTTTTTTTTTAGATTATTCATAATGCTAAGCTGGTTGCTGTGACTAACCCCAAACACAGAACATACATATGATGAGTGATATTTAAGAATAAGCCCACTAATTTTTGTGCTACTTTTTCTTTATTGAGATATATAAAATGGTGTTTAATTACACCCTAACAGTACTCTAGTATAGACTGGACTTGCATCTCTTTAGGGTTACTTTTCTGAAGATGTTATTCATAGATCTTTGAAGAAGTTGTGTTAGGTTTTTTTTTTTTTCAGTGAAACACAGAGGATGGGTGAAAATTACCAACCAACAATAATAAAAGTGTTCACGTGTGTGTAAATTGCACAGTAGAGTTATGACCTTAAAAGTTCTTCCATGTTCATGTTGGAAAGCTGTGCTGGGGGGGGGAAGAACATGTTGNTGTTTTGGCCTCCTATAAGCCAGGGCATGGAAAAGCTGCACTTGGAATTGTATATGAGAGTACTGTCATGTATCCTAAAGTGCAATTATTCACCATTTGAAAATATATTGTCTCATGACCACAATGTTTTCTTGCTGTTGGGAGACATTAAACAAATAAATGTCTATAGTTTAAAGTGTGAACAAGAGAAGATTTTTAAGACCCTTTTTTCCTTTGTTGAGCTTTCTTCTAGGTCTTCAGCTGGCACTTTTATATTACAGGCGTTGGTCTATAAGGGGTATCTTGAAAAAAATAAATGCTTTAAAAGAAATATTAGCTGTATGTGCAGAGCTCTTGTTTAGCTCAAAACCTTTTCAAAGACAATTTCAAAGAGGAAAGATTTTAAAAAATAGACTTCAAGAAGATTTCTGAAGATCAAAAGTAATGTGCCATGGCATAAGGATGTATTTAGTGTAAGTGGCAAAGTTTTGATAGTGGAATGCAGTCTTGTGGGAGTGGCTTTAGTGAGAAGAATGGACAGGACACAGTGATCCCATCAACAAAGTTGGTGGTGCAACCATGAAAATCCGTGTAGGAAAGCAGTGAGGAGAGGGGAAAGTGTGGATATTCCCTGACTGCTGGTTGCCTCATGTAGTATCTGTGCTGGAGTGGGTTCTCCTGGCACGCTTTGTGCACCATGGACACCTGCTCTGGAGCAGGTGTTCACTTTGAAGGACCTGCTCCCTGTGCAGAGGACCCTTGCTGGAGCAGGCTTGTCCTGAAGGACTGCAGGCTGTGGGAACAACACACTCTGGATTAAGGGAAAAGCATGAGGAGGAGGGAACCCCAGCCAGGAGCTGTTCTGGACTAACCACAATTCATTTTAGCCCCTGTACTGCTCAGGGTGGGAAGGGAGGTGGAGAAGCCAGGATTGGAGGAGTGAACTTCAGCCTGGGACAAGCTTTTTGCAGCCACCCAGGAGGAGGGAGGGAGTAGCAGGGTGGGGGTTGGGCTCTTCTCCCAGGTAAATAGCAACAGGATGGAAGGGCACAGCATCAAACTGTGCCAGAGGAGGTCTAGGAAGGACGTTAGGAAGAATTTCTTCCCAGAAAGAGTTTTTTAAAAAGCATTGGAATGGCCTTTTCAGGGAGATGGTGTCCAAGAAATGATTGGACATGGCACTCAGTGCTCTGATCTAGTGACAAGGCAAAAATCAGTTACTCTTGGACTTAGAGATCTTTTCCAACCTAAATTATTTCCTTGATGGGGAAAAGTTTTGGTTTTGGTTTAATTTTTGCCTTTTTTAAAATCTTAATCAGCAGTAAGTCTAATCCCCAAGTTCAATCTGCTTTGCTTTTGGAACTGATTTATGAGTGAACTCCCTGGTTTTTTTTAAGTAAGCTATTTTATTGTTTAACAGCAAAAGAGGTTGCTCAGAGAAACTTTGGTCTCCATCTTGGAGACATTAAAAATCTCACTGAACATGATCTTGAGCAACCTATTCTGCCTGACCCTCATCTGAGCAAAGGTTGGACTCTCTGATCCTCCCTCTCTCAGCTGGCCTCTGTTCTGTGAAGTGCAGAATTCCCACTCATTCCAGCAGTGGGAAAGAGCTGGATGTTTTGAACGTGCATTTTTCTGACACGCACACTAAAGGGTTGTATTAATATATTCTGAGTCCATCTTTTTTGCTTCATTTTTTTTGTGTTTTCCCTTTTGTCACAAGTTCTTTGATGCTTTTAGTGCACCCCAAGTAGTTCACTGAGACCAAATTCTATATGAAAATTATATAAAAAATTCTCTATAATGCAGAAAAGCTGCAGAAGGTTAGAAAGTGTGAGGGGTGACATTTTCATTCAAATTTTGTGATGCTCACTTGTTGCTGCAGTTGTGAGATTAGGGTTTTTTATGTTTTGTTTGGGTGCTTTTTGATTAGTTACTTTTAGTTGGGGGGGCAGGGGTGGGGTTTTTTTTTGTTTGTTGTTTTGTGGGGTTTTTTCTTTCCCCCACTATGTAGTGCTGACTATTACTGTACATGGTAGACAGCTTTTACATGATTTTATTGTGAAGCAAGCCCATAAAAGGGTCAAGGCCTATTCATTGTAAATGGAACTTTGCTATCTTCATTGAGGCTGATATAAAGTACAATTAACTTAAAGTTATGGTGTAGCATGATTGTATTAGATATTAAAACACCTAATCTTTCCTCATATCTATTTTCTAATACTTTTCTGTTCATTTGTTGAATGAACAATGTGTAGAAATTGCATCAAATGAACATTTGGCAAAAGGACGAGATGGGAGGTACTCCCAAAATCACCATTTTGAACTTTTTTTTACCTTGCCCTCATTACTATTTGCTTCTCTAATCAAATATGTGTTCTGTTGATAGCACTTAATGGTGCCTTTGTTTGGCCATTCCAGTACATGTACCTCAAGGGGAGTATCAAGTGTACGTGTTTATTTAAGTATAATAGATATATATTTATATTATATATACATATATTTATATATATAAATTCTATGTCAACACACTTCAAGTAACAAAGCATATAACAGCTGAATCCTACTCTGTTTATTTCACCATAGAGAAAAGCTTATGTGGCCTTTGTAAGTCTACAAGATGTATAACCACACTTTAGTTTCTTTCATGAGAGTTATCTTAGATTTTGGTGATAAAAACATCTTGTAAGTACTTGAACTTGCACACTCATTGATATTTTTCAACACTGCTGTTACCCTGAAGTGGTATCTATGATAAAACCTTACAGTGTGGTCAAGCATTAGGTATTTCAAATAATGTTTTAATCTGTGAGTGCTCAAAACCATTTGATGTCTTCTGCAGGGTCTTGTTTTATGAGAGTTCTAATCTGTCAGATGCTACATGAGATCCCTTCTAAGAAAACCCCAAGCATCTGTAAACAAAAAGCAAATTAACTATAAGAGAGTGTATTACGGATTAGATGTTTCTGTAATACCATTAGACAGAGATTTGTGACATTTAGTCTAATAAAAGGTCATGCACTGAATCATTCCTTATGATTACTTTTACTGCTTGCTGTTTTGCTGTTTAAGGGTTTTTGGGGGTTGGTGGGGTTTTTTTTGTGTGTGTTTTT
>VZDJ01006092.1:10929131-10999908 GCA_008694505.1 Cyanoderma ruficeps
TCTGCATCTAAGGAGGATATAAACTTCCTTTTTTTCACTGCAGCATTTTCATATATCCAGTCTCAAGATTTCAACCCAGACACCAAGAGGCAGAGATTTTCTTGACCTGAGAAGTTTTTAAAAGTTCAGTCCCGATCACACATGAGGAAAAAGGAATATGCTAACACAAAACTAAAAATCTGTGTTTTCTAGTGTGAATATTTAGTGATTCAGACATTAATACACAAAAGTAGCTTGAGAAACTGAAAAACATTGATTTGGCAAACTGAATTTACTCTTAACTCTACATACCCCTGCTGGATTTTGTATTATGGATCCTTTTCTCTATTTAAACATCTGTGAGACTTTCAAACTCACTTTTTGTGTCCTCACTCAATATTTTATTTGGTATTGCTAACAATTTTTTTGTCTTCATTTGTCTCGGAGTACCCAAATATTATCTAATTGATTTGTTTTGTAGTGTCTCCAACCTTCACAAAATTCGTGATACAATTGCAGCATTAGGGGGAAAAATATCCTTTTCTGTGGTGTGAATCAAAGAGAAGCTGTGTGTCCAAGCTTGCTGATCTCATTGACATACTTGGCTCATTCCTTCCATCCTGCAGAGAAGGAGCACGGATGATGTGAAGTTGGCACTGTCAGAGCTGGCAGTGATGTACATAAAGCAGATTCCTCACCTCACCTTCAGCTTCCCAGTGTAGACTCCTCAAAAGCATCTCTACGAATGTGGGTGTTACAACATGTCTGTCCCTTGGAGCTGGTGACTGCTAACACATTTTCTCTGCAGTACAGCACAAAATGTATTTCCCAGCTGCTAAGTTTAATGACAAGCACATTCTTCTGATTTCATGTCATTATTACTGCATTCTATTTTCACTCGGGCTCTAAAACTTAAACAGGAAATTATCTGGAGTGATCTTGTACGCACTAATATTATTAGATTCAATCGTAATACTTATTAATAATACTCATTACAAATATTTTGTTTTTTAAAGTCACTGTTATGAAGATCAGGACTTAATTACTCTGGCATACTGTTGAACAAGGGGGCTTGAAAACTCTCAAGACTATTGTGGAAGTCTAATTGTAACTATGCACCTTTCACTTGTCACACAACTTCCTACTTAAAAGCCCAATCCTGTTGCGTGGTTGTTAGTCTGGTGCTGAATCTGTTATGAAAACTGTTATGAAATGCTCCTTGAAAATCTAAGCATGCAATATTAGCTGATTTTTCTTTATTTTTCATTAAAAAATTATTTTCTAAGAACTTCAGAAGGTTATGTAAACACGATCTCCTCTGTCTGAATCCATACTTACCATCATTAATCACACTGCACTTCACAGAGTTGTTTTTTTTTTCCACAGCACTAAAGGTAATTTCAAAATTATTCCTGTGCGACAATACTTTCCTGCTTTGCATCCTTACGTCTTAATATTTTCTTTCTTTCTTTCTAAATATATTCATGGTGATGAGTTCTGAGGGGTCATGGCTTGACACATAGTCATTTTCCATATGTCTTTGGATCATAAAGCCAAGATCACTTGTGTGATCACTTGTGCTCAGTTGCTGGCTGTGCCACTGGAATACTTGTTCTCATTAAAAGGATTCTGGATGGAATTTGGGTTGAAATGTCTGTAACTGGTTCTGAACAAATGTATATAGCTCAAGGACAGCTCCTACATCGTTCTAGAGCACTCTTCTTCTTACCCAGCGGTGAAAACACTTCCTTTACATTCCAGTTTATTTAGCATTCGTCTGTAGCTCAGTAAAGAAAAGCAAAAAACTCTCAAGCCTTTGTGAGCACTACACAATTGTATAAATTTGTATAGAAAAGTAAATATTTCTATTTTGAGCATTATGTAAATCCACAAAGTTCTGGTATGATTTTGGTTTGTATTTTGATATCAGCTTATTATTTGAAACTGTAAATCTGTCTAGATAATTGTATTTCCAACTTGCTTATGGAAGACAGGCCAGGAAACTAATGTAGTGAATAATTAATTCATAAAGTATGAGATTGCAGGAGATACTTTTTCCTCAGTGTCTGCAGTGCTTTATAAAAGAGATCATTAGAAACAGATGATTTGAGATACATAAATCTCTAGAATTAATTTTTACCATTATACTATTTAAAATAATTAAATATTTTTGTGCCCAGTAGTTCAGTGAAAGGCTTTGAAGGGTCTCACTCTGATTCGGTCTGTGATTTAGGGTTTTTTGGGTTTTTTTAATGATAATTCTATAAATTTTACTGTGGATTTTTTGTTGTTTGTTTATTTTTTTTTTGTTTTGTTTTTTTTGTTTGTAAATTGGCACCAATGAGACTTCATCTGGAACCCAGGCTCAAACTCACTTATCATGTTAAAGATATCTGATAGGTTTAATAAGTTAAAAACAGATTTAAAGGAGTAAAGTTACTTGACAAAAAAAGCGCAGTAGAGGACATATCCTATGGGAAAAGTCTGAAATGGTGTCTGTGTGAATGTGTTTAAGTTTGTGACTCCATGCCAATTCATCAGCTCTGGTAGAACATTTGAATCCAATGTACCTTCAGCTTCCTGACCTCCCAGTTTGGTTCGCATCCAGCTTGACATAGTGGGTGCCCCCTGCCAGCACAGCCTGCTCAGGTAGATAATGATTTTGTTGTTTTAGCTCAGCAAGATGAATATTGTGTTTAAATATGATTCTTCATTATTACAGAAAGGAAGAAAAAATTTGGTGAAATGGTTGCTTGTTTCTGGTTCCCAAGAATTATTTGGCTGAAAATTGGAAGGGAGGATGCTAATTGGTAACCATGTCCGAAATAGACTTTCAGAGAAAATATTGCTGGGGGATGGAGAGGAGAAATAGATCTTGGCTAGTTTATGGTTGCAATTACATGAATGAGGAAATTTTCTGTGATAATGCACTATGGTCCTCTCATTTCTTTTTGTTAAAAATCTAGTAAGTCTGAATTTTTTTTGTTGTGGGTTTTTTTGTTTGTTTGTTTGTTTTTTGGTTTTTTTGCATATCTTTGTAATACAGTTCAACATTTCACGAGGAAGAAACCTAAATACTAGGCATTTAGTCAGAATCATTATCATGACATCATGAAGTTTCAAAATGATACTGCTGTAGGAGATAAAAGTTTATAATAGTTGTTTACTTAAAAACAAGGCACATCACATGCATAAACACAAAGAATTGAAAATAATTATTTGCTCTTTCATCTGTACTTCTTGCTTACTCACTGCAAATTGCTTTTACCTCCAGTCCTATTATTCCACCCTACTATGGAAATTTATCTTACCTCCTTATTTTGTTACTTCTGGTTCTGTTATCAAAACCCCTTCTGTCTCTTCATTCATTAAGTCTTTTCACTTTAGTTTTGAATTTTTTCCTAACTCTTCAATGATATCTTCCAGAGAATATGTTGTTTGGAACTTCATCCCATAGTCTTGATCTTTATAATTTTAAAATGCAAGCTTTTTGAGCCAGTCTGTGTGTACACTTGTTAGGAAATGATGAGAACTCTTGCTCACTGGTATTCGCTGAAAAGTGTACACACAGGTTTCTAAGTCCTTCATTGACTGCTACATTCCATCCCAACAAGCCTGAAATAAATACTTTATTAAATTTTGTTGACCCTTTTTCACAAATTGTACATTCGTTGTTGTGTAGCATATTAATCTCATAAATATATAGCTGTTATATTTTATTAGGTGAGAGGATGTTCCTTTCTGAATACCTCATCTTTTTGTTCTATGTGGAGAGCATGTCATATTTCTGTGTATTGACTGACCTGGGAGTGAGAACAAAAGTACCTTTTTTACCTTGGGTATAACTTAGGTTTTCTTGTCCTGCCCTGACATTTCAGCCCTGTGTGAATGAGGAGGGTGGGAGAGGGCAGACAGAAGTTAATTTTTTGCTGCTTTGGTAGCTCCTGGTGGGAGAGATTTCTGTACAGCAGACCAGCACATTACATTTTTAGAGCAGATTTGGGAAAATGTGACACATGAATATGGCAATATTTTCATTCTAGATCATTAAATTGTCACGGAATGTACAATAAATGTCTCCTGAATTTCTTTGAAGTCTGAATTTCTTAGATATTTCCCCTTCCTTTGTGTATTTAGGAATGCCTCTGCATTACTGTCCACTGGGACTGTTGCATACAGCTTCCATTACTGCTGATGGCAACTGAATGCATAAATTCTCATTCATGAGAATGAGGATATATTTATTTTCATTATTTTAGCAGGCATTAGTGAAACTTCTTTAAGAAATGTGTTCAGAAAAATTGAGTCCTAGTAATTTAACAAATGAGCATAAGCTTTCATAAATTACATTTAAGATGTTAACATCAAAGTTAACATTCTTGCTGCCTTTAATTTCTTTTTTCTCCTAGTAAATTGCTGTTCAACTCAGCTTTAATTTATAATAAAAGAATGGTTTTAGCTTTATAGCCTTAAGACATCCACAGAGAGAATAAATTTACCTCTCTTTTGTTCAGCACTAACAGCATTAGCTTGTTAGTGCTTCCCTTTGGATCCAGTTGGGAGAAGAAATAAGGTGACAGTGGGTTGCACAAAGGCTTGACCTTACTCTTACAAGGTTAAAGTAGGGAATGTCCTCAGTTATGAAAGATGGGAATATTTGGTTTCATAGTTTTAATTCCCCTTTATGCAAGCCTGTCTCAACTTTCTCTGTACAGGCAGCCTAAGAGGATTAACCATCTTATTTTCACTTCTTCCCTTTTCACGCTGTGTTTAATCACCAGAACTTCAGGAAGAACATAGGTGACATTAGCTGACTTTTGTATAATTTTCTCTGACATACGAAGGAGCAAAATATGGGTATTCAGGGTGTTGACAATGAAGAACAGCATTTGAAATGCAATTAAAAATAAAGAACTGGAGGTAAAATTTTCTAGGAATACGGCTTTTCAAAAGCGCTTTTACACAGTGGGAGGCATTTGCTTTGGAAAATCAGTAAAGCAAAAAAGTGAGTGCACATCTCATCTTTTTAAATTAAAATTAGATAGAAAGTATAGAAGAGAAGAATATAAGGCATAAAGATACATAATTTTTATATGTCTCTGTCTTAAGAATGTGGTAGAACAGTATTTCTGTAGAGGCTGCTTTGTATAATACTGTGATCTCTGAAGACTCATGAGTGAGTAGTCATAGCTATTCATTGAAATAGAACAATGGAGGATTAAATCTAAAATTATTAAAATCAGACTCTAGTGGCTTTTTTTACAACAAATGGTATTATGGTGTAAAACTCTGCTGTCAGCAAGAAATTCTTGCCGTCAGGCAAAAGCAATATTTAATGAGAACTTAGAAGTAAGTGCTAAGTATTATTATTATTCTCTTCTTCCATCTATCTTATAGATTATGTTTTAGGTGTATAGATGCTTTCACCAGGAATAAATTTTCCAGATCTTTATAAATTATAGACTAGTTGTGATTATACCTTTTTTCAGTAAAAAAATATTTTAGTGAAGAAGTATCCCTAAGGAACTTTAACATAATAATCTCTCCTTAGAATTTTTTTCTTCTAATACTGTTGGCATAGAGAAAAAAGTGAGGCTGCTGTTTTCTTTACTTTTTAAAATACAATTGAAGTAGAAAAAGTTTCCTGAATGCTTTGACTATTTCAAAGTATTTTGAAAAATAATTTTTCAGATTTTGCAAAAGGACTTTGAAAGAATGTTTGTTCATTGTTCAAGAACTGATATTACTGCATCTAATTCAGTAATATATAAAATTTCACAAGGTAGAAGTTATTTGTGTCATCAATTTGTAAATAATTGAATTTCCTTTAGTGAAACCTGTTAAGGTCAATTTTCTTATCCTCAAAAGAGGATAAGAAGCAATACAATCCTAAGTTATTAAAGGCTGAGTTTGCTCACTTGTGGTCATCTAAGGTGAGCAATCTCAAAGGACTTGTTTTTCCATAACTCCATGCTTGTAATTTTCTGAGTGTGCCTTTAAGTGTATCCATTTGAATATCCAGTAGCTGCATGTCCAACATTTTCTGGCCTTACCTGGTTTTAGTGCTCAAACCAACATGAGCAGTATGCAGCTATTTTTCCTTATTTCCAATCTGAGACTGCAATTATTTAAAAGGCATGAAAGTGAATTATATAAGATGAGAATAGACCTTGATGTTTCCTGAAATTTTAGTGCATGTGCATTAAAGTTAATCTGGGTTTTTCCATTTATGTTATCCTAGGAGATCCAGCCTTTATTTTAAGACTAGTTTTTGCAGACTTGTATTGTGGTGATAGATCCAGACCAAGAAGATTTTGTAACTAGAAGAGTATTTTATGACAAAAAGAGATCTAGATAATTTGAAGATGTGTTAAGATTTGCAGTTGTTTTGAAATGGATACCACTGATCTAAGGAAGTGACTCTGGGCCTTAAATATCTTTTTAAGTGCAAAAAGTAGCACTAGAATATTTTTTTTTTTTTACCTCTAAGACATTGTAGAAGTAGGACAGTGGATGAGAGGGGAAGGATGCTATCCATGCTCTGGTTACCAGGACTGAAATTAAGCCCCATGAGCTTGAACAAAACACTTACTGTTCAGGGAGGAACAGTAGACAAACAAGTGCAAAATCAGATCTACCCAAGCTTGAAGAGAGTCGTTAAGAGGAGAGAATGGTAAAACCCAATTAAGAGGTAAATAGAAGAATCTGAAGAACTCTACGAGCTTAAATTTGGACATAGCTGATGAGTAATTACAATTATGTCATGTTCTGTGAACTGAGTTTATGGAGAGAACCTTTACTAAACTGCTTCTCTTTGACTTATAAAGTTGGTGTTTGTGTGGAAAGGGAAGATTATTGAGGTTTAGGGCGTTTTTACTGTGGCCTAGTTCAAAATTTCTTACCATAAAATGTTATCTTGTCAGCTTGTCTAACTTCATTAAGTTTAATAGAAGCTTTGTGACTGGCAACTGACAGAAAACTAAGAAGGGGGCATTTGACTAAGGGGTCTTCTTAGGCCACAAGTAGGAAACAGGACTGATAATAACTGCCATAATCTCTCCATTATTGTCAAACAGACAGGTCTTCATGGTTGTCTTTAAAAATTAGTATGTCCCTGTAGCTTTTAGAGGTTCATGACCATTTTTTCTTAAGTTTTTAAAGGGTCCTATTTTTTTAGCAGAAAAATATTGCTTATGTGGGAAGCCTTTTTGATACACTCTTCCTTTGTAACAGCATTGTGAACCAGTCTTTAATGTAAAAGTTTTAGGATATTTAACCACAAAACTGCAGGACTGTGAGCTTTTTCTTCATAAAACTAATGAGTAGAATTTCAAATATACTTATCCCCTAGTTCCATCTGAATACTAGAACCATCCTTTTAAATTAATAGAAGCTGTATGAAAAATGACTATATTAGCCTAGAAAATAAACCATATGGGTACTCGTTCTTCATGCATCTGTGAACTTGCATAGTTTTGTGCTGGTTTGTGTTCTCTCTTGGTCCAATGCTAATTTAATAAATTTTAGAAATATTTACAAATAGTCATGTTTTGATACTGAAATAAAATGGCCTGGAACACATGTAGGGATGTGTACAACTCTGAGCAATCTGTTCCAGTGCTAGACCATAGTCTAAGGAAAGAACTTCTTCCTAACATCTAATCCAAATTATTCCTCTTTTAGTTTAAAACTAGCATGTGCTTGTTAGGTGAATCAAGAAAGGGTGAAACTGCTCTGCGAATTTCAGTGCCCTGACAGAATTTAATGAAGTAAATTTATCCCTCTCTTCAGGATGTGGTTACTGCAATGTTAAAGCCAACTCATGGTAATTATTGGTTAATGCTTGTCATTAAAATAGGATTCACAGAACCATTTTATTAGTAAGACCATTGAATTTCAGTTCAACTTTTGAACTATATTATCCAAAACTTAAAGTTCAACAGTCCACTTATGGGCTTGAATATCTTTATGACAAACATGAGGATGTTTTTCCCAGTTCTCTGTTGCTTATGGCACAGGGATTGTTTAATTTTTTTCACTCTTTCTTTCTTCTTTCAAATATTGTGGAGTTAAAATCAGGATGTACCGAGGATGTACCTGTACCTGCATTTTCTCATCATGGAGAAAGATAAGGAAGAGAACCATTACAAGTATTGGACTTGATATAATTCCTTGGATCAAGAACATCTTTAGTGTCACACAGACTGGAATTTAAGATGCACTTGGAAAGAAGTAGGTTGTCACCCCTCTTCCCCACCCCCCCCTCCCTTCCAAGAAAAGGTTACTTTTATTCCTCTTTCAGCAATTCTCCTTTCATATATGACTGGAAAACTTGTGGAAAGCTGATGCTGTAGCTGTGAAGTTGAATGAAAGTTACAACTTCATGGTCTGTGACACTACACAGAGGGGAAAATCAGATTAAAGGGGTAGAGGCTAATCATTCCTACTCTACCAGGGATCAATAAATAATTTTTCCTAAGACTATAGGGCTGTAATCATTCCTAAGACCACTCCTATCTGGATGGGCTGGATGTAAGGGAGGGTTTTTTTTTGACGATAGCCAACAGTAGAACTGGGTGCTATTTCCATCTTCAGTGTTTTTTAAGATTTGTCTGGATAAAACCTTGAGCAATCTGGTTTGTGATCATAGTGGATCCTCCTTCAATCAAGAAGTTGGACTAGAGACACCCTAAGATCCCTTTCAATTTAGATTACTCTGATTCACTGACCTGGTTACAGGAGTAATCATCCTTCACTCTGAAACTCAGAATACTTCTTTCATTATGAGGCAGAAGTTGAACTTTACATGTGGTTTAATCACACATGGACAAAATGTTCTCCTTCATATAAAGATTGGATAAAGAGAAGAGCTACCTCAGAATCACTTGAATGAAGAAATATACAGGGGCACAAACAAGACATTTTCCTTTTGAAATGAGGCCTCTTCCAAATATTATGCAAAATTTCAAGTATTTTCACAGAATTTGTTTCATATATAGTTCTGCTATATTGATTTTAAAGTCTGTGGAACTTTAAAAAAAAGCCCAACTAATTCTTAATTGTGTTTTATTCTATCAGTACCACTCTTGTTTATCTAAAGGAAATAGAATTGTTTTCTAGCATAGCTGTATTTTTAATGAGAAAACATGATTAAAATCCTGAGTAAATTTAATACTTGAACTTATTTAGAAATCACAGGGAATGAATATGCTTGTCTTTCTTTTGTCATGACTACAAAAACTGGCAGAGAAAATTTTCAGTTACATATTCATGTTAATTCCAAATTTTAACAGAATGTTGGTTTTCTTCCAACATGAAATGGGGTTTAACTTTTATTTAGTTTAACAAAATAATGTGCATGACAGCAATGGTAGTTTTGTTACAAAGTTTCATGATTGAAGTATTAAATTGAGAAATGTAAGCTTCAAAAAGTGCTTTCTTACCAAATAGAATTCTCAGTAAAATATTTGTGTAGTAAACCAATAATTTCAGATGTGAGCAGCAGTGGAAGTAGGCTGCTCACTCCAAGATATGGAGTCATTGTGGTCATTGTGCACCAAAAGGCCAGTATAAAATTGAAACTCAAAGTGCCTCAAAGGGAAGAATTTCATCATGACTTCTACGGCTTTCTCAGTCTGACATTTCATTTTGCATAAACACGTTTTTAGTTTGTTTTCTTCCATGCCCCTTTTTCTCTGGCAGTCATTTGAGCTTAATGACATTCAAGTCAAACATATTCGAATCCCATGGTCGTGTTTCCTGAACACCTGAGAGCCACACAGTTCTCCAGTGGTGCCCGCAGACAGTGAGAGCTGCAGTGCTCTGCACAGACAGCTACGTGCTCCTAGAGCTGGTGCTGGGAAGGCAGTCAAAGATTGCTGAATGCGGTTTAATCTGCTTTATTTCTTTAACAAGGTTCCTTGATTTAACCTTTTCCTTGTGTGGCTCCAGAACCTCCTTTGCTGAACTCTGAGTTGCAGAAGACAGTTAACAATGATTCGTGCCTTAAGAGTAATAACTCTTCAGAGTGACAACCCCTCTACTAGAACAGTAATGGTACTACTATGGTAGTTTTTCCAAAGGGAGCGTTTGTAAGCACAAATGGTTTTAACATGTACTCTGGCATATGAATTCCTAGATTTCAGCACTGTTACTTACTTACATTAATAAAGAAAAATAATATGTTATCTTCAGATACATTCTGAGATACCCCAGAATGTTTTGTCTTTGTGTTTGTGAGAGTAATGCTCCCAAATACATTGCTGAAATGGCAATTACTGGGATACAGTTTTAGAGGGGAGTTGAATTTCTTATTTCAAAGCAAATTTGGGATGTGAACTGCAAGCAGATCCTATGGAAAGGAACCCCTGCACATTATTTTTGAATCAATAGCAGGTATCAACTTGGTGCATTTTGAATTAGTTTTGTGTTTGCCATAAAACACCAAGACCAGAACAAGTAGCAGGTGAGTGGCTTAAACTGTTGCCTTTTCCTTTTCCAGTGAATGCAGTATTCCACAAGGTTATGACAAAGAAATATATATCACGGTACAACCTTAGAACCCTAAAAATTGTACCATTGGAGGGGACAAATTAAATAAAGCAGATGTGGTTGTGTAAGAAGCATTTTAGGGCTGCAGAGAATTTAGCCGTACTTTTGTTTTATGCAAGCCCAAGTGATTTAAGGAAAGCCATCAATGAAACCAGCCAAACAAAATTTATTCACTGAGGAGAAGGAAAGAAATGTGTGCCTGAGTTTTACAAAAAGTGAAGAATAGGAAGATAAAACAGGATTAAGAAGTGAAGACAGGAATTTACCATCTGCCTGTTGAAATTCAGTTCTTGAACTGAAAAACGGAAAACAAATTCTTAAAATATTGATAAAAATTCTTCAAGTCACTATAGGATTTTGAGTTGGAACTAATTATTCTGAAAAAGAATCAAAATAATGTTTTCATTTCTAAAGCTTCTATGTACATCTTGGAAATGTATGAATGAAAGTGGAGTATGGCAGTAGTTTGTGACAAGACTTGCTCTTGTTTGCTGCATTAAATTAGTTGATAATAGTGCAAACTTGAATAATTGAAACTGCAATTAAAATCTGATCAAATACATTTTGCCGTACAACAGTAGTATTACAGTGCTATTTAAAAGTAAAAAGAGAATTCCAAGTTTTATTATAGGTATGTCAAGGCAGTAAATGGATGAATATAAGAGAAACAAGCTTAATAAGTATATTATTTATTTTTTTAAATGTTGGCAGTAAGGTTGATATTAAAGAAAAAATGTCTCAGTTTCAAGAGCAGTACAATTTTTAAATTAGCTTTTAATTTGGATCACATCAATGTATTCTAGGATTCTGTTAGAAAGGCTCCTTTAAAAACTTACATATCTACTATTAGTTGTTATGACTTCTTTAATCCTGGAAAGAATTTTCAGTGTCTGTAAATGATAATAGATTAAAATGTACTGAAATGATCAGAACAACATTGTTAAATGTGATGGTATTATTGATGTGAGGGTCCAAAAATGATTGAAAGAAGACTGTTAACTTTTAATGATTAAAATGAGGACTATTTCCATAAATTTAACGGGTCCAAAGAATAACATTAATTCTTTTCTTCCACTTCTTTCTGTCTGATGATTTTCTTCTAAGTGATTTTTATTAGGCTTTCTTCTTGTCAGGAAATAAAACAGAGGAAAAGAGAAGAGAGAAACCAAAATTTAAGTGTCTTTAAGGACAAGTTTTAAAAAATGAGGTAAATGTCTCTTGAGACTTTAGATCTTAGTTATTGAAATACCTTAATCAAGGAGGCTTTAAAAATGTGATTACTAAAGAGAACTGCAACTATTTAGACTGGTTGAATGTGTGTGTTTAGTGTATCATGCTTGGCATTGAGTGCAACATTGATTCTCTACTTTGCAGAGTTGTCATTTTTATTGTATACTTGCCAGGTTTTTATTTCCCTTGAAAATTATGGATTTGTAGTCTCTTAACACCATCCTAACGTTTTTTTAACTTATTGTTAGCAGCTATTTCTAGTATCTGGTATGATAGCTAGTGTGCAGGACTGCTTATATACAACACATCGGGGTGGGAAATTCCTTGGTAACAGCTTCTAGTTCTCTACTCTTAACTCTCAAACATTTCTAATGTTATTTGTTGCCAAATGCTTCCTGATTAGTTGTCAAAGTATGTTGTATGGAAATATATCGAATGAATGCAACATAATGAATTTATTAAGCTGTTTACATTTGTAATCTTGGGAGAAAAATAAATTGCAAATAGCATAAATTATTTGATTGCATTTATTTTGAGGGGGAGAAAACCAGTGTAATGTTCTTCTTTACTTACATCCATCTCCCAATCACTTTTTTTAAGCATTTAAGCAGTATGAACTGAGCATGTCTATAGTAGAGGAATGATTTGGGGTTGTTTATTACTGGAAAAGAGGAGAGAAATGGATAGCACTCTTCTTTCCTCTTTGAAAAGTTGCTCTTGACTTAAATTGACATGAGACACAAATAATTTGTGGGAGAAGGCAGAGAAGGAAAATGAAAAAGAATTTTCAAAGCTCCTTTTATTAACCTTCTCAACTTTCAAACAAGAAAAAATAATTTTAAAAATAATATTTCTCAAGCCCATATGCATTTGAAAACTAGTGTACATAGAAATTCTGTTACAAGGCTGGCTTTCCTTTCTTCCCAGTTGACCATGAGAGAGGTTGTTTGGGGTTTTTTTCTGGATCTCCAGTATGCTTTTACACTGACAGATATCCTTTCTAAATTCTTTCTGAATAACACAGATAACCTCCCAATATACTAAATAAATCAGAGTGGTCTAGTATACTGGCTTGTGCTACTAAATATGTTAGTGTTAGTTCAGAAAAAAAATCAGAAAATCAGAATGTGGCCCTTAAGAGAATAAAATTAAATATTACTTAAATAGCCTCAAATATTGTAAATTGTAAATAGTCCCTTTGTTCACTTGCATAGAGCAACTTCAAACTTCTTTCTCAGATATGCGAGTTTATTAACCTCTTTTTAAGAATTACTCTTTCAAAAATTATGTGATCAGAGTTTTTCTATCATTGACTGTGATTTCTGTTCATATTGATATGTTAACAGATGAAATTTAATTATATTTTTTAAATACATGTTTGGAAAAAAAGAGCACCACTTCTTTATCATTTGGCAGAGTTGTTAAAATTTCTCCTGAAAATAGGTTTTCAAACTTTCCCTTGTGATGCATTTGCTTTGAAATGCTTTCAGTTTCTGAGCTATTATTTTATCTTTTTAATGCCAGTATGGAAATTTTCCATGATTGAAAGCTTCTTTCTGTCTCTCCCCTGACTGTTCATCCTCTCCAATATGCATGTTCTTTCATTTTTTTTTTTACCTGACAAATTTTCCATGTGGTAATTATTCCGTTCTCAAACATATTTTCATAAATCAGTGCTTAAATGCCTTTCAGTAAAAAACTTAAAATAGGGTTGAAAAAGAGGTAGACTTCTGACAATAGGTTTCAGAGGTCTTTTTGGCCTGTAAAACCTGGGGCTGTGAGAAGGGCATTTGGGAGTCTGGAACAAGATGTGCCAGCCATTATTCTGTAGATTTTAGGTCACTTCTTCCCCCAGTAGATCTTTGTATGTCCCATGTTAGCAGCTACCAGCTACATTCAGTTTGTAATTGAGATTTTCTGTTTAACAGACTAAAACCTTTTTGTGGATCGGTGAATATTTTTTCATATCTCATTCTGTATCAGATGAAAAGCTCCTGTGTTACTATTACTCTCCCCAAGTAAAATACTTCTTTTAAGGTTTTGTAGGAATAAGCCCATAATTTCCCTCTTTAGATACTTCTGGTCAAAGGGATTACTACCTCGTCTTTGAGAAATGGGCTGGTACTTTACCTCGTGTGTAAGAAATAGCTGACATAAAATAATAACAGAAAATTTTTCAATAATGACATAAATGCACCGACAATAACAAGCATGAAGCAATCAGCGATGCTCTAATGCTTCCCTGTTATACTGGCTAACTTTAATTATTGACTGAACTTTAATGAGGAAGCATGTGCTATTGATCTGTGCAGTGACAAAGCCTGAAAACTCATGGGGGTAAAGGAACTAGGGATGATGATCTAATGTTTCTTGTTTACTTTGTCTGAAGACATTTATAATCGTTTTTATACACAGATTCTGTATTCCAGTACTGCATTGTCTTCTGAGATTTAGATATACATGTCTTTGTATTCTTTCATTTTGATTAGCATAGCACTGCTTTTCTATTATTTCTGTGAAAAGATGGTAACAAATCAGTTTTTTCTTTGGAGATGAGCTTGAACCAGGTTTAAATTTTCCAAGTGCATCTTGTTTACTTTAATCCTGAGTTACATGTGAACTCTGGCTATTGGGAAGACTGGTGGTCAAAATGGAATTCATTTGGGGTTTCGTCAGTTGTTAAATCCACTGGAATTGTAATTATCATTAAATTTTCTAACAGCCCTGATGTTCAAAGATTAATCTATTAATTAATGTTTACAGACAGTAGTTTAGAGTATGCTATTAAGCACCTCAGTGTCAATACTACTGTTTCTGTTACGAATTCCGTATGTTTGCATGTTCTGCTTTACTTTCTTGACCTGATTTAAATTCACATGTACATAAGTTAATTCAAGAGCCTCAGGGATTTGTTCCTTAAGAATTCTCTGATGATGATTTTGGATTGTGTTGCAAACTTTCAAATCACTCTTAGGCCTATTCTTCCTCTGATGCAGCTGTCTGTGAGCTCTGCCATGGTTCTTTTGAAACCATCTAGGTTTAACCTATTATTTTCACCCCCAGTTAGAGTGATAGCTTGTGTGATTATCAGAGATAGCCATATAAAAGAGTTTGCCTCTGACCACGTCTCCCTCTCTTCCGTTGTCAGTAATCTGATCACCTGCCAAATCGAGTCCATAATTTCTATACTAACTGTCATAGATGGATGTTTCTCAGCCTGCAATACCTTTTAAGCCTGACAAATCCAATACCAAGATTTGTGTCGTGCTTAATAATAAAATTATGAAACCTTGCCAATTCATCAAGCCTGTGACTCCTCAAGCACATTCCATGACCGCAGCCGGCATATTTATCTTAATCAGAAACTGAACATCCACTGAAAATACCACACTGAAAAATGGGCAGTGGTTTTCACTTTTCCATGCTCCTTACTGAAGAGACAATCTTGTTTTCCATGTTCTTGAATATCCTGTTGATTTCTACAAAACAAAACTAAAGAAAAGCCCAGTCCTGGTCATTGTAAGTGGGCTGTTACAGCACACTTTGCCAAGTATTCACTGCAGTGGACTTTCCAGCATCTCCAACCTTGTCTCAAGTTCATTTTCACAATGGGAAATACAATTTTAAGCCTTGTACCATATAGGAAAGTTTTTTATTTTTGGAGATCCAAAGCCTTGAAAATTTTCTGGAATAGCACAAATAAACTCGATGAGGCTTTGTCTGACTGACATCAGTTTTCATCTTTGATCTTTGGCCGGCATAAGCAGTTTTGTTTAAAGGGACTAAGAAAAGAAATGCATATGTAATATAGGAGAGGTGATTTTTCCTGTTTTCCGCTTGGAGTTTTGAAATACAATGTCTCTGCAAAAGGTTGACAATGGATGCTAGGAAAGTGTTGGCTATTCTTGGGGTAAAAATTTATCAGCATTTTCTCTTTTGTTACAGGACTATTTTTTCAAGACTTTCAGTTGGCAGAAATTTCTGAAAAAGTCTGATTTATTGCACATCAGAGTTCTACCCAGCTTTTTACATACTGGAGAAGACAATTGCATGAGCATTTATTTGAAAAGCATCCTGATACTATGAAATCACCTGTAGTGAAAGGATATTGATCCACTGAAGTCCTAGTATTTGGAATTATTGCAAAACTACTTTCATATCTTTAAGGTTGTTGGGAGTAGAAAGCACTATGCTATGTGGGATAAAGAGTCCTCTGTGTTCCGAGAATGCACCATTGCTTTCAGAGTACCAGTATCTTGACAAAAATGTTCATGTGTGACCAGAAGTCTCCATACCTTCACAATACCTTCAGACTGAGGGAATGGAAAATCAGTAACTATGTTTGGTTTCCTGGGTGACTGGCTTTGTTGGGTTCTACACCTTCAATATGAATTTAGAACTAATTACTCTGTTAGATGCTGGGAGAAGAGTGGGGCACTCTGGTAACACACATCAAAGCTGAGGCAGTTGAGTTAAACCTAGTCAGTTGTTTTAAAATTCCCTCCACCCCTCCTCCCGTCTGTCTGTCAGCAGAGTGGCCAATGATTCATTTCTGTTCGTCTTTCTTGGGTTTTTGCCATGATATAGTCATGGGCCAGCCATGATGAGAGACTCAAAAAAACCTCCAATTTCTAACGTGGTTATCATTAACATAAATAATAATCATCATCAACTGACAAAATCCTGTAACTTTATACTTTCTAGAAACCCACCATAAAGGTGAAGGATGTTTGAATTCAATCTGAGCAGCACTGCACATTTTGATTCTTTCAGTGCTGTTGTTTCATCTTTCTGTTTCCATTCTCTGCCATAACCCAAATGCTGCTGATGTGGTTTGACACCTAAGCAATAAAGAAATGAAAGCTGACAGTGAGGCCAAGGTACATATAAATGCTGTGACATTAGCAATAACATTGGAAGTTTGTTGCTTGTGTGGAGCAGCTACTAGCAAAAAAACTATATATTTTCTCTTTTTCCAGTCTTCTCCTAATGGAATTACTCTTAGATGGAAACATCTAAGTTTATTAAACAGTCAGTGGCTTGGGCTGTTTGTCTGCTAGTGTGTTAAACTCCTCTAAGTGTTTGATGGCAAGTCCCTTAACTCTGCTCACCAGCAGCCTTCAGTGAGTCAGAAGCCTTTGCCAGGTAATCCTCACACCTGTAGAGAATTTGGAGTAGCTAAATTGTGAAGTTTAAAATGAAGGGAGAATTTACATTCACTTTAGACTGGGATGGGGTGACAGGCTCTATAATTATCCTTTGAACTTGATGTCCTGGTGTGCACAAAACTTAAAAAAATATTGGTAAATCTAATGCAGAAGTGCCTGCAGCACTGTTTTTTGTCTAGAGAGTGATGAGATGACTCCTTTAATTGCAAGGTCATATTTCTCAGTGGCTGCTGAACTGTCAGAAGCCACCAAGCCATGAAATGTTAAAGATCCTGTGGCTGGTTTATGGAACTACATTCTCATCTGGGTCTTTAATTCTGGATATTATGCTCTTCAGCTTGGCACTTAGCGCTCTGCTGCTATGAACTGTAATCTCTGTGCCAGGACTCCTGCATATTTCCTTTCTGCAAGGAATGCTGAAGCACATACAGTAATTATCCAAACATTTCTGGGTCATAAATCACAGCATTTTAAAGCTACTTTAGTAGCTTTACAGTACAGTACTGAAAGAATCAAAATTTTACATAATATTATCTCACAAAACCCAGGAGGTAAAATTTCAAATGTTATAAAATATGCATTAGAACATTTATTTGCATCTTATCTCTTCCATGTGATTAAAAAAAAAATCATTATTCTTTTCTAAGCAAGATCATCTGGTTTAAAACACTCAGATTTTTTTGTTTGATTTCATCTGACATTATAATTGCTACTACTCAAAGGCTATATTCTGGCCACTTAAAATATTTCCTTTTAAGCCAATATTTGAGCTGAAGAAAATGTTTGAAATATTTTCTATATTTTGAATCTCCAGTGCTTACTATAATGACTGTATTATTTTATACAGAGAACTAAAGGCTCTGTATTGCCTTTGGAAGCTGTTGACAAGCAGATGAGGATTTTACAGCTAATACATAAAGCCTTGAATGTTACCTTCCTGGGTGGAAGTTTTAAAGAGTGCTTTTCAATTCAGTTGAAAATCTTAAATGCTGTTAAATTTCTAGGTACTTGAGCTTTTGGCAGCTTGTGGTGATTTTAAGTGGAACTTAATTACTATATTTCTATGTTGTGATTTACATAATGTAAGTTAAAATGCAAATAGGGTCTCTTTAAGTGCTCTTGCAAAGTAATTCAGTTATTCTAAATTGTAGTCTTAAGCATTGGCAGATTTTTACTTTTCCAAGCCAATGTAGCGAAAGGCAGCAAAAAATGAGCACCTGAAAACCCACCAAAGAATAATAAGAGAGAAAAATATTCTGTAAAAAACTGTATTTTTTCCTCGTAAAATAAATGGAAGAGCCTGTTTCAGTCTCTTTTTGAAAAAAAAAAATTAAAGAATGAAATGTGTTCATGGGGGAAAAATGTTTACTAATGAAACATATAAAAATGAGGAGCTACTAAATTTCAGTTTCAGTGTTTGATAATAACATGGGAAGAAAGCAAATATCCACATTTAGTATACTGGAAAATCAAAGATCTTTTTCCCGTGGATTTTCTGCAAGAGTTATTGAAAGATGAGGCATAAAGGTCTAATCTCATTAATTTTGATAAGACATTAGAGTATGATACTTGCAGCATTCTAATATGCTTCATAATTTTATTTTCAAAGTATTTTCTTTTTAAAGAGCTGATAATAAGGTTCAATTTTCAAAATAACTCATACTTGGTTTGCTTGGTGTGGAAGTGTTAAATGTAGAAAACATTCATATGGTTAAATAATATTTGTAATGTTACAGTTTGTGACTTGCTGCTGTAATATTGAATAGTGATAATATATTGTTAGAAAAAAGAGCTTTATGCTGGGGTTTTTTCCATTTTTTTTTTCTAATATAGTCACTTAAATGTATTTAATTTAATGGAATTCATGTGCAATGCAGTTTTGCAAATATATTAATTTTTCTGCTTCACTGAAAGCAGAATACAATTAAGTTAACAGAAATAACAAAGTAATAATACCAGAGCAATAGAGACAAAAAAAATAATAAAGAAACAATATAGTAATAAAAATGTAACATTTAACCATGAGAAACATGGACCTAATGGTCTCATCAGTCTTTCTTAAACAATAGCTAAAATTCTGGAGGGAGAACTCTGTCCAGAAATCACTAAACCCCTTCTTGTAAGGATGGAATGCACACCTTGAGTTTTAATAATGTTGTCTGACTATAGGAATGCTGCTAATAAACCTCACTTAGAGTGTACCAAGAGAACTATTGGAAAGAAAAATAGCCTCCAACAATTTATATTTCAGGTACTCTCTTAAGATATATTTGAAACAGAAATCCACATGCTTTTGACAGTTGTCAAAGTCCTCATTAAAATGAAGATCATAATTTGCACATGAAAGATGATTTTTTTTACCATTGGACAATGAAGATTGAAATTGTGGTGTACAGAAATGTAAATTGTTGGTTGTGTTTGCCTTTATCAAAAGCAGATAGAAATAATATATGTTTAAAATATATATTCACTCTTCATAATAATTTATTGTGTTGTGATTTAGAACAGGTATCATTCTCATGTCCTTGTGAGACTTAAACTCACTCTTCTCACCTAATTCTGTACCTTCCCTCTGCATATTTGTTTCTGTCCAGGTTTCTTGCCTTTCCTTTTCCCCATTTTCACACCTTTGAGACTTTTTTTCTCAAATAATGTACTGTACATGATTGAGAAAGGATTGTGATTCCTCTTGCTCAATATGCAAATAAATGCAAAAATTTAAGCATGCTTAAACCCATTAAATTGTAACTAAAATATATGGGGTTGTTAGAAATCATTTGTCTTTGTTAGCGAATCAAACAGAGGTACATTTGTTTGCCAGCAGTGGAGGGAATATATGTATAAAATATTTGTTGTAACTTCTGTGGCCTCACCTTCAGAAGGAGAAAAGCAAAAATGAGATGATGGATCAGATGTGCATTTGTCTGTGCACAGTGCAGGGCTGAGGTAGATTTGTGCCTGAACAAGTGTCCAGTACTGCAAAGTTGGAAGTGCACATTGTACCCACTTTCTAGTCAGCATTCAGACCAGAGCAGGCAGATAAAGGAGTGTCAGCCACCAACTGGAAAATCTTAAACTCCTCTGAAGTTTCAGTAGTAAAAATATTTTTTTATATATATATAAAATTTGTTGGACTTGTTTTTCATGATTCAATGTGCCTGAGTTGCCTTAGCCAGCAGCAGAAGGCTGGCCTGTCTAGAGAGTTTCAGTGTAATGCCTTCCAGAGATGCCAACTCCAGTTCAACATTATGTGTTTTTCGTGGGCAGGGGGCACAGAAATAACAGGCTAAATAAATTTATCTTATTATTTAAAATAAGTTCCTCTGAGGAACACTTTTTTGATTCAGGTTCTAGAGCCCACTTGGTCAATGTTCGTTTAAAGTCAAGAAGGAAAAGCAGCAAGATATTGAGGCTGGCAGATGGTGTTCAGTTGTGGTTTCCTTAGCAGTTTTATATTTTATATTTCTTATGAAGTGTTAAAATAAGCAAAACTGTTTTTTTTTACTTCAGTTATGAATAACGAGGTTGAAAAGCATACTATAAACATAGGAATACTAGAAATGAAAGATGAGACACATCATTCTTCTGAGCTGACCACGGCTTAATCAATGGCAAGTAGAGGAAAACAAATTCATGCAGCTAAAGGCCTCTGTAATGTCTATGAAGGGGAAAGACACAATCTGAATTCCAATTAGTATGCCATGTTAATCAAGAAAGAAACAGATTTTATTGATACCCAATCAGAACTGGGCTTTTTTCCAATGTGGAGGAATAAATAAGCAGGAAATATATTTTTATTATGTACTTTAGTATTTATTATGTAAAATAAGTCTTGCTTTTAGGTGGAAAGAGTCCATCTGTAATCGTAGAAAACAGAAGATATTTGGTTCAGCAGCACAAGTTTACACGTTTAGATGGCTAAAAGGCCATTATTGGTGTAGTATCATGACACTGCTTAAAAATAATTTATCTGATTTTTTCCTTCTCTGTTTCTGGACTGAATACATGGTGTTCACAATTAGACTGAACAAGGGAACAATGAGGAGGGGAAGGATAACCCTGGAAATGTAGAGGAGACTGAATGGAAACAATTGAAAGAAGAATGTGTTTGTGAAGGGGTTTTCTTAAAAGAAATTATTGGCGTCTCCTATAGTTTATCCATTCAGAAAAAATACTGTCCAGAATATGGAAAATTGAACCAACATAAATAGGTTTTATAATGAAAATCTAGATGTAAACAAAATTATGAGATATACTACTTTCAAAACAATTCTCATTTTATCTCTCAACAGCTCCAATTACAAAAAAAAAAAAAAAAGCTGTTAAATGAGGTTGATCTGAGGTGACTGTTGGAGAAAAACTTGGTACAGCAATTTGTCTGACTGGGGTTAGAATTAGGAACCACAAGAGAAATATTACTGGCATTTATCCTGACCATTACCTGGTCATTGCCCAATGAATGAACTGTGAAAACGATTAAAAAGTGATTTAAACTCACAGTTCCTGTTCTTTTTTCACAGTAGCAATCTCCTAACAAGCTGAGTGGTTAAGTAAAACCTGGAATGCAGAATGGATTCTTAATTTCCTTTTAGATGGTCAGGATTTGACCTTTTATTTTTCTTTTTTCAGTACTGTAGTGTCTGTATTTATTGTGGTGCTTTCAACTTTTTCCTCCTTCCTTATTCCATATGGATGTCCTTTTAGCCCACTGTATAGCTGTAAAAATACTATTTTTGGTGCTAGATCTATAATTAAAATGTGGATATAATAGATAAACATCTGCAGGCATGTACAGTTGCTTATGAAAAGCATATTAAGTTCTAAAAGATGTCTGAAAATACTCCCATTTGATTCATAGTTTAGTTTCTTCACATTTTGAAATACTTTATAATGATAACGTCAGGCAGAACAATTTTATTACTAAGTTTTTTACATGTTTTTAAGTATGTTTGCACAATTTTCAATGGGAAAAGTGCTCATTTACTATTATTTATTTGTTCAGTAATGTGTTTTAGTGACTCCTTCGATACTTAGGATCTCCCTACTCTTAAATGTGCTTAAAATAAGTTCGGTAATCAATGCAGGAAAATGTAAGATCTAGTTAGGACTGAATTTTGGGGTTAATTTTGTTGAATAATGCAAAAATTTCCCTTCTATTGCTAGAAGAAGTTACTCATATTAAAATTAGAACCAGAGATGTGCCTTGGGTTTTCTAAAATTTATCTGGAAGTTATATTAATACTGGAATTTAAGCAAGTGCCTCAGGCCAAAATCATATGAGAGGTTCTACTAATAGTTTGCATTATTTAAAAATTATTCTAAGTGTGTATATGAGAGTAATGATTTCCTTTAGAGGGAATGAGGGGATGTCAACATGGAAAAGTGCAGACAGCAGTTTCTGTGTATCTCCCAGATGAATAAATTGATAAAATGTCATTTCTAGTAGGAAACTGCCACTTTAGTTGTACAAATCTTTTATATTATGGAGGAGTTTTTAAAATGGAGAATCAATCTCCATAATAGAGCTGAATTATTCTTCTGTAATTCAGACACTGCTAGTTTTAAATATATGCTGATAACTGCATGATGATTTGTAGCTGCAGTCTTACATGAGGTCAGACATACCTGTTTTATTAAGGATAGGGGATGAAATAAGCCCTCGAAAAGCTGAATTTGTCACATGAATTAACCACAGCAGCCAATATTAATGTAGAGAGGGAGAAAATGGGATTTACCTGTTGTCAGCATATATCCACAGCCATGGTGTGCCTTTAAGTGTTTCCTAAACTATTCCTTCTGCCTGCCAACACAACTCATCAATATCTTTTGCTTTAAGTTAGGCTATTTTCTTTACCCAAAGATCTCTATGTTTCCCCTTCAATGCCCTTTCCCTCACTGTGGGAAGCATACAGCTCAAGTCACTGATATTTTTTCCCACTAAAATGGAAAATGGTGCTGTCTTTATACATTCTCATAGGTCGGAACTTCAGCCTTTCAGTATTTCAGTGTATTCAGTGTATTATCAGTCTTTCTTGGGTTAATGTACCTATGTAAAGAAACTGTAAAGGAAGCAAGTATGCCTATAGATTATTTTGTGTGAATAGTAATACGAATTATAGAAATAGATGATGCGTAGTTGTGTGGAGGAAAATAAGCAAAATATCTTATCAAAAAGTGCTGACATTTCAGTGTGTTGATGGTACTATGAGTAGTACAGTCAGTCCATAATTAAATATTTTATTCCTCAGATCATGTAGTTTTAATTATTGGTATCTGAGGCATTGAAGCTAGGGAAAAAGCAAAACGAATGCTTATCTGTGAGACTTTTCTGCAGCACCCTCTTGAACACAACAGTAAAAACAGAATGTTTAACAATCTACAAAACTTCCAGATAGACCCATTATTAATTATTCCCTGTGTGTTTGGATTATCAGCGATCTCAGTTTGGATGAGACAGCTGCTGTTGTGACTTGTTCAGCTCCTTTCAGTGTGATTGTCAGGAAAAAGTCTCCTGTCTTAATTCTGAGACCCACCCATAATTTTCAGTTCATGTCAAATTGGATGGAAAATTAAACTGTTTTGGTCTGTTCATGGAAGGAAGTAAATTAGGTTGGTGGAGTTTGATCACATGGTCAAATCTATTACGGTGTCTTAGGGTAGTGTGTGATGAGCAGAATTCAAATTGGCTTACCAGTAATAGGAACCTAACATAAGCTTTTTATCTTGAGGCTTTTGTGGGTATCCGGCTAGCTAAAACTCAAAAGAAGTAGTACAGTCAGGGTGCTTTCCAGTGATTTTGAGATTTTTCCAGAAGTATATAATACTTCAAAATCTCAATTCCCTTAGATTATTCTGTATAGTTTGAATCTGCTCACATGAAAAAGAATTTTCAAAAGCACACTAAACTGTAGTTGTGTCTATTTTATAGTAAAGTTAGCTTTTATCTGTAGTGGTTACCCCTTTTCTATATTTATTAAAATAATAAGATTTTTTTGAAAAGAAGTTTCTGAGAGTTTATGAAAATGTCATATTAGGTCAAGAAATTTTGGAGACCAGACTTATTTGAAAAAGCTTCTTCATAGCTGGAAGATTTCAGTTAGTATAGACCTTCCGTGAAATCTTTATACTCTTTGAGATTAATGGACTGAGTGTAAGGTCACAACTCTTTTCCTTGCAGAACTCTTGGAAAATTAACAGCATTCATTCACCTGGAAAACATGGTCATTTTATGTAAGCGAAACACAACATAAATTCCTAATAAAACAGGTAAGAAGGTAGAGAGAGGTAAAACCAGTCCAATGAAGACTTGTGTTTAATGAGTTCATATAAATATTTTAGAATACTGTGTCTAAAAAATACACACTTTTTGCTGAAAATGTAAAATCTGGGTGGTAAATAGGCTGTATGGAAGCAAACCTCATTATAAAATAGGCTTTGTGGCCCATTTCCTCATTTGTAAACTGGAGATACTTTCTCTCTTATGTACCTGAGTTCTTAAAGCTATCTAGGATTGCCTCTTACCTTTAAAACATACTGATTTTTCCGTGACTGTAGTATAATTTGCATACTTTAAATATTTTATTAGAAAATATGTAGTTCATAAAATTTAGTCTTATTTATGTATCTTACCTATTTATCAAATCTGTACTTTTATGAGAGAAGTTGCCACCAAACACTACTTGAAAATGATGCCTTGATGGGGCAGTGGTTCTGTTATGAATTCCCCTTCAAAAAATCGAAATTATGAAATTCTTGCATAAGAATAGCAGCCTTTAAATGCCTATTCATTAAATGTTTAGCTATGAAGGAAAATAATTAATGAGTTTCCCTTTGTTTCTTCTCTTTTTTTTTTATTTTTTTCCTTTTTTTTTTCCTTTTTATCCCTGGACATGGGTTTGAATTTGACTTGCAAATCTATTTGTTAGTGTGGTGAAACAATTTGAGTGACTGAAACCACATATATGGGTAAATATAATATTTTTCCTAGGGGGAGAAAAAAACCCAAAAAAACAAACACCTTGGTTTAGTAGGAGTTTTGCTGAGTGTTAGTGACCAAATATTGTAGCCATTTTTAATTTTTTATTATCTCTTCTGCTGGTGATGTGTCCAGCTGATTGATGCCTTAGTCACTTATTTTTATTTTTTTTTCTATCTCCCTTTCCCCCAGCTCTTACACCTTAACTCTTAGAACAGGGTACCTCTGTTTGTGTTTATTAATTCTCTACATAATTAATTCTCCACGTATTGATTCTCTACATGTTAGAGTTCTTCTTGGAATTTTTAAGTTAGAATCAGTTCCGTAGCGTGCCATTTTTTCTTGCTGCCATGCAGGTTCTTTCAATTTTCTTCCAACACTGTAAGGAAGATGTCAACTACTTTGAATAGTATTCAAATAATTTTATTGCTTTTTTTTCCCCTAACTTCTGAGGAAGAAAAACGCTTTTCCAAATTGCTGACTTCAAAGTACAGTTTGACTTGTACAATGAAGTGAATGTAACTGTACCGTGAAAAAATTTCCATCTCAAAGATTTTCACTTACAGAATTGTGATTTAACCAGGCTTCCAGCCAAACAATTATTTTAGGTTTATACATATTATATATCCATATTCTCCAAAGAGATGTCATTAAAGCCCGGTAATTGTTAGTCTTTTGAAAAGAACATGTAGTTATGAATAAATGCTTTAGCATTAATTTTTGAAGAAAAAGCTTAGGGACTTATTTGTGTGGATTTCATTAATGGCGTTTGAACAATGAAAACTCCCTGTGCTTTACATTGTAAACAACTTTCTGTGTGATTGGAGTTAAATTTGTGGTACTGCTCTCTCCTATGAGCTAGATAATGCAGGACTTGGAAGATTGTTCCCTGTGGTATGTGGTGCACACTTTGCAAAGCCAGGGACATGTTGCAATGTCACAGGTGAAGAAAAGATTAGACTGGGAGCTGGGGGACCAACCAAAAAATAAAGAAAAGTCGTGCTCTTTGTTGTCAGAACAGATGGTGCTTCCACAAATTTTGGCCATAATAAGGAAAGTCCTACTGAAACAGCAGGGCCTTGGCTCGTAGCCCTTGGTTGTTTTCCCTGGTTGGTGTATCAGGCATCCAAGGTTACGTTCAGGAACAGCTGTTTTGCACAGATTGCAGCAAATTTGATGTCTGTCTCTCAGTTCCAGGAGAAATCCTCTAAGTGTTGTTGAGGAGTTAGGCTGCTCCAGAAGTGTCATAAGCAAAACACGCCCTGTGGTCCAGGGCACATCACTGCGAGTTAAGTGTTCTTATTAGTTGATTGTTAATCCACCTTTGGCCGTTTCTGTCATTTTAGGTAGAGGAGCTGTTCTATTAAAATTTTCTCAGGAGTTTAGATGTAGATAATAGAAGATTTAATGTTTGTACTTGATTTTAATCTCTATAGATTAATTCCTGTTAAAAGGACAAAAATAGAAGAAGTAGAAATGCCTCCTTCAGATAATTGTGCCAGTGCAGGGCATTCAAAATCATCATTCAAAATGCCTTTACTCATTTTCCTGTTCAGTTCTTGTTTCTCATTTCATTCTGAAATGAATCTGAGAAGAGTTTTGAACACGAAAGAAGTGTGACAGGACTGTAGCAACACGAGACACATAAATGTGTTTAAAGGACATTTGATGTGAGACCAACTAATTTTTATATACAGTAGATTTATGTGGAAATCTTAACTTACAGTACATACTGCACATACATTACTTTAAGGTCTTCAAATTGTAGTGTTGTATGTACGTAAAAAGAGTTTTGTTAAGTACATGTTTTAGGATAGCCATTAAATTGAATCTATTCTAGAACATATATGTAAGAGAAGTTTTGAAAAAAAACAAGTTAGTATATTACGTCAACTTGTACTTGCAAATGCATTGTAATTTGCAGCTGATTCTTTTTTTCATACTACATTTCACAGTTAGTTATCAACTGTCCTCACCAAGTTGTCTCACTTGAAATGCGAAACACAAACAATATTCCTTCCTCACAAGGTCACACCATCCCACACTAACACTCCTATGCAAACACAAACATGCATAACCTTTTCAGAAAGACCTTAATGAAGGTGGTTCTGCAGGCTGTAGAATGTGGAAGTTTAGTTTTTTCCAACTATCTGATCACATCAGCAAAATATTCTCACATTATTGCAGAAAGAAGGCTGTGCAGTCAGAAATTTTGTATCTGTCAATAATTTCTAAGAATGACATTTATCCTGTAGTCTAAGCCTAAAAAAAAAGGAAAGGAAAATGAAAACGAGAACTTCTTGAAAATGGGGAATGGTTGGAGCGTGCTGTCACCTGCTCAATCTCCTAATCATTGCTGACATTTCACGCCAGGAAGCATTTCTTCTTTGCTTATAACCTGTATTTCAGAACTCACTTGTTCTGTGGTTGGCTGCCTCCTTAGTTGAGAGGAATTTTGGTCAACTTCCACATAGAGAAAGTTGTCCAATTCTGGGCTTGACTTGGAAGTTTTTCTAGTTCATTTCTTCCTGGTGGTTCTGTGCCAAGACAGTTCTATGAGGTTTAATTTGCAGGGCAGCACTTTCCTAAATGTGGTTAAATCTTAATCTGATTTGAACATGTTTTTTCATATTTTACTAAGAAAACTGAAGTCTTACCCATCTAACAAAATTAGATGGGTAAGAACTGGCTTCGTGGATGCACTTCTTATAATCATGCTGGTTTTTATTGGCATTTTAAAGACCTGCCATATAGCATAGTATGCAGAAGTCTAAAGAAAATCAAAAGTGCAATAATTTGGCATCTTTGCTCAGTGACATTTTTGCCTACTGAGCAAGTCCAACACATAAACTGGTGGAAAAAATGTATTTTCTCTCAGTCTTGAAGGTAACCAATTAAAGTCACATACAGAACAAAATTAAGCTTTTTTTAGTGTGAAATTTCTGTCTTATAAATCAACAAAACAAAAAATGCAGGTTAAGTTTTAATTATAAAAAACTATTCCAGAATATGCTAGAAATATTAATTAAATTAATAATTAGACTTCCTATGTAGTTGGATTTATTTGGAGATTTGAAAATTTTATTCCATTTTTCCTTTGTGAATGAAAACAGATACAGTACTGGTATTTAATGCATTTCTGGCTACACTGGATTATTAGCAAGTGTGCAAAAATTCATCTTCATGTAGGAAATATCCCTTGGCTAAGAGCTCCTTAAGAGAGAACTTAGTCCCTGATCTGTCTGCTGCAGTTCCTGTATGTGAGATTTCCCAGAGAGAAGGATAAATCCATTTCACTTCTGAAAAACTGTTCATTGCTGGCAGGAAAGAAGGAAGAAAAAAAGGGAGATGCAGAGGAAAACCTAAACTAAGACACTGAAGATCCTTTAGTACTCAAAGGATGGGTGGCTTATTTACTCAGGTCAAGTTTAAAACAATATTTTTGTCATTGCTGTGTTGTGTCTTTCATTTGTAACACTGAATACTATTATCCTTAATAGTTCTATCATTTAATGGTGTTGAAAAGACAAAACATCATTTTTGAACCACCACATTGTGTTAAATTTGCAGGTGTTACAAAATTAACATAGATTGAAATGTAGCCGATTGTTTCACTGAATGTGCTTCTCTTGCTTGCTTTTAAGTTAATATATTGAGTCGTTAATGGATTTTATTTCTCCCTTGCCTGGTATTTTTCAAACCTTGCCATTTACCTGGGTAATTGTTGTGTTTTCATTTGCTGGTACATGCAGCTCTATGAAAACAGGCAGATGACGCTACTGACCCAGAACCAGCCCTACTGCCACTCTTCAGCACTTTGCTTTTCCAATTAGTCTACCCTAACCATCCTCATGTATTTAAGTTGCTGTGCACAGATGAAGTCAAGGGCAAAATGGCCCAATGTCTGATTGCAGGTTTGGTTAGTAACTGTACTAGACTCTCAAGGAATTCCTGAGCTCTGATCTGTCCAGCATCCCTGATTACTATTGCAGGGGTAACCAGGGTACTTTTTGGTGTTCCATGACATCTGTAAATCACAAAGGAAAGAAGGAGAAAAAAGAGAGCTCTAAAAACATGTAGAATTAAGTCCTGTAGTCCTTAGAACTTTTCTTTGGCCTTTGCCATTATTTTGCACAAATGCAAACATAGCACCCTTAGTGAAATCAGATAAATAAGAAATGTGTTTAACTATAAAAGATACATCACAGTGTTGTCTTAAAATGTCCTCCAACTGTTGTTTCTACATTTCATATAAATCAAACCATGCATCAAAAAATCATCAAATAAATCTGAATTTTAAAAATTAAGCATAATGGAAACTGACAATCAAAACATTTGGTAAAATATACAGGCATTTCTGTATAGTAATCTTCTTGTCTTTGGAATAAACATGATCAGAGGAAAATGAAGATTCAAAGTCTGTTATTATTAGGTGTTCTCTGTGCAGCTGGTACTGAAAACTTGTAAGCCAAAGAATAATTCCTGTAAGTACATAAACTGGTTTGTTCATAGTACATATGAGAAAATTCTGTATCCTCTTTCTTCTAGAGACAAGTAAATATCCAGAGAAACTATCCTAAAGATTACCTTGTATGTTTATGAAACTTGTCGTTCTTTCAGTTGCAGATTCATCTTCCTCTGCCTGTTTAGATTGTAATGAGTCTGCTTCAAATGAGGTCAAGCTCTTGGAAAGGGGATGAGTCTGTACTTGCCTGTTTACCTGCTACAACCAATTCTGCAGGTGCATATGCACCTATTAGATATGTTGTAACTTCAAATTTTCATATATTATGTGTTTTGTGCACATCCAGACTAGTTCAGGCTGTTTCCTTGGGAGACACTTGGGAGCGCTCAGCCAACAAACAGCAAAAACGTGGTCTTTTTTTAGGGCACAAATGAAGGTAGAGATTTTAGTATTACCTCACTTCTGTGTAACTCCTTAGAGATCGATTGGAATGCTGTCCAAGAAGTTAAAGACAGTGGTTTCAAATCACTCTGAGGAAATGGGAATAGTATCTTCTCCCTCTCTGCAGAACTGACATGGCTCCTTAGGTACACCAAGGAAAACCATGTCTTCATTGATGAAGTATTTGTATGTACTATGTGCATGTTTTAAATCTGGTGATACAGTATGGATTTCGTTCTACTGCTGGAAGATCTTGACTAAATGTTGGTTGGTAGATCTAACAAAAATTGCATTTACAATTAAAAAGCAGGAAAAAATGCTTACCTAATTTCTAAATCATAGAGTCATTAAGGTTGGAAAAGACCTTTCAAATCCAAGCTATGACTGGTTTCCCCCTTGGTAAAAAGAGCAAGGTGCTGAGTCCCATGTCCAGCTGTTTCTTGAAGACCTCCAGGGATGGTTACTCCACCACCACTCTAGGAAGCCTGTTCCCATACTTGACAATCCTTCCACAATTAAAATCTTTATCGTGTCCAACCTGAACCTCCCATGACACAAGGAGGACATTTCCTCTTGTCCTGTCACTTATTACCTGGGACAAGACACTGATCCCACCTACTTGCACCCTCCTTTCAGGTAGCTGTATAGAGCAGTAAAGTCCCCCATGAGCCTCCTTTTCTCCAGGCTAAATTACTTATAAAATAACAACATACCGAATAGATCCAAATTGAGAAATTTTTTTTATGTATAAAAGGGTTTTGGGTTTGTTTTGTTTTATGTGGGCCAATATAGCTGGTAAAAATAATCACTATTGCAATTAAGGTAGTCAAAAATAAATGCACAGCTTTAAAATACCTACAGTTCTGCGTGCTGTTCTGATATACATAGAGACAGAAGACACAAGTTCTAGGTTTTGGGAGATTTTCTATGGGTTTGGTTTTGTTGGGTCTTTTTATGATTAAAAATATCTTATATGCTTAAGGTAAAATACAATTGCTAATCAGCTCAAGGCAATTTTTGAAGTGTACCAAGTGTTATCCTTCATTTATGTATCATTCTCCCTCTGCCTTTTGATCTGCATGCATACAAGGATGTGCATTTTTAGACAAGCTTCCTGGTTTTTGCTAATACAGTTAATAAGATGATGAGTTTTTAAAAGCCAGATTAAATTTATGCTTAGAATGGCAGCATGTAGAAAATGTTTTGAGTAGATGTGTCTAAATACAAATTTGAATTTTACAGGAAACTGTAAGATTTTATACTAACACAATTGTACAAGACTTTCAGTTCTTTTATCTATTTTATCCTTTTTGTGCATGTGAAAGACAGGTATTGAACTTGACAAAAGGTAAATAAAAGACAAAAGACCTTTTAGAAAAGAAAAGTCCTTTGTTTAACATTGCTTCTTGCAAAATTATCCTGAAAATGTAACTCATACACAGGGAAACAGACACTGCAAATTTGGGGTTTTTTTATGTTTGGTGAGATTAATCACCAAGTTTACCTCTTGTCCTAGAAACTTTCAGTTTCTAGAAAAGGTATTGAAACTGGCTTTTGTCAGGTGGAAGAGCTTTTTGGGGTTGTGGGGTTTTTTTTGTTTGTTTGTTTTTATTTTTGGGTTTTTTGTATGTTTGTTTGTTTTTTGTAAAGTTTTAGGATGAGCAAATCTTAGCTTCCTTAATTTTATGCTTTTTGGGGGCTGCCATTGAAGAATGGAGGCAGTTACTATCAGGCAATACAGGTTGCTAACACAAAAGTGGATTTTGCTTTGTACAAAGGAGGAACATTAGAGCTGGCACTACTTTATCAGCATTCAGAAAATAGGATTGTCAGCTTAGCCAGCATCAGTGGCCAGCAGCTGTTTACCTGGGATGCACTTAACAGCATTCAAATTGTATTTTACCAAGAGCTGTGGAACCTTGTGTTCAGTTAGAAGGACAGATATATGCTGACTTGTTGGGGTTTTTTTTAAAAGTAATCATTAATACTCTGACTAGAATGAGGGCTATGAAGAGAAAATTACAGCTTCACAGTGTTTTATGATTTTTTTGTGTATTTATCACAAAATAAAATGCTTACAAAACACCATGCCGAGAGTTGTAGCTCAGTGAAATTCTGGTTTACTTAATAATTTGTCATAAGTATTTGATATGTTGGATGTCTTTGATAAAGTAGAAATCAATAGTGAAAATAAAAAAAAAATCTTGTCTTTTGCCTGTGTAACTTCTAAGAGTGAAGCTCTTTCACTGTCTGAGAAATGAGACAAATGCTGAAATGCGAGTGTAAGCAAGAGTTTTACATTTCCTCCCAGCCTACTGTCCAGCTAGTCAAGCCAGGGCTAACCCTGCACACCACTGTTGCCCCGGCATTGGGACCCAACAGAGGACATTGATATATTGATAGAAAACTCTTACTGAAAAGGCATGTTACTTCCTTGGCCAAGTAAATCACACAAGCTGATACAGGGTAAAAAAGTGCTGTTATTCCAGCATTCAAGCAGTAAAACTAGAATAATTTCTGCAGTTCATAAGGATTTTGCAAGCTGTTGAGGACTCGTTGGTGTTGGGTTAAAAAGATGGGAGTTACACAGTTTGACTGTATATCTGACAAGGCACGGGATCTAAAGGAAATACCAGGTAGTTTTATCTATTTCTAAACTCTACACATGTGAGTCCAAAGAAGCATCTTTGGGCTAAATGGCTTATGCTTTAATCCTGAAGTACTAGAATCATAGCAAACTTTTTCAGACATTATCCTATATTGGAACTTTTGGAAACCCTTTCATCTTGGTTGTTTCTGATCAGATTATCAGAAAATTTGCAGTTTTCAGCCTGAACAACCTGGAGAGTTTTTTTCTGAGTTTGTATTTATCTTTTTATTTGAAATTTTTAATTTTTTATTATATTCTGAAGTCTTTGGAGGAGCCATGCATATCCTGCCTTTCAAATTGTATTTTAGAGAGCTGCAGTTCCCTCTAAATTAAACTAGTGGATTTTAGTGTAAGAAGGGTTGACACTTGTGAGTTAGAATCTTTATTTCACCTGGTCCAGGGAAATGAAGATTGATTTTCTTGGTGTTTATGAGGCAATGGTTAATGCTGGGAGCTACTTATTCAATTAGAGAAGCAGTTAGTCCTGAAAATCAGGTTGTTTATGTTGATGTTTAGAGACACTTGTCTCTGCAGAAAGGAAGATTGTAAGATATTTTCTCTGTGTCCTTCCTTTCCCCATCTCCAGTACCTAGGGATATGTACTAGGTGACTCCAGGGTTTGTCAGCTGTGTTAGGCAGAAGAGAGAAAATGACAGTGAGTTTAAGAAACCTAAAGAGGAGTGGTTCCATACAGAAAAGACAAAAGACATCCTATATGAGGAAGCTGGGATGATACCCACACATTCAAATTCCTACTAAAATGCACAGTTTCTGTAAAGCCTGCAAGAGACAAGGCAGTCTTGCAAAAAATAAATTCTGCCTAATTATCTAAGAAGATGACTTATCTAAGAAGTCTCTGAAACAAAATTAAAGCCCAAAGCCTGTTAATGGGAAAGGAAAATTCAGGATAAATTACTGGCAAACTGCTTATCGGTCGTAGCATTTTATGGATACTAAATCTCTACTCCCTGCTTTGTCAAAAGGTTCTTTGAGCTTTTGGACAAGATATTTTTCTTCTTTGTGCCTCATTTTAGAAAATAAAATTCAAGATTCTCTTACCCCATTTCACCTTCCTTGTTTTAGTTGTATCTTGTTCATGTGCAGCTGCCTGTATAAAATATTCTGATTGGAGGGACATGTATGCAATTAATGTGATGAAAATAGAAATAAAATGCCACTTGAAAATGTTAATGACTTGGTGTTCTAAACCTGTGATTCTCTTTTGTAACATTTTATGAGAATAGAAAAAGTCAATAGGGCCCATAGTAGTTGAATATTGTGCATGTTTTAGAGAGTATTACCTATTTAAATATTATAGTTACATTTAGATTTATGAAGAAGGCCTATTTAAAAATATCTTGATAATGTGAGTAGTTGAAGAAATTTCATTTTGTGCCTCCTGTTCCCTGTTTACTGCTTTGAGCCCAGACAGCCAGATGCACACTGGCACCAGGATGCTTCTTAGACAATTCAGACATGGCCATGTTATTGCCAAGAGTGAAATAGGTGGACAAATAGAGTTAAATGAGAAAGAGTCTAATTTTTTTTCTAGTCGTGATTATGTTCGCTTCCATTTTTAAATGAAAAAAAAGCTCACATAATCCTTTGAATAAGAACAGGGACAGTTGTCTTTTCTTGCTGTCTTCTTCCCTCACTGAAGAGAAATATTTTCATCAAAATGTAGAATGATTTGGGTTTGAAGAGACCCTTCAGATCATCGAGTCCAACTGTTAACATAAAACACTACCACAAAACCGTGTTCCTAAGGGCCATGTTCATTCATTACACATCAGTTAAAGGGAATAGTTACTCATTTAGGCTAAAGACTGGGAACATAGACAAGACCTTAAAGGGATGTACATGGAAGTGGGTGGTGCTCCATTGGTTTAAGATAGTTAATTTGCTTCATCTGTTGCATTAGCATATCATTTTATTATGTCTGTCTAGAGTCTTATGGATTAAACAGATACAGAAATTATTAAATAATGGGGTGACAATATTTAAACAGTAGTTCTGAGAGAATTATCCAGGCATTATGTGCAATGCAATGAAATGAGAACTATATTTTTAAGACACTATTATTTTAAATGCTATTAAGAAAACTCCTGTCGTCCACCAAAGAAGTAATTGGTTTTTCTCCTAATTGGTCTTGACAAGGTTGCACTTGGAATACTTTTTTAAAATGACAAATTCAATTTTAAGTGGCGAAGAGTTCAGAAAGTGAAGCCTATAAGTGAAGAACAGCATATAGCCGTTATAAAAGAAAACAAGGAGAAAGGAAATTGATAATAGCATAGAGAAAGGGAAAGATTTCTAAATTGGATGAGATCCAGCTGTTGCTTCACAGTAGGAGCAGAGAAAGCAGGCCGTTAATTGAAAGTAAGAGAGAAAATACTAACACGGAAATGTATGAAAATGTTAGGTCTCTAGAATGAACCAAGCAAATCGTACAGCTGCTTTTGCTAGAGGAGGATGCTCTTTTGTGGCAACTACCACTAAAGACTGATAGAGGCAATTTTTTTATTCATGTTTTCTTAATGGCTTTATTATCACTAGGCTTGTTCAAGTAATGCTGCATCAAAAAGACCTCTGTTTTGTGACATTCTATCAAATATATTTTGTTACATTCAAAACTAGTTCCTGAAGTAGGAATAAGAATTTGTGTGGTTCTTAAGATACAGTTTTTCCATTGGCTATTGACTGTCACTTTCACTTGAAGGATAGTTAAAAGGCTCGTGTTTAATGCCTCAGTGTCACCACTGCATGTGCCAAAGTGGTTGTTGCTGCCAGGCAGGATTGACGATCTCTGGAAACATATTTTGCAGTCACTCATCTGTACCTTATTGATTTTTGAAATAGTGGGAGGTATGCAAAAATGTTGACATCACCTAGTGTCAGAGATAATTTATTGGTTTGTTAATACCGTGCTTTTCACATTTCCTTAAATAACGATCCACTTGGGGAGTGGCGTCCTTTTTCTAGGCAATAAACTACTTTAATTTTGGCAACATCTTAATCTACTTAAGTGCGTGTTGAAAAGCATGTGAATCAGTACATTTCATGTCCAGTGTGTCCCTCAATGATGTTTTCATTCATGTTATAATGCAGATTAACTCACTTAGTGGACTTCTTTTCTTTTTAGACTGAATGTAGAGGCCGACGAACATCATTAAATAGAAGAAATATTTAATCTTCTTCTTGTGGCTGTGATTTTGCAAGCTGAGGAGGAGTGAATTAGAAGACTACAGATTAAGCAAATAGCTTCAAGAGACACTTCTGAGAATTGTGAGAGTTGAATATTCACTCTGTTCTCCAGATTAAGTTGTGCAAAGTCTAAATTGCCACAGGAGATAAGTTTTTGGGCGCTCTTCTGAAAAACTTTTGTCCCTGAAAGTTGCCATTATTTAAATATTTTTGCATTTGCTGAGGAATCAGTATTGGGTCTTAAATATGTCTTTGGTTAGAATAGCTGCAGTGTACAAATGGTTGGAAACTTGGGCAGCAAGTCCTCTTACTGCACTTTGGGATATAAAAAGATCTGGAAAGTATGTAAAGAAACAAATGCTTTAATGGCAAGTATTCTAGGAGAAAAATTTCAGAACTCAAGAACAAATTTAGAAATTGCCCATCTTGTCTGTATTTCAAGATAAATATTAAATGTTAATTAAATATTTCCATCTCTCCCAGCCATTTTTATGGATCTCCCTGACCAGGATGCTGATGAAATCCAAGTATAATTTTGCATAGTTATCTCTGTACTTATACAGCAGTACTTTCTCCCATAACGCTTTTCTACATGAAGATTTTTCAAGATCAAGGTATTGCAGAGAAAAGGCATTTTGTGAAAGAAATGAATATAATGTCAATATAAAGTTTAAGTGAAATATTGCATAAAGTGGAAAAGTTGTTTCTATCTAAAAACCAATACAATGGATTGATTGATCAGAGAATGCAAGCAAAATGGAGATGTTCCTATTGTTGGGACTAGACTGTTGTCTTTCAATCTAAATAGTGAAAGAATATTAATGAGCTGCATAGTATGTGATAAAAGCAGGATGTATTTTGAGTAAGATTATTCGTAGGAAATCCTGTCAGAAGATCTGGGAAATTTTCATAAAGGCAAATCAGGATGCACATGTAAATTAACAGGTTTGGACAAAGAGTCTGATGGAAGGCTTTGGTAAGGAGGACAACAGTTCATGCAGTAGTAAAATAAAATAAAAATTAACAATAGCCTGTAGCAAACATCTGTTAAGGAAACGTTTGGGAGAAATTCATCACTAGCCTGTCAGGGGTGCAATGTCTGTGGGCAGTAGATTAACTTTCTGCAATTTTAGAAACATAATGTTCCAGGCAGGAGTCTGATGCTTTCTCTGGGTTTGTGTGAGACCAGTTCCTCCTCCAATGGCCATGAAACTGTCAAAAACACTATTGAAAGCAGAAGGGACTAATTTTTTTTTTTTTGGGGGGGGGTCTGTCTTTTCACACCTGCAGCAAAAAATTGTTTTAAGAAACTTCGCTGGAGAGTGTTGGATATGAGTGTATATATCTGTTTAACTTCTAGATAAGCTGAAAAAAACTGTAAACAATTGCTAACAGCAAGGTTAACTCTTCTTGAGTTCTTCTTTTCCCTGTTTGATTGTTCTTGAATTTTCTTCTTGTGTTTTTTTTTTCTATTATGAGGTTTAAGAGAGAGCAGTAGTACACAACAAAATCTAATCTATTTCTGTGAGAAATTCTTCTCTATACACCTAGTCCACCTCTGTGATTTATTGCTTTTTGAAGTACTATGTTTTTGAAGCAATACCTCTTTCATAATGTATAACCTACAGAAAAGAGTAGAGGCGTGGACTGATAGATTGTGTTTGGGTGAACTAGTGATTGACCCCATGAATTTGGGGTCCAAGGCTGTCAAGAATTCCTTAACTCAAGATGCATTTCTTCTTTTAACTATTAGTGTTTATGTTTTTGTTAATCAACCAGTGAGGTTACTAAAGAGTTGTATGATTAATTGGAAAAAACATTTTAGAAATTAATTTAATTTGACTTATCATAACTAATATTATTAACAAAAAAAAAATCCACGAAACTGCTTTGGTATTTGGTATATAAGCCTGAGTTCTGGACTATACCTTATATTCCTCTAGAGAACAACCAAGGACTAAAATGTGAGTTTTGGAACTAAGCATAATTAAAATAATATATTTTCCATGAGAAATAGTCCTGTACTCTGTGTAATTTTTTGGCTTCACTATCCTTCTTCATGCAAGGTGAGATTTGTTGTTTAGACAAATTTTAAATATTTAATTTTAATATTTAAATAAACTTTCAAACATTAGCAGTTATACTTTTTTGTTTTTTAAATGCAAATATTGCAAGAATAGTTGCAAGGATTTTGAAATGTCCTAATTGCTTGGTAACTTAAACTAAAGTTTCTTTTATTGAATGCTTGGTACAGAAAAGTTGTTAGTCTGGTGCAGAGTGTGAGTGTGTGAATCTTTGTGGTGTACATCACCATTTGTCACATGTTTGATTCTGTATTTTTAAATTAGAAAAAAATCATGATTTTAAAGATTAACAGGTGTTAGAGACATTTCCTTCAGAAATGAAGCAGTTGGCTATTTGTATGCACCAAAAGCAATTAAGGAACAGATTACTATGAAGAATAATTTATATTTTTCATTTATCTTCTTTTTATTTTTTAAATTGTGTTTAAATTGACTGGGTTAGTTTGCCTTCCAATGAATTTCAGTGTGGTTCACAATGTCTTAATGGTTACTGCAAAGAGTTAAAATTATTTTTTCTTCTAGAATATAGATAAACTGTTGGATGTGAGGAATTAATAAGTTTACAATTGAACATGATTTTTGGATCTAGTTACTAAACAGTGCATATTTTTTTGTTACTCAGAAATTCAAAGCAAGTTTATGTATCTTCCTTGATCAGACACATCAGACAGAACAGGATGATCAGATCATTTCTGTTCAGATTTAAACCTTTTTTTTTCATATTGTCATAAAAATATCTGCTTGGTTTCATGATAATTATTATTATCATCATCATCGCCATCATCATTCTGTCCTCTGTTTTCCTTTATAATTCATTATGGACATAATGTGCCAATTTAACTTTTAGCACCATCATAGAATTAGTACACAAAATCTCCCCAGATCTACTTCTTTAAGAATTGATGCAATAATTTCCTCTACTTTAGTTGCCATTTTCATTTTCAGAACAGTTTTTCTGCTGTTTCTATTTTTAAGTAAGAGGAGGATGTGGACTGCTTTGGTGTGTTGGCACCAATGAATTTACCACATAATTCACAAATACCAACTGGACGCTTTCTTTTAAAAACAAATGTAAAAGAGTTTAGAAATTACTGTTGTTATTGACTGCTGCAACCTTAAACTAGCTACATTTTATTTCCTTATTGTGTGGGTCAAAACGTGATTGATTGAAAAAGGTTTCCAGTAAATGATATGAACTTTACTAAACAATGTATCAGAATTCCTGTAATACTAAATAGTGCATGATCTTCAAATAACTTATTTTCTGATTAGACAATGGTTTTCCACTTCATTACAAAGTAAAATGATGTCAAATGCTTACTCAACAATGTATTACTTCTTTTTTTTTTTTGCTTGTTTTTCCTAATTACTGAATTGCTCCCTGTCAAAATAGATGATGATGGTGTTTATAATCTAGTAGCTGTCTGTCAAATCATCATTTTTACCTCTGAAGGACTGTGTTTGTGGAGTTCTGATGAGAAAAACAAGCATTAAAATGCTTTCCAAATCTGTGACTCAGTATTCAAGGTCCACAGCTTGAAACAGGGTTTTTGATTAACAATTTATTAGAGCCCACAATGCACACTGAAAAAAAGAGAAAAAAACAAACCCAAAACCCCAAACTAAAAAGCCCAAACCACAAAATGAACAAACAAAAAATCCCACAGAACAACAAAAAGCACATAAGATGAAAGTATTAAGACACTTTTGAATTTATTATCAGCTAATTTACAAGTCTAAATCCAAGGAAGCTCTGCCATGAAAGCTCAGGTCTTAACTGCTTGTTCTAGTGAAAAGTGTTTCTATCCAAGGCATATTTTATTGGTTTTGATGTAGTATACAAGGACTTAGAACAGATTTAAGCATATATAGTGGGATTAATTTGCTTGGATTTAGACATCTATATCACAACTCATTTTATCATTAAAGAGCAGTACTTTGAGAGACCCTGTTGATTTATGTTCCTAAAGTACATGTTTTTCCTAGAATGTAAGGGATTCATCCCAATGAGTTTAGTCATTACAAGGACAAGACGTTAAATTCTCACTCTTAGTGAGTGTTACACAGTGCTCATAGTGTTACATAGCTCTCATAGTGTTACACTTCAAAGCCATAGAAAATTTACATTATGTGCCTTGAATTTTGTACCACTGACTCCTACTATCAGCCCCTTCTCTGATCTCTGAAGGGAATTTCTGTCTGAAATCCTGCATCTCTGAGTATCTGCAGCCCTCACCCGTGTATGTTGATTTGACAACATTGTGCTATAAAATGCTATTTTCCAGACATCGGTTTTGAAGTTACTTTTTCGTAAATTTGCTCAGAATGTAGCAATTTAAATATACCTCTACTAGTTCAGCATAAGAATTTGATTTTCACTTAATGATGCTGTGCTACTTTCTGAAAAGATGCACAATGATGAACAATGATGAGTTCAGTATTTGAAACTGAAGAGTGGCTATCTGTACTAGTGTGACATTTCTAATAGCTGTTCTGTGGAATGAAGAATTTAGACATCAGGAGACAGCACCTGTTAAGGGAGTCATTTCCCCTTTCAACAATAGTAGTTTGTCATAGCCTGTGGCCATTGGTTTTCAGTTGTGGTGAGTAAGATGGAGGAAGTCTTGCTGGGATTTAACAAATGTATGTCTTAATGGAGCTATCAGGGTTGAATAGTTGTTCCCATTATAATTGTTTAAAATAAAAGATACAACCAATTCAAATTATTGACCGCAGCCTGTTGTTTTCATTTGAAAAAGAATTAGGTCAACTGAAGGGTAGGTTTTGTTTTTTTGGTTTTGTTTCTTTTTTTTTTTTTTAATATTTCATTTGGTATGCTTTAGTTTGCGATTTTTACAGGAGTTGAATTTCTTCTGTCTCAGAACCCTTCTTGCCAGTTCTTGCTAAATAGCACATCTATTTCTACAGTCCTGCAATCTCAAGTATTCTCATTCTGAAGTATCCATTTTCAATCACAGGTTCTCAGAGTTCTCTGAAACCTAGTGAGGCAGACCAAAGAGACTTGTCACTTCTTTTTGGCCAGTAATTTGTCTATGTGCAAGAAATCAATTGCTGATACCTGTCACTATCCGTCATAAGTGTCTTCTCTGTGTGAGTGTTCCTCTAGCAAGTCTGAATGTGACAGTCTGAAAACTCCAACCCCAACCTCCCTCCCTTTTATGTGATGTAGTTTTTATCATAATGTAATATGTATATATTTGGGATATTTGAAATATGCAGATGGAAAATGAGGTAACTTTTGCCATCTTTTCAAATTTCACTTCTGCATGATTCATTGGTCTTAAAAATTAGTGGAATTTATGTTTGCTTAGTTTTTCTGATTATGCCAAGCAAGCTTTTATGAACTTGATTTTAAATATTTGAACTTGAAATGTTTGACTTTCCTTTTAAATGTAAAGAGCTCTTTTGCCCTGCTTACTAGAACTGTGACAGCCTATGTAAATGACAATTGCTTAACAATTGTTCAGTTTTGCTTTCCGATCAAAACAAGAAATATTTTTTGTATGTTTTGTGGGGAGTTTTGTGATTAAAAAATGTAATTTTTAATAACAATCAGTTTATGTATTTTCAGTGACTTAAGTTCTTCTTGAACTCACCGTGGAATGTTCAGTAATGAGAAGGAAGATAAATGCTTCATATTTTAGATTTGAGTGCCATGAGGGCAGTGACATTGCAGTTTTGCAAAACACAAATTTATTTATACGCACAATGCTTAAGTAGTTTATTAGAGCCTATTCCGGAATAACTATTTTTAATTTGCAATAATTCCATTAGCAACATGGTATTTCTAATGTCATACACCGTATGACCTGAGTGGAACACAAGTACCTTTCTGCTTCCAGATATTTAATTTCACATCTAATCCAAAAACATTCATCCATCATTGTGACATTAAATCCAGATCACCTGTTTTTGAAAGCTGAAGTCATACTGTCCCCTGTCCTTGTAATCTTTTAGAGTGCCTGTTATTTGCATCCTACTTATGAAACTTGGATAAAGGTTGAGGGAGGGAGGGAACAGGATGCAGCATAGGAAATGTGAATGAGCGGCTCAGCAGCTGACAGCTTAGGAAAAAACAGTTCATCTTTATCTCCTATCTCTTCTGATAGAGATACTGAGTCAATAATAGCAGTACCAAGGGTTATAGTGGCATAGCTATTTATACTTATGTATGTGCACAGAAATATATATATATATGTTTCTGTACTGTGCCTGTATTCTCTACTCCCAGAATTAACTTCTTTTAAGATGTGACTTTCAAAAGGAAAAAAAAAAAAAATATGAGGACTCCTAGGAACAGATTATTTTTGGACTCCAATAACAGCACATTCAAGAGGTTAAATTCTCCGTACATGCTGGCCTCTCAAGCCAGAGAAAAACTATTTATTTTTGGGAGTTGGTGCAGGACTGACTTCCCGTGGTATAGAGTGGAGTTATAAATCTCATTTGGCTGCTGTGTCAAGCCCTTTATTACCTACCACAGGAACTGCTATCATGCAGTTCGTGCTAATGGCTGTGTCCCTTGATGTCACAAAGTCAAGGCGGTCATGCTCAAGGGGTTACAAGGTGCAAGGCAAACCAGAACCACCATGCACCATGGTCCATCTTCTTCCCATCATTCCTCTCCTGTTCGCTTTATGTTCCTTTCCCCTTCCCAAGAGGAGACAATCTCATCTATTCATGACATCACTGATATTATTGGGCCAGGCGTTCTTCTTGATTATTCTGTGGGATTAATGTGGTTTCACCAGAGGTACTTCCTGTTGTTTAGCGAGATTATTCTGTTGGTATCAGGCACCCTTCCCACATTCCCTGCAGGATTATTTCTTATTACAAAATGTCTTCCTTGTTTTCTCTACATCCTTCATTTTTACCATGCAGATTTTATTACTTGTACAGGTTTTTCTGTATCCAGTTTGGAGACTGTCTCAGTCTGTGTAGATTAAGACATCAGTCTCAATTGAATGCCACAGGGATTTCTGCTCATGGAGGATCTATGCAGGAAAAGAAAAAATAATTACTTGAGTTTATTTTAAGTTTGAAAATGTGAACAATAATAATCATATTGATTAATTCATTAAAATTTTTACTTTGTTCCAACAAGAAAAAGAAGATTACTTCACCAAATAAACCCACAATTCTGGGTCATTTACCTATGAAGATAGCAGGCAACAAATACATTTGTAGAATTAACCAATGGTCCCAGTATAATTGCTTCTTCTTTAGATTAACAGGGATAATTCAAGGCAGAGAGCAGCTGAGTAGTATAGTGTTACATTTCACTTGAAGTTATTGGTGCTTTTTCACCTCAGAATAATAATATTTTCTTGCTTCTGGTTTTGTAATATGTCTGAGTTGATTCTCTAAATGGTGAATTTTAAATAGAATCAGCTATGATTTTCTCCACTCTAGCAAAAATGCTTGGAATGTTTCTTCGTACATGGTATTCCTCTTTAGCGTTTATTCCATATATTCTTTCATACAAACTTCATTTTTTCATCATCCAATATAATTCTAATAATTTGATGGTCCAGATGAATTCTCAGCTGAGTATATGTTAAAGGTGTATTCTAGGAGAGATGCACTGTAAGAAGAAAAAGGGTCTGCAAAAGTTCACACCGCCTGAAAGCCAGGATAAGAACTCCATGAAAAACTGCCAAATATTTTGAGTACCCTTTAAGATTATAGTGTAGCAAAGTCCCATAATAAATTAAAATGTGTTTTCTTTTTAGAATACTCAATTCTGTTAATTTTAAACCCATTTCTTCTGTCTCGGCTACATTTATAATAGATAAAGTCTTGTCAAGTAGAATGAGGATAAAAAATGAGGATTAGGAATTAAGTTACTTAGGGGTGAATCCATGAGAGTCTGAAGGAGAATAATAATTTTGAAAGCAAATGACAGTGGGGTTTTCCTACATATATACAACTTAATCAGCTGTGGTGGCTTAGGTTTAGATTCCTCTTTAGATGGTTTCAATTTCAGTTACTTTAATGGCAACTTTGCAAAATACGTTTCTCTAGGGGTGTTTTAGGTTTTCTCCTTTGGGAAAACCTTTCCCTCCTCCTCTCTAGACATATAACTGCATCTTCTGAGGCACTGCAGTTTGTGTTTGTGCATGTATGGGAGTTACCTACGCAAGTCTAAACCAATCTATTTAAATGTAGGCCAAAATATACTAAATATAATAAATTATGTAGGATTATTCAACTTTTTGGTGTGGTGTAATGTTTTGTCACTCAATTCCACACTGTTGTAAAGAGAAATTATGTGCATCCACTGAAAAAGATGAAACTCTGCTCAACACTGGAATTAATGTAATAGAAATTAAATTGGTAGCTACATAAAGGCAATCCATTGGCATATAGTGTTTTATTTACACTATGCATATGTTTAAACTCCGAAGAATTGAGGAGACATTTTGAAATATTCTTCAAACAACACAAAAGATGAGCAAATATTTGCAATTGTAATCAAATTATGCACCTATCAAATACAATTTTCTGTAATTAGTGGGTAAGCAGGAGTTGTTGACTTTGTAATTACATGACAATTCTAAAGGAAGTTCCCCTTTAATTTGTCTTAGTAAACACCTCCAATGCAGTCAAAATTAAAATGCAACACAGTTCTGTGCTTCGATTTGTTTGCACTAAGGCTCACTAAGCTACAGGAGGAAAGATAGGAGGAGGCAGAATTTTCTGCCTTTGGGACAGTCATATGTTGCAAAAACTTTTACCTAAGAATTATCTGGAATTTTTTCCTACCAAAACTGAAGCAGCGGCTGACACAAATTATCTCTGAGACCATCAGCGCTAAGGGGAAAAGGTATTAGAGAAAGAAGAAAGGCAGTAATTGCAGTGTGGATCTCCAGGGGAATGTAGATAGATAATTGTTACAACCTGGAGGGAAATGAGCGATGAGCAAAGTAGAAAAAAAATATGTTGCCCAAAAAAAGAATTGGAAATAACAGGAAATAAAAAAGGAATTACTTACAAGCTGCGGCATTTTAAAACAAAACAAACAAAAGGAAAAACAATCAAAAAAGGATATAAACTTAAGTCTATGTTGCTCTAAGGAAAAAAAAAGTAACTTCCAAAATGTGAAACCAGCGTACAAGGAATAGATACACTGGCAGGTTGATTGAATTTTTGGTAGTTTTTCTGCAGGAAATAGAATAATGAAATAGAGAAATAATCAAAACTGCAAGCTGGATGTAAAAATATTTAAATAATTCAGAAAATATAACTAGAGGTTGCTGGGTCAATTGTAATGGAATAATTTTAAGAGCAGACCCTGGGGGGAAAATCTTTTAGGTCATTACAAAGAAACCCTGACCAGAATGCTAGGAATTTTACTGATGCACTGCTAGTTGTCTCTGTGATCTTCCCTATTTCTTCCTGAAAAATGACAGACTCTTCTGTCAACAGACAAATGTGTTCAAGAAATGACTGGATGTGCCACTCTGTGCCTTGGTCTGGTTGACAAGGTGGTGATCAGTCAAAAGTGGGACAGGATGTTGGGGGTCTTTCCCACCTTAATGATTCTGAAATGGAGAACACTGCCATTTTGATAGTTGTCCAACAGGGAAGTGAATTGTGCCTTGAAGATGTTAGAAGTACTATAGGTGACCAGTAAATAATTTTCATAGCATACATAGCATAGGCAAAGTACATTGCCAGTGTTTTGTATTAATTTGATTAGTTTTTGCAAAAATACGTTACATAACTTATGCTGCTTTTTAAAATTCAGCTGGTATGTCTTTTGATTTATCAGTGATTTATCATCTTGTGACTCTCTAAGATTATACACAGCCATTCCTCTGAGATACTGATGCATGTATTGCATCATGGACATTTAAAAAGAGATACTGTCTGTTCTCTATGAGACAAAAAGTGGAAGTTTTAAAGAATATGTAATTTGCTGATTAAATGTAATTGAATTAGGAAATCGTGCAGTTATTATTTAATTTTTTTAAAATTTATTGCTATGAAAGAGCGTCCACTACTGCATATGTCAAATGAGAATTGTATTATCTGAATTTAATTAATCTGAATTCCAAGCCAATAAAGGTAGGCAAGAAGAATGTAAAAGTTCATGCAGAGAGCTGAAATTTGATTCATGTGTGTCCTTTCAGACTTGATTCTGCTATCGTCTTCCATACAAGAAGCCTGGAAAAGTGCCCATGGAGGCGTACATAACCCTGAACTCTCTTTTTACTTTCATTCATAGTGGAGAGCAATTCAACTGGATAGAAAATTACTTTTCTCCCCTATCATTTGACTCACACCAAATGTATTCTGTGTTATTAATTTAAATGTTCAAGTCCAGTTGTCCAAATTAATGTAGTAGAGTCAATGTATGTGTATGGCTCAAGCACACTTGTCTCAAAAACTACAAGTTGTTCTTATTTTCATTGATTCAGGATTGTATAGGAAAGCTGGCTAACGATTACAGTTCTTCCATATATTATTGTCCTCCTTACTGACAGTTGCAGTAAGTGCTGCCCTTCTTTAGGACTGCTGCAGCCCATTAGAAATTTTTAGAGATGGTTTTGGAATATTTTTGGTATAAGTTAATCGCATAAATGTGGCCTAAAAGATAGTCTGAATTAATTGAAGAGTGAGATCTTCAGTGGAGGTTTGAGTCATTCATTTGGTAGCATCTTAAGCCATGCATATATGTAAAAAAACCCTGAAATATTGAGAAAGGGAGAAGAATAGGGAAAAAAAGACCGTGTCAGAAAATTAATTCAAAATCAGTTATTCATGCTGGCATTTTTTAGCATGACTCTTGAGATAGTCTGTCATGAGGGGTGTTTGTTTTGTGATCCTTAAAGTTCGTAATTGTACCTTTACAAGGTGCACAGAATGTTAATTTTTATCCTAATGTTATGAGGGGAAATGCATTTCCTTTTTGAAATATAAAGGCTAGCTTCGGTTTAGCTATAAAAAGTAAATAAAACTGAAGTTTTTTAATGCTGGCCAGGCTTCCAGAACGATAACACATTTTGTGTGTATTGGTTCCTGGTAATCTAATTGAAACTGTAATTAAAGTGTATTTTCTTTTTATTAAAAGACTGCAACTGCCCTAAGGATCCTAAATAGTGGAGAAATTGAGAAACAATCAATTTTGGATACCTTCTTATCTCGCCTTTCTCCCTGCTAGTCTAGATATATGTTCTGGCAACAGAACAGGCAGTCAGATTTCTTCTTATTCTCAACTCAGCCATAATATTACAGTGAATTCTTGGTGAAAGTGTTGAATATATGAGAGCTATTGAAAATTGCCTCCAAGTCTCCAAGTGGTTCTCATTGTTCCAAGTAGCTGAATATGTGGTGGGGTGACAGTTTGAAGTTGTGAGAGCATTTTAAAAACAAAACTTTTTACTACATGTAAAGAAAACATATAAAGAAAAATGCTCCTTTTTTTTCTCATTGTGTTGTGCTTTATCTCTTTGATTCTTGTAGTGCCTCTTGTTACTGTCACTCCTAAGAGCTGTAATAGCATCCTGAAAATAGGGCACATTTCTGAACATGTGTAGGAAATCCAAACTTCTGTAAATAGAAAATACAATGCATATATATACAATATATATTATATATATTATACAAAAATAAGTGTAATCACCAGCTTCAAGTGCCTATATAACAAAATATAACTAATAAAAATAAAATAAGATTATGTTGCATCAACTTTGTGAAAGTGTAAATTATGTTCTCCAATTGCATGAGGAATTTAGTTGGGGATGATGTGAAGGAGAGAGAGGAGGCTTATGTTCGAATACTTTGAAAGACAATTTTGCCAAATTTTCAAGTCGGTTTGTCTTGAAAATGTCTTGACATTATTACTACACTTCACTCGTGCTATGCTCCTCAGCAGAAGAGTTCTTAAAGATTTACTGAAATGGATATGCATTATTTTATTCACTGTAACTATGAGAGTGAGCTAGAGCCAGCCTCACTAAACCTGCAGGACTTGAAAATATTCAATAGCCTGGCTGTGCAGTGCACTGCTGCCCTTCTGTCAGCATTACTCATTCCACAGTTTTCAGTTTGCACCAGCAAAATGCCACTATGACTGCAGTTCCTATTCCAGTTTCTCTGGGGTGTCATACCTACATTTTTCCACGTAAATTTTCACAGTTATTCACCTATGACTTTTTCTACTCCTAAAATCATCCTTACAGTGAAAATATGTTTAAGTTCTTAAACTGACATCTGCTATATCTCAATGCTTTTATTTTGTACAGATCTCAATTCATTGAAACATCTCTTTTGGGACATGTTGCCTTCTTTGCTGTTGTTTTTTTGCTTTTTGCTTTTGCAGCAGAAAGATCAAAGTAGTGGCAGAAAAGGAAAAAGAGAGAAAATTGGAATCACCAAATATAACCCCTGGACTTTCACTTACTTTTTATGACTGTACATGAGTAATGTAACCTGTTCCATAATTTAGACTTTCAGTGATTTTTTTGCCAAGAATTTTTTTTGTATTTTTTTAAATGTTTAATTATGTCCAGCTTTAAAGGGCAGTTATCGCTTAAGTATTTTGAGGACACCCTATAATGTTTACTATTTCTGTACAGAACATGGATTTATTAGTGAACTTTCAAATAAGGGTAGTTTTTTGTGATTTTTTTCCCTTTTTTTAAGAATACCAATATCCACATGATTCATATTCAAACATATTTCAGCTTAGTTTGAGATATTAGTCACTGGATAAGCTCTCTTACTTCACTACAAACTGGTTTGTAGTGCCACAGGCTTTACAGCTGTTCTTGACTAACTCAAGTGACAAGACCAGAGAGAAATACTGACATGAACTATTTACTGAGGAGAGGAAGTTAATGAATACCTGTTTTTCTACACAGATCACTAGTACTTGATTTTATAATGGCTAAAGTGAAGTTTAACTGAAACTACATAGAAAAAAATTTTGCATTCAGAATGATGGGAATAGATTTTTAAGTACTGCTATTTTTTAAGCTATGTACATTGAAGGTTTGGAAGTATCAGCTTTAAAGGATATGCAATGACAGGCTGGCAGGCATGACGATGATTGATAAGTGACTCCTTTCCTATTTTGAGGAGACTGGTTGAGAAGTTGAATTTTGAAAGAAGCACTGCCTTTGGAAAAAAGCTTTCCTAAATACAATCGTCAGAGTGGGATTTTTTGGCATTCAGTTCTGATGTTTGTTCTTTATTTTAGAAGAGCTGATGTCAACATCAAGTGAAATTGCTCCATGGAGCATTAGTTCTGGTAATACAATCACAGATATGGGGAGATCTTGATCATGGCTCTGTCTGTTTTTAAGTACGTGTGGCTTGTTTTTTTCATTGTGATTCAGATGCTGAGATGATGAGAACTAGAAATATTGACCATGACCTTACATTACAGTAGAATTATACAGTAGTAACTCTCCATATATAGAAAATAAAGTAGTAGTGATTCCACATTAAGGTAATAATAAAAAAATAAAGTAGTAAGACCTGTAGATTATTTGCACTGTGACAGCAATTCCTACAGTCACTTAAAAACATTGCTGTTAAAGTTATATTTTAAGGTTAATCCTTCCCATCTTTCCACAATTAGAAAACACATACCTGAAAATTGCCAGGAAATACAAAGAAGCTGTTTCCCATAGCCCTAGTTCTACTCTAGTTTATTTTCAACTTCCACCTGAGTGAACTAGAGGACAATTGAACTTTCTGAGCTGAATACATGACACTCAAAGTCAAAGGCAGAATGCTATGGAAAGAACTGGGAAAAGAGAATGGAGAGATTTTTCTTTTTCCAGTTTTATAGCAAAAATAGTATTAATCAGTGCCGCATAATGTATGCAAGAATCAGATGGTTAATGTTCTAGTTATGTGTTTTTGTGTTGTTTTTTGGAAGATTTTTTGGGTTGTGGGTTTTGGTTGGTTTTTTTGGTTTTTTTTGGTGGGGTATTTGTGGGTTTTGGGGTGGTTTTTTTGTTGTTTTTGTTTGTTTTTGTTTGTTTGTTTTTGTTAAATAAAATCCTGCTGGGTAAATCCACTGTGAGTTCATGTGTAATGACAAGTTTCAAAAGAAGTTCTTCCTGAATTCTTAAATTAAAAGACAATTTTGTGGAAATTTCTCTAGTTTATCCAGGGCTATAAACCATGATAAAATGGAGCACTTTTAGTCACTTTTAGCAGTTTTAGTAATTTTGAAATGATGAAGCTAAGCAGATGAGATGATGGAGCTAAGCAAAAATACTTCTTACACTAATTTCGTATTTTAATCTCAATAAAATATTTAATTTCTTAATTATTTTCTTAAATATTTAACAGGGAAGGAGAGAAATTCTAAATTTCTTTATTGATGATATTGAAAATCTGTAACACACATGGGGATAACGCTTCACAGATTAGTGAACTACATAACTAAATGGATCAGGTGAAATTTCCTGTCCTTATTATCCGAAATAAGTACAGTGAACTGGTACTGTGAATAATGTTCAAAACCAGGCAAAAATGTAATCTTGACTGACTGTAACATTTCAGCCTTGTAATGCTTGCCTTTAAAGAGCTTTGAGAGGATTTGGGATTGTACTCAGAATAACCATGCAAAGAAAAAATGAGGTCTATTTTGTCTTTGGCAATTAAAAGGAATGAGTCCTTTGTGGCAATGTTTATAACTATAAATAAGCAATGATATTTTCTACATTGCTAACCAAACACACAGAATCACACACAGAATCACTAGGTTGGAAGAGACCTTCAAGATAATCGAGTCCAACTCAGCCCTAACACCTCCACTAGACTATGGCACCAAGTGCAACATCCAGCCTTCTTAATGTAAAGGGCCACCCCTCCACCTCTCCTCCCTTTCCTGTCTCTCCTGAAGAGCCTGTAGCCATCCAGTGCAGTGCTCCAGCCATGTTAGTCATCCCACCACTTTTCCATGATGGCAACTATGTCTCCAAATGCCATGTTTCTTGTGACTGAATTACTTTCTGTCACACAAGTATGACCAATAATCTTACATTCTCATTCATTATATTTTGCTAATTGTTGTTATATAATATTATATAACTATTATATAACTATTATTACTATATAATCTGTTGGCCTTGCAGAAAGGTAACACTATTAAGTGTTACCATTATCACTTATGATGTTTGTTTTCATGTTGTCTCCCTAGAAATGAATGATGAAATGGTTTGTTTCTTTGCTCTCCATTATTTCTAGTTCATGTGTATGCCAACACACAACACATGTACTCTGGTGTATACATTTTTAGGAGAATCAAGCCCAGAGATGTATACCTAGATATGGAAACTAAGGAAAAGGGGTTTTAGGAAGCTCTTAATTTTTGTCTTGATCCAAGCTCATGAATTTGCCTAGTGTACAGCCTCCTGTTAGTCTTCCTATCAGGAAGGATTTTTATTGCCCAGAGGAGCAAAGTTGCCTGCTGCAGATTTCAGCTATAACTTTAAATCTATCGTTTAGTTTGTAAGACTGTTTTAAAGTCAGAGAAATTTTATATATGGTTGAGGAATCACTGAGAAGCAGTCTTTAAAATGACAACATTAGAGGAGTATAATAATGACAGCTTCACGTACATTTAGAGCTTTGACATGTGTGGGTTTGAGTTTGTTTTTCTAGTGAAGGCACTGTCTTGGATTAATTACCTATAATGTTGGTTGGGTCAGCCACCACCAAAAATTAGAAGAAGTGAACAGGTGTTCAGCACCTGTGGCAGCAGGAACCTTTGTAACTTTATATCAGACCTTTAGAAATATAGTCAATCACATGTGCTCTGTTATAACCTGTGAAGAGGCAGTATGTTTGCATAAAGTTTTGTAAAACATAACGGGGACTAAAAAAAGTCACAATTTTAGCATTAGAAATATTTTAGACAAATGGTAATATAAAATACTAAAAGCTATATTTTCAGCAAAGTTTCCAGTAAAGTGTTTTTTTCTCCTCCTATTTTTCATATTCTTACAGCTTATCACATTTTACTGATGTTTGCTCTTGTTTGCTTTGGCAGGGAAAATTAAAAATCATGTTCATGCATAACTGGTATTTGTACATAAAACAGCCTCAACACTGAGACTCAGCACTTCCAACACCTCAGCCCTCAGACTGAGAAAAAATAAATGATGAATAAATGAGAAAGCATGAAATCATGTAGATTTCTTATCTGAACAGGATGTTTATGGTTGTGAATGTCACTATCACACATTATAAAAGCCAGTAAAAAAACCCCAAAGCCACACAACCAAAGACTCAAGGAGAATATCGTTATAAAAATTAAAAACAGATGAGTTTGGTATTAGTGGCCATTTAAAATGAAAAGTGAAGGACGTGGGAGCTGGCAATTGAATGAAAACCAGTATCGGAACAGATGTGGTATCAACAAGATAGAGAAGCATCTAGATGCTTGGAATATAAATTATTCTGATATATGTACAAATATTATTTACAGTAAGAGGCTAAGAAATTTAAATACCTTTTCAGAAAATATTCACATCGCAGATCTGCTGTATAACTCCAATGATTCAGCTCCATAGTTTTCCTTGAAGAGGGAAACAAAATAATTAAAACATATAGTATAAAAGCAGTAAAACTTAAAATGTCTAGAAAATATCTAGAACAATTAAAACTGCTTTATAATAACAGTATTTGTGTCTTTCAATAATTCATTAATGCATTAAAGGAAAAAAATTGGCAGAGTAATTGTGATCTAATGAGCCTTGCTATGTGAGTGGAAGATCAAAATAAATCATAAAGTTCTCAGAGTTCAAGTATAAGGAGCTTGTGATTTTAGGACCCAAGGATTGGTTTGTGTGGCCTGTGTATGGATTTCAGAAGAAATTGCATTCTATTTTTTCATGCAATTGTGTTTCAAAAGTTGTCAACTTTGAAACATTAATGATTTCCAGAACTCTGCAATTAGTTATTCACACCTGTAAAGAATTGTGACTCAGTCGTAGGCAAGGACTTAGCAATGTAGGTGTTTTCATTGCAGAAAAAAAAGTGCTCTAATTTTTTAATTACAAACCTAGAAGACACCACAGAGTTGAAACGAGAAATGCACCTATATGTATTTTTTCCAAACTTTGATAGAGTGCTGAAAAATCAGGTAATTTATGCAATTAAAAGAATTTGAACAAAAAAAAAATCCTTTTTAGGTTGCATCTCTCTTGCTGACATTTTGGGTTGTCTTTTTGAATGAAAAGAAATGTTTACTTTCTAAATTGTTTATGATGTTCTGTCATGAAGGATTTATTTTATTAGAATGTCATTATGTCAATGCATTATTGGAATAATTCCTGATCAGGAGATGTCATTATGGAGTTAATTTAAAGCATGTTGGAGCCTATTTCAAAAAAACAAAAACAAACTAGGTGTAGTCACTGACTTGCTTAATTATTTCCTTAGCTAATATTTTTCTTTCTCTTTTCTTTTTCTTTCTTCTCTGTATAAATAATTTTCTCTTTCAAACTGGCATACACTGAAACTTGTTAATGCTGGCCTTTGTCAGGAAAAAAGGAGAAATGTTAAGGATTGCTGCTCTTGGAAACTGCATCTGAAAATCAGTTGAATATTGAGCAATTAAGGAATTGCATTAAGCAGTTTTCTGAAAGTCCTGTTAACCTTCATTTTGCTGATTGCAGGGCTTTTTCCTAGCTCTCACATTGCGGGAATCTAGTAATAAAGCTTCAATTGATTGTGATGATGCAAGGACAGTGCCTAAGTTGGGAAACACTAAATGTAACTGGAAACATGCATGCTTTTAAATGATTTTTTTTTTAATCCCTGCTCTGAGCTTATTCTGAGGGCTTTTTTGATGTTAGTACTTTTATCTTCTGTTTGTATAAATATAAACATGTCACATCTCTTTGAGTATTTTTACTACACCTATATTTCACATTTATAGTTGTCATGTGGTTTAATCCCAGGAGCAGCTTCGATCCACAGAGCTGCTCATCCTACCCAGCAGAGCGAGGGAAGGAATTGGAAGGGCAAAAACGAGAAAGCTCGTGCATTGTGATAAAAAAGGAGTTTAATTAGTGGAGCACGGCAAAGTAAGGCGTTCATTCCTTTCTCCCCATCAACAGGCAGGTGTGTAGCCGGTTGCAGGGAAGCAGGGCCTCAGCACGTGTTGTGGTTACTTGGGAAGAGAGATGCCAACAACCCTCCTTCCTCTTGCTGGCCTTGGGCTCCTCATGCTGAGCCTGGCATTGTGGGCTGTGGAATATTTCTGTGATCAGCTGAGGTCCACTGTCCCTACCGTGTGCCCTCCCAATCCTCTGTTCACCCCCAGCCACCTGCTGGGGGACAGAGGAAAAGTCCTGAGGGTGTGTGGGCATTTCTCAGTAACTAATATAGACATTCCAAAGCACGAGTGAGTTATCCACAAGTGCAAAGCCCAGCACTGCCCAGGCTGCTATAACGTTAAAGCAAATATTTACAATTTTGTTACTTCTATATTTTTTGAACAGTCCATTAATGTGGCCAATATAGAAGTTAGGTGTCACAACTTTATGGTTTCCTTGTGTTCCTGGAACCCAATTTTTAAGATGTGTGTAATGTTTGCTACTTTTCATTCTCGGGGTGTCAAGAAAAAGGTATTTTGAGGAAGAGGTTATGGGTAGGAGATACTAGTTGAGCTTTTTCATCCTGAGTCTCTTCTAACCTTTCCTGGGGTAGTTTTCAGTTTAGGTGCATCCTTCTTGCTCACTGTTGATTTGTTCATAACTACTTTCAGCGGTGTTTGATTTGAGACAAACCTTTGTTTTTGTTTTTATTTTTTTCTTTTCTAACAGCCTTGGTCTATTGTTACTTTTGATATTGTAAGTTTTTTGATTCTTTCTGGGGAGGGGGGGCAGTTTCAGCTTCTAAAAAAAAAAAAATCTTTATTCCCCCGTTTGTGCTGAGCTGTTTCATTTAGTCTATCTCAAGTGTCTCTTGTAAAGGGGAGAGAGGAGTATGTCTTTGTCTTTGGAAGAGTCTGACTTAATAGTCTCCATGCTACTGCAAAATACCAATTCCTTACCCATCTTTTCAGTTTCTTTTCATCAGCCTTGGTTATTTTTCATTACTTGTACTGTATTTCAGGCAATATAGAGTCTACTGTGTATTGCAGCATTTCATGCAATTTTTATAATTTGGTGACACCAGATATGAGAGGATGAGACGTTTCATTTTGTTTTTAGTGGGAGGGAGAAATCATTCATTTAGAAGAGGAGAGGAGATCAAGAAAAAAGTGAAAAAAGAGATATTTGGGACAAAATTAATCCAGAAAGACACTGGTTCAGTTTTTGAAAAATCAGACAGCCTCTATGGGCTCCTTGTCTAATGAAGCTTTTGGATAACTCATGTAGACCAAATTATTCATGTGCACTGGTTATTCCTTCCTCATTTAAAAGGCAATCTGGTGTCCTCTTTTAAAAATACAGTCCAAGGGAAAGTTGTCAAAAAAATACAGAATTCTTTTTATGCTTTCTGCCACTTCTTGTGAAAATGCCTCACTGAGAAAGAGCTACTGCTTAACTGTCTGCAGGTTCTGTATAAAGAAGTGTCTAATCTTTTTCCTTTACTCCACATCATCCTAGAATTTTGTATTTAAAATCAAAATATTATTTCTTGAGATTTATACAAGATTCGAAAGCCAATATGGAAAAGGTGGGTTTTTTTTGTTTTTTTTTTTNCACTGATGTTGCAAGAAGAGCTTTTCTTATCATAGTGACTAAATGCTGTAGATGTTTATAGTTATCTGAAATAGCTCTGGTTTGAGCACCTGCACCTGTAGAAAATTGGCATGTTTCAACTTTTGGTAAAGACCCAGTGTCCTTACTCAACCAAACTCCTGTTGACTGCCATGTTTCTTCTCCTGAGCTGTTTCAGTATAGGATCTAGAGAGTAAGGCTAAAAGAAGCATAAATGAAAAATAGTCACTAACTGTGATTTTAATGTGTTGCTCCCGAAGACAAAAAGGTTAGTGAGTACAGTGTACTTTTATAGAATTACTTCATTTTCTAATGCCCTTTTACTATACCATATTCTGAAAAAGCTAATTTTGGGGGATGAGGAGAGGAAAGGTTTCAATAAATGAGATGTACTAGCTAAGTATAGAAATGTAATGTTTGATCCACTATCATTTTCATAGTAAATCACCAATCCAAATGCCATTTTCTGAATTTCAACTGTAGAAGAATCCTTAAAACAGATATTTCTCATCTGTGATGTATAAATATTTTGCTGTGATAATAATACAGTTCTTAAACTTCTGTTGACAATATCTTCAAAGTGAGTTGATGAAAATTGTTTTAGAGCTCTCTAAAATGTGTCCTAAATTGTGACAATACCAGGTATTGTAACCACCTTTCATTTTTAATAGAAACCAAATAACACATCATCCCTTTATTTACTGTGGCTTCCAGGACTGTGCAGATAATGACATATTAAGTTTACTATTTTCATTCCAATAACACTTTGCATGTGTAAACCTCCCCTCTGGTGTTTAATCATATGTGCTTTTTGTATGCACAGCCAAACAGAGATGGGCTTCTCTTTGTGTACATGATTTAATTAGGAACCACTTCCAGAACAGGTGTGAAAAAACACAGCTTCTTGGTAGGCATAGAAATGCACCAGAAGGCTGGCATGACATAAATAATCCTTCTCTTGTACTAAAAGCAAGTTTGTTTTCCCATCACACCGACAATTTGATCCTGAGAAGCTGTTAAGTTTAATAGCGTTTTGGAATGCTTTGTTCAAAGTTATGTAAGACACTTGCTGTTCCTTTTTTCTTTTTTAATATCAGTTGATGCGTGACACCATTTGCTGTCTTCTCTTTGCTGCGAACACAGAGGATGTGAAATGGGTGGATATGTAGAGCTGGGGCTGTTTGAACTGTGGCAGACAAAGCACAGCAAGGCACAGCAACATAATCTTTTTTTGCCTCCAATTTAGCATTTCATGTAATCTGTAAGCTAATTGTAAAGCTAACTGAACTGAGCTTCTCAATTTTTTTCTTCTCTATATACAAGAAATTATTTATAATGAATAGATTAATTATGAGCCAAGCAGCCCGGAAGCCAAAGGATGTTCTGTTACTTCTGGTAATGAGGCTGGTTTGGTAGTTCACTTGCTGTTGTTTGTAGCCCAGTTTTTTCAGCAGAACTTTCATTTAAACAGACAGTTAAAATAATGTAATTACACTTCTTAGTATACTATTATCATCCATCACAATTTTGTTTGAAAAAAAATGAATAAAATAGGAAAATAAAGAAAAAAAAGAAGTTTATGAAATATAATTTTCTGTCTGACACAGATGCAGAGATCTGGTTATTGTATTATAAAACATTTATAAGCAGAACATGATCTATTGAATGTATTGCATTTCTGAAAATTTACCCATGAACAGAGATATATTCTGTGGTCTAAAACTAATAAAGAATGGGTAAAATTTATGTTATAATGGATATGTGGTGCTGTGACTATAAAATATGGAATCAGAATGCAAGATGTAAAAAAAAAAAAAAGGAGAATTAAATACACCAACTGTATAGCAGGAATAAATATTATAGTCAACTTAATATGCCATATGCATGCAAGAGAATGATTGAAGTCTGAGATGTGTTGAGGATTAATATCCAGAAATTCTTTTGTATATATATACGCATATGTCTATATATGAAATTTACATCATTCATCCCTAGCTTTTTCTCCTAGATAGCTTTCCCACATGGGGCAGGGAGCTGTAGACATTTTATATTATGCTTGGCATATATTCTTTGTCTCTCACTTGAGAGAAGATTACTAGAATAATGCTTTCCAAACTCGGGGACACATTGCTTTGAATTTATAAACATCATTGGACATCTACATATTCCATTCACTCAGGTTCTTCCATTTTTTTTCTCAGTCCAGCACTACCAATGAGTTTTTTTCTGTACATTGTTTCCTATATGAAGAATTAGAGGGGGACATTCTTGAGGGTAGAGTTGGGGTGACAGCTCTTGACCTACATGGGGAATCTATGAAGCAGCGATCAGAGCCAGAAGTTGGTGAAAACAGGTTAAGCCACTTCATGATTCTGGTTGTTGGCAGGGCTAAGACTGGCTGTGTGTTTCGCAGGCTCAATGTGTGTTTGAATTCACGTCCTTTTTTCAGGGGAAAATCAGGTTAGCTGTAATAACTGTCTGCTAATTGTAGGTCACTGGTATTGTGTGTGCAGTGGTACATTCTGAGGGAACATTGCTGATGTTCTATGTGTATGAGGACTCATTTAACAGTTTATGAGTATCACAGTCGTTAATGTTGTTAAAACGTCTGACATAGCCCTGAAAGAAGCCGCATTAATCATAGGAGCAGCACTGTGTCAGCACAGTGTAGCAAACAACTTGGACCACAGCAGTAGCAATGGTCTTTTATTCTGATTCCCATTCTTTCATTCTTATATGTCAAAGGTGTGGAGGTGAGAGGGAAAAGTTGCTTCAAACTGAGAGTGTGATCAGTGAAACATTGTAATGCAATGTTCAAATCAGGGGAGTGAGAGAGTGAATTAACGGTAAACAAAATAGCTGTAGAACGAAATGCACTTGAAAAGATAACAGCCAGGCAGGAGTGACAAGATAGAACACTTCGAATAATGCTCAGGATTATATTTAGATATAATTAAGAAATAAAAACAAAATTTAAAAAAGCAATCATTCCAGAATAATTGAGTTGAGGAAATTTAAGTGCTAAAGAATCATGAGCAGTTAATTGTTCTGTAGTCCCTATTGCCATAATCTAAAACCAGCACATGCTCCCTTTGGTCTGAAGTTCATCAATGGGCTGAACTCTAGAAAATACTCCTGTTTTACCAGTCTCTGGAGCCCTGTGATATGTAGCTGTGACTCCTGTAGCTCAGGATTAGCTTCTTCAGTGTAATCGGCACATGTTGCTGTTAAAGGGAGGTTTTAAATTTGTGCCTATATTGGCCACAAGATATTTATCTTCTAAGTAAACATCAAAAAAATCTCAGTATGTGCTGTTTGTACAAAATCCTCTAAGAGAAAGGATTGCAAAGCTGTGTAATTGTGGTTATTATTCCTGTGTGTAATACACTGTTCCCTATATGTTCCCTAATTCATCTGAGTGAAAAAAAACATGAATGTTGAACAAACAGAACAAATATTTATTCCAGCATGAGTTCAGAAATTCAGAAAAAAAGCCTATAGCTTCACTAATTAAACTGTTAAAGGACTATGAAGGCTTCTCAGCTTGCTTAACAGTTTTATTTTTTTGTTCTTCCAAAATAGTAGCATATTTTGTTCTTCTGAAGCAAGGATGCCATCCATAGCAATTAATTACTGAGGAATGAGGGTCAAAAACTGAGGTTACATAATATTATAGCTCATTCCTATGACAGAAACTGCTGTTTGTTAGTATGGTCAACTCTCTGAGGCTGTTCATAAAGAGCACACCTAAGTCAAATTCCACAGTAATGGTTATGGCAGCTTTCAAAATAGAGGTAATGAATAGGATTGAAGTGAATCCAGAATTTTCCTGTGGATGGGGTGGGTAAGATTTCTTCATTGCTATTAGCTGGGGAAAAAATAAAAAGAAAAAAAATTCCTAAAGGTATCAGAAGTCATTATTCTGAAAGCAAGATTTTATTTTCATACGAAGCAAAATGCTCTTACCAACATGGGAGAAAGTTCTGGATGTTGTTGAATACTGAGGAAACTGATGAAATTTTCAATCAGATGGCAAATATTCTAAGTATCTATGTATATGTAGGCAGATATTAAAATGCATGTGGACACACATCTAAATGTGTACTTTGAATACCTGTGTGCAAACCCTCTCTGCAGTGTAGCCAATTAATTGAAACAACTTTTATTGAGCTCCTGCTGTCAATAAAGGACATCAGGTTTTAAAACTTTGTTTCATTTATGTCACATTCAGTACAGGCTCTGCACAGATTCTGTGCTGTAATATATTGAAGAGACTGAAAAAAAACAGAGTTCTTGCCAAATCTGGCCTTGTCATAGAATCAGTTCTTTGGAAATGGGACTTGTTCCTAACCTGGTCTGGATTGCATCCATTGCTTGAAATGTTTATAGCTCCATAGCCCCTGTATTGCTCAGCACTTGTGTATTAACACACAAAGCATTTGACTACATAAAGAAGACCTGGCTGTGAGAGAAGTGATAAATGTTCAAGTCTTAAATTTTATTTTATTTTTTATATTTAAATTTATCTATTTAATAGTTGTGATGAATTCCTAGTTTCTTTCTCTGTAATGGTGCTGAGTTGGTTTTGTTTTAACGAGAAGATGGGGAAGGCTGTTTTAGCATGTAACTGCATGAAGGAGAGAAGAGTGGCATTGCAGGTGTCAACCATTACTCTTGAAGTTGTTGTTCCTTCACATTTCAAAGGCCTGATACTGCTGTGCTGAGAATCCTGATAAGACCAGTAGTAGTCCTGAAAAGTAAAGTTTGATAAATTAGTAAGCAAGCAACAAACAATGCTTTCCAGCTTCTCCACTTTTGTTACTCAGTTGTATCTCTTGGGAGTTTGCATAGAGCTCAAATATCTTGAAGTACTGCCACCAAAAAGTAGAGAGGTAGTTGTCCATGAAGTTAATTTGTTTCTCAGTGGGTGATGTGGGACTTATATGCACAGGGTCAGGCTGATGAAATACTCTTCTGTACTTAATTAATCGCAGATCCTGAATACTCCTTCAGACAGTCAGTCAGTAAGGCAGTTATTCATAACAAATTTTAGTTCTGGTATAAGCTTTTAAAACTAAGAAATTAAATAGAGATATTTTGGGTTAGGAAGTGGGAAATATGCTTAAGTTCTATACATGTGGTACAGACCTAAAAGTATAAGGAGGAAAAGGGATTGTGGAAGTCTTCTTATCACACTTGAATGAGTCATTTACAATATAGAACTTCAAAACACATACAATAAGTGGGAAGGAGATCCCAGCGACAAATAGTGAATGTTGTAGTAACATTTTTTTGCTATCTCAGTTGTCTTATGAATAAGTCCCTAACTTGTTTTAATGGTTTGAGTTTATCATCAGAAAAACATAAATACTGCATTGTTTTACTGTTGTTTGCTATCAACTGCACGATTTCATAGATCTGTGTATTAGTGAATTCACTAAGACAAGACTGGAAAGACTGTAAAAAAAGCCCTTCTTAATATTCAGTACTAATAGATTTGCATCTGAATATACATATGCAAACTACTACTATAAAATATAAAAATAGAATATAAAAAAAATCTATATTTTTATCAGCAACAGTGTGGCCAACAGGACCAGGGCAGGATCATCTCCTTGTACTTGGCACTGGTGAGGCCACACCTTGATTCCTGTATCCCATTCTGGGCCCCTCACTGTGAACAAATTTTCTTTTCTGCAGTGTCTGAGAAATTTTGAAAATTCTTTTTTTTTTTTTCTTTAATGAGCAGAAAATGACATCATATAGAGGAAAAATGGTATTTCTCACCATGTCGTAGGAATATAATGACTATCTATGGGAACAGACAGACCGTTTCCTTTGTGATTTGTTATTGTGCCAAAATCATTTTGGAACACACTTCCTTTGAAAACGTTTAGCAAAAAAGTTTCACGTAAGTATCCATGTATGTGTATGTTTTAGTTGAGTGTTCTTTTCTTACTTAGAAATGTAGACTACCACTGTACACTGTCTGGTGTAAAACAGTGAGAAACAGAATTATTTTAGATGGCTTTCTAGATTGCCCCAGAATACATGGAATAAATGGCCCAGAAAGACATAGTTCTAGGGGAGATCTTGACATGGATATATTTTGTAGGCAAAAGAAAAATTCTCTCTGATTATTTTGTCAACTGTTGCAATTCAGATCTATGAGAAGAAACTGGGGGACAGATAGGAGAAGCTGCTGTTGCAGAAATTTATTTGTATTGCTCCAGCAAAGCTGGTCACAAAAAAGGCTAATGAAATAATGAAGAGACTATAAAAGAGGAATATTAAAACATGGTCCGACTATTCAGTGATGCCGACAGGAAAGCTAAAGCTCAGTTTAGGCTGAGAGTGAAAAGGGCAGCCAGAGCTTTGTCTGTTACACTGACAGGAGAAAGGTGGGGAAGAACCAGCAGCAATCTAAACATAGTTCAGGAGTGGTGGAAGAGGTGGATGCTGACACCAGGAGAATAAATGGGTGGGATTAATGGATATAAGGAAAATCTGGTTGGGATTAGGCCTGAGTAGAAGGAAAGAAATTCACATGAACTTCAAAGGAAACAGAACATAGCACTCTGCACATACCTGTACAGAATTTTGATTTCTAAATCAAATGGCTGATGATCATTTCTCATTTTCTTTCTCCCATGTTTCTAATGGGAGAGAAGAGAGAAATTCTCATCAAGAGAGAGAATCTTGTCAGGTATTAGGAACTGCTATCTTCATTTTTTTTTTTAATCTGAACCAAAATGTAATATTAATATTTACTGATATATTAAGGACAAAGGCAGGATTAATGGTATGTGTTCGGCAATAATCTGACAAATGAATCTTTGTTAATAATATAGAGTCTGTTTATTGATTTTCATTTAAGAGGGGGGAAAAAAAGAAAAGCAAGCTGAATAAATGCCAGAAACAGCCTTTGTCTCATTTCTGTCGGGAGATACAATTCATTCAGTAGCTGAAAATGCAGTAAATTTAAGAGCTGCTTGCATACAGTGAACATATTGAAAAGCAGTTGATATAACTTGCCTGTTAAATCAGAGAAACTCAATAAACAATCCTTAGAAGTATTCCTCAATATAATTTTAGCTTCTAAAGACCAAATTTATAGGAACTGTCATCAATCATTTTAACATTTATTATTGCAGAATATAAGTGTGCTTTCTTTTTTCTCTAGGAAATTAAATTAAAAATTATATATATTACTAATGTATTATTACATAATTATTTATTATTATTAATTTACAAGAAAAAATCTAGTATTTTCTATTTTTAATATGTATTCAAGAACATGATCTAAATTAAATCTATAAAAACTATAAATAGTGTTTCACTGAGCAGCAGTAATATGAAATGAGAAAGACGAAGTCATTTACTGTCTTTTCTTATCTTTAGCATTTAGATTTAGCTGTTCTTTGTTTCAGAGTTGTTTATTTGCACTTTCAGATTTATAAATAAATGTCACCTAAAGCTGCACTCTGCTGAAGATAACCCAAAATATGCACAGGTGTGCAATCTGTGTGTTAAACTGCCCTTTCCTTTCCTAAATCTCTTGGAGTCCTGCCTTGTTGTCATTATGAGACAGGCATTGCAAAACACAGTTTGAGAATTCATGAATGTTAGAACTTATATTCTGCTTTCAAACTTGAGTCAATATTACATGGGAAGAGCCCCGTTAGGGGTTTTGTGTTTGTACTGCAAAGTGCAGTAACAATTAGAAAGTCAGTTGGAATGAGGGCATTGCTGACAAGAATCATCTGATTCCGTTCAGTTTTCTGGAGGCATCCACGCTTCCTCTGAAAGGTCAATGGAGATTTTAGCGTGGTCATTCCCAAGGTAATAAAATATGTCAGCAAATCTCAATTTTCTGATAGTACACTTTCTTTCTTCCTCTCTCCTATGCACAAGCCAATCCTCTTTAAAAGAGTAGCTCACTAAAAACAGCCTCTAAAGACTTTGTCAGCTGGCGCAATGTTCTATTTTTTGCCTTTGTCCAGAAGTATAATTCTGTATACTTCTGAAATTCACACATCTGAACATAAATTCATACTTATTTCAGAGACCTGGATTTAAGAATAAAAATTAGTCACATGTACATTCATGCTGTGCATACCCATACCTCTTGCCCATCAAATCATATGTTTATTTTTGTTCCTTATCACTCACATTTGGAGCCTAAGCTATTAGAGTCAAGTATCTGCCAGGATTTCAGTTTTCCTGATGCAATTGTGTAAGAGAAATGTGAATTTTCAGTTATTTTTTAATATCAGGCTATGGGACATGTTAAAATAAATGACCTGTTCAGAATTATTAGCAGGCAGTTTTCTGGAAGTGGATTTTGAAGCTGAAGAGATTAATTCCTTTGCAACTCTTTGCCCAGGGAGTTCAGCACTGAGACAGCGCTCTGGACCTTTCCTTCAAAGTTTATCATGATAGACACTGTGACAGGTTTCAAATAACACAAGCACACATATTAAAAGAGCCAGGAGATCAACAGAGGAGAAAAAAAAGAGATGTCTCAGTAATGTAACCGTGTCATGGGAGCACAGGAAGTTTGATGAGCCAGATTCCTCCATCTGGCCTCTTCACCTAACACAAAAAAAAAAAAAAAAAAAGATTTTCTGAAATGGATTTATAACCTGGATTTTCTCAGCACTCTACCCCATGGCCTGAGCGCTGGATTGCTTTAATCACTTTTAATCTTCCCCTGAGAGACAGGTCCTGAATAATGGTTTCATTAAAATAGAAATAGTGGGGATTTCTCTTGTCTTAATAGGACCTGCTGTTTCTGTAACTGCCGCACCACATCTTCTACCTTTCTAGTTCACTTCATAGACCAAAATAAATTTAATTTATCTCTGTAATTTATCGTTTGGTTAAAGAGCCATTGCTGGCCCTAGTGAGATATCTCTGGTTTTGTAATAAAAGACTGCCTTCAAATTTTTGAAATGTCAACCATAGCACTTCTACCAGTGAAAGAGCTGCAATCCTGTTTAGGACAGAATCTGAACCTGGTGTCTCTGGTAATCTGTCTAGTACTGATTAGCTTACAGTTATAGTCTAGTTAATTGTGTCAGTGAAAATGCTCTTTTTGTTGACAGCTACTTCTAGAAGAAGCTTAAAAAAGTCAAACTTTCTGGTTATTTTCCTGTACACTGAGTTCTTTCTAGATAAAGTGCACTGTAGAAATTATTTACAGCTCTCCTAAGGTGATTTGAGAATTCTGGCTGAGCCAGGAAATTAATTTATCTGTCACCTTTTTCTAAACTTGATGCATACTGAGTTTATCCTTCCTTCTCTCAGTGTCATTTAGGGAATTGGTTTTTGAGTTGTTTCTCTCATGCCTTCTTGAAATGTTGAAAAATACTTCCAAGGCTGCCCCTTTGAAGGCTAAGAAGTTGCTGTAATCTCTATACTGAGACTCTAATTGGATGATGTTTATTATGAGATCTCCAAATTCATAGTGGAAGTGAGGACACTTCTCTAGCGTTGGACTAGATGGGAGGTACCACTAAGAAATGCATGTGATAACTGTCAAGGTGCCACCAAGTGTGCCACAACCAGTTTAATATATCCTTTCTTAACCTCAATCAATGCAGGAATGAAACTGGAGTGTATTTTTTCTTTTTTTTCTTTCAATGAAAGATTAAGAGATGACCTTCAGTGTAAATATATGTTTGATCTATCACTGGAATGTAACAGAGATGCTTTTCTGCTTGCAGCTTGAATTCTTGTATGCGGCACAATCATTTCATATCCCTCTTTTCCATTTTGTACCCCATCTCTCCCAAAGCCTTTCCAAGACCCTCTACTTTCTGGAATTCTGCTGATGAGATGGACAGAGGCTTTTTTTTCCAGTTCTTTCTGGTCCTATTTTATTGAGCTGACCATAAGTAATCAAAACAACAGAACAACTCCAGCGCTCAATGATACACGCAGCAAAAGCACACATAAACTTGGTATCTCATGAGGTTTATAAATGTGCAGAGGTCAGTCAATACAGGAACTTTTTATCATCTCTCCTTACACCCTTTGGCAAGGAAGACCCAGAACAAGCCATCTGACTAGTCCTTCTTCACTGTTTTTGTAATTGTGATCTAGAATTACCTGTATGTAATCAAGATGCAGAAATAACAGAGAGTTTCTCTGATATCACTGAAGTTTATCACTTGGAAGTCAAAGTACCGAGGGTTTCCCAGTTTGAAGGAGAGAGGAATACAGCCCCCCTCCCCCCCAAATCTTAAATGAGCAGCAGGTGTTTCATATGAAATTTGCTGTCAAGAACTATGTGCATTTTTTTTATTTAGCATTCTTCTAAAAAGTAGGCACTCTAAAGACTATCTTGAGCGTCCCTGGCAACATTCTTGATTTCCAGTGTTAGTAAACCAGTCTATAGTGAATTTCTCTGTATGGACCCAGAAGTTATCTTTTAATTTGAAATTTTCTGCTATATAAGGCTTGCTTTTATGCAATAACTGGCACATTGAGCTTACTTAGTATGGTACTTCTCTGGATTTTCTATGTCTTGGCATTTTTTTGTTTGTTTGTTGTTTTTTATTTTGTGTTTTTTTATTTTGTAGAAAAATTTGTTGAGCAAATTACTTTGCATATATTCCTACAAAAGTCCAACGTTATAATCAGTTTTCAGAATCTGATTAGGCTTTTTCATTTTCTAATACTAGTGCTGGCTTGCAAATCTAAACAGCATTAGCAGTTTCAGTTCTTTGAACCTCCAGCCTCCAAACCTTATTTAGTCTGCATAAATGCAGATTAAATATCTTTGTTTACGTTGTAAAGAAGAAATGATGAATTGGCTTAATGAGATAAGTCTTCTGGCTTATGCTACTTTTTGTAAAGTACTGGTGTTCTAGTAAAATGTCATAATCAGGGAAGTACATGTACATACTGTATTTTCTCCAAGCATGTAGCTTATGGAGAAAATAAGGGGTTTTGCTCTTGATATAATAAATATTCAATGGAAATGGAATGGAAAATGGATACTTTTCAGTTCAGTCAAAGCCTTTTTATGCAAATAATCAAGGTAGATTTAAAATCTGGGTTTTTTCAGGAATTTTGTTAAAATACTACTTCTGCTTAATTCTTATTTAGCTTTTACTAGTTAATGCTTAACATGTGACAAATACACATCTATGTAATCAAAAATGTACACATGATACTAGTTCAAGCAGTGATACTATGTGAAGTCAGAAAACTAACTGTTTTTTTATTATGGATTTTTCAGAAGATTAAATATGCAATAAAACAATACAGTCACTTTTGCAAACCATTTTAATATAAAATTAGGATTCAAGAAAATTAATTTATTCTTAGCTATATTCTACCACAATAATCTGGAAGTAATAACCTGTTTGTTTCAGATCAAAGACCACATCCTCCTATCCTATTCCTCATGTGATACCTCCAATTAAACTAGCTTAGACTTATTTATGTTTATACATTTTTTATTTCATTGTCCTTAGTTCAAATAAATAATTTCAAGACGGGATTATAATTGAGTACTAAAGTAGCTGTATTTATATCCTGGATCAATTAATACTCAGCTTTTTCATGAGGTTCTTTGTGTGGAATAGATTCTTCAAACTGATTTGCTAATTCAGAAAGGGTTTTCCAGTTGAATGATTTCTGTAGGGTAGAGAAGTGTGGAAGATGCATTTTCTACTCACAGGAGCAGCACATGCTGTCTTAGCCGTGTTAACACTGAGTCACTTGTGCAGAACTCAACCTCCTTGTAGGGTGTGGTAGCCAGTCTCAGGAGGAGCAGTTTATGGGTGCTAAATGGTAACTCTGTGTTTTCTGACTTAGGCAAGGAATGCTTTTTTTCTACCTCTCTCTAATAAGCTTTATTTCTTCTTGCTTAACATTTTTCAAGGACAGTTTCACATGTAAGCTTGTTTGTATATTTGACACAAAAACATCTTCAGGGTTTTGTACTTCTCTGTATTCCCTTCTCTTAGTCTCCCTCCCCTTAGGTTCTTAACTCAGACTGTTTGTGTTTTAGCATCTGCAACCAACAATAAGCCATTTATGAAACTGTTTTCCATTATGCCTTCCTTGAATCAGTTTTCTGTTAAGTCAGCAGTGGAGCTGAAGTTTAGTTCCCAGTCATTGCTAAAAGTCACATTATTCATGAAAAATAAAATGGTTTGAAAGAGTATATATATATATATATACACATACGTATCTGTATATCTATATCTATACACATATACAGACAAGTACTTAATGTCAACAGTTAATACCTAAAGTATTCAAATTGTGTAAAGAAACATTTAGCTCACCTGTACTTCCTGTGGCAATGAGTTGCAAAGATAAAAATCATGGTTTTTCATAATGGATTAGGTCAGCTAAGTAAAACTAGAGATCATTTTTTAACGTTAGTTCAATAGGCAAAATAAATATTCATTAAAATATGCTTAAAATCAGTGAGAATCTTCTTTATACTTAAGAAAACAGTTTTATGTTATGTTATGTTATGTTATCTAAAGCTTTAGTTTTCATGAGTCATATTAGAAAAGAACTCCTGTGCTTCTGGCTTTATATGTAACAAGGATTTGTCTTTTTCCTTAGACTAGATTGAGTGGGGGGGTTTAATATTTCAAGTATTTGTCTTTGTTGCTTAAGCTGCTAAATCTTACCCTTTTTGTAAACCATGTGGCAGAGGATATATGAGGAACTCAGTACTGAGTTACATATAAAGGTATAACTTAATATGTAGCAGAAATATTCTGAATTTTGCTGGTCCTTACCCATGAATATGTGCCAAAAGCTAAAGATTAGGCCACAGTAATTTTAGTAAAGAGGACTGTATTAAACAAATGGTGAGGAGGGTAACCAGGCAACATGCAATGCATGAGAGATTAAAATGCCAAAGCCAAACAAACATGAATATTGGCACATATAGAAACTATTATTTAATTCCTGATATATTCAGTAGTGAATGGAACTTAATTTTCTAATGCAATCAAGGCTTTTGCACCTTTCATCAAAATATACAGAAACATTTCCAAATGTTAGATATTCCATAAATTCAAACCTTTCAAGTCATTTCAGAAATATATATCTAATACATGTCTATAATCAATGTATAATTGATATATCAAGTCCAATACACACACACATATATATGAAATATATGTTAAAATAGAAACCACAAACGTGTATCAAGTATCTTGACATAATGTNTTCCTTTTAAAACTAATTAATTAAAAAAAAAAAAAAAAGGAAAGGGCACTTGGAGGTTGTGAATCAGCTGGTGCATTTTAGATACCTGTTTTAGGATAAAATTTAGTATTGTCTCCAAAAGTATTTATACCCTCTGCAGTCAATATGTGATGTGGGATCCTGTCTAAAATAAGTAATTAAATATTGTGGAGTGTTGATCGCTGAGGCTGGGAGTGTCCCAACTTCAGGGACAGAAAGATGAGGCCACGAGCAGCAGTTCAAGGGAACAAACTCTTTTATTCAAAAATCTGACTCCATTTATATACATTTGTACAGAAGTCGAGAGATTGGCTACACAGGTCACCACCTCTCTAACCTGGATGGTGGACATCACCATCAATCATTTCTTCTCTCAGAGGAGAAATATGTAAATATCTATTTTTTACACACTTATTTACATTCCACTCACAAAGACAGAAGGCAGAAAATTCAGGGCGACAGTGGATGATACCCACAGTGTTTATATAGCATTACAGTAATGTATTTATTAGATAATTGTGATCTTCAGATTTTGTTTTACTTAGCTAATAGTGATCCAAATACTTTATAAAATTCAAACTAAGTTTTTTATAACTCACCAATTTTACTATCTTAGGTGATAGAGATTATCTAAAAAGGAGAAAATAAGTTAGATTTTATTTCCAAGGAAATTGTTGGTTTTGGTTGTTTGGGTGTTGGGGTTTTTTTATTTTTTTTATTTTTTCCCCTATCTTAGAGCATGTCTCTAATTCCCTTGCATTTTTGGGAAGCTTTGCTGGGTCATCTAGCCCTCAGGTTCTACAGCTGGTTTCATTGATTTTCCTCACAGCATGGATGGGAATTTGTTCCCTTCCTCTTGTCAGAGGGACGTGCTCAGAAAGAGCTGCTGTACAAAAACACACAGCATTGATCTCAGGGATAATCAGAGAGCAATAAAGTGTCTGGCCACTGGCCTCATAAAATAAAGTTCCATAAAACAAGTAAGTCAAAATACTAATTACATCAGTGAAAGAAATATGTACAGTTTGCTGCAGCATGGAAGGGTTGAACCATTACTGAATCATACAACAAAGCTATCGCTATTTCTATTCCATAAAGAAATAATTAATTGCCCTATCAAGCATCCTGCCTCACCTATTTCCTTCTCAAGAATTATATAAAAGGTCTGCTAGGATACTGATTTTAATGAAGATTTTGCAGAAATCCTGTTGTATTTCCTCCCTTTAGTAGATGCAAGTATTCAGAAGGAAAAATAAACCAGTACATTTTTCCTAAAGTTGTAAAGGAATGTTGTGCCATATCTGACCAAAGTAACCATATATGTAGATATAACTGCTATGAATTCTGCTTATGCATTTCAGCCTGAAGCTGAGAATGGCTCTGCAATATGTAAAAAGACTCATATAAAAGAGAGAACACCTAGGTTCTAGTTCCCGTTCAATATGTTGTTAAATATTTATGCAAAGCAAATATCCTCAGGAGAGAGACTGAGAGCATTCCACCACAAATTGTCCTGTAGCTTTCAGGTGGAGATGCTATTCTTTAAAAATGAGTGGTCCAAATTCAAATACCTTGGAGTGCTGAGACTCAAAATTTTGTTATGGGAAAAAGGGAGCATAACATATAAATGACTCTAGGAATTTATTAGTCCCACTGAATTTAAACTGCCTATTAGGTGCATTGAATAGAAAGAAGCCATCAAAGTTATTATTAAAAAAATTTTCCTGGTGTTAATCCCTTTCAAATAGTTTTCTGCCTAGGTCCTAAGGCTCACAAATCCTGTACTCAAAAAGAGGAGGTAAGAGTGTCTATGAAGTCAACAGCATCTCCAGGTCTTTGCCAGGAGGAATTCAATGCCTGCAGAGTGTGGGTTCACACTACTATTTCAAAAGGAACATAGAGATGATACTTTCTTCCTTCTCAGTCTTGAGCACATATTGAATTATTTTTCTTTTCTTACCCATACCTACAATGCCACATTTGTCTTGCCCTAAGGACCCCAGACCTGGATGCAGTACTCCAGGTAGGTTCTCATGAGGACAGAATAGAATGACAATAATAATAATAGTAATAATAGTAA
>VZDJ01006092.1:11008471-11038888 GCA_008694505.1 Cyanoderma ruficeps
TATTTTTTTTTCTCAGTATCATGTTTTCTGCTGCTGGTCCCCAGGAAGCCTGTATGTATCTTTCAATGAGGCTGTCCATGTGCAGTTACTGTCTTGGCACATTATCAAACTTGTGCTCATTACCCAGCAACAATGAAGAAATGCTGTTTTAAGAAGTTTCTCCCTCAGAAAAACCAAAATGGAATATTATGAGGAAATATGAGGGACTCTTTTGGCATGAGTGCTTCTTTTCAGAAGAAAAGAAGGCTTTACCTTCAGGTTTGCAGGTTTTGACAAATGTGACCCTTAGGTAATTTTTTCTTTCTCTGTACTGTGTCTGATTTACAGTTCTGTAATGAAAGGCTGCCCAGTGGAGCAAGGAGAAACAAGTTAGATTTTTGTGTTCGAAAGATCACACACACACACACAGACCAGCAGAGGAAGGAAGGCAGGAGAAAATTCCTGGTCCAAACCCCTGCTTAGAGCAAGGTCAGCAACAGATTGCTCAGGGCCGTACCCAGTCAGGTTTTTAATGTCTCCTAGGATGGAGAATCAACAGCCTCTCTAGGCAACCAGTTCCTGTGTTTGACCACCATGTAAAAAAGTGGTTTACTATGTTTAAAAAAAAAAAGATTCCTGTATTTTAGTTAGTGCACATTGCCATTTGTCTTTTGGAAATTATATTAAATCCATTTTAAACTAAATTAAAAAAGAAAACACAACAAAACCAAAACAAACTAAAAAACCACCCAAACCAAAACACCATAGAAACATTTAGGTTGGAAATAACCTGTAAGATCATCGAGTCCAGCCATTTTAATTTAGCACTGCCAAACCCAGCACTAAGCCATGTCCCTAATCTCTGCATTTCCACATCTTTTAAATACCTCCAGGCATGGTGGCTCCACCATTTCCCTGAGCAGTGTTTTCCTATGCTCAACAACCCTTTCAGTGAAGAATATTTTTTTGTTAATATCTGATCAAAACCTCCCATGGTGTAATTTGATGCCATTGCCTCTTGTCCTATCTACGTTTTCCTTGGGAAAAGGAATTTAATATAAAAAAAAACCCCACCCTACCCACAATGCACATGGCTTGTGTGTAGCTGATATTATGAAATTAGGAATTTGCTAACTTTCAGTAACTTTCAGTTTGGGAAGCATGTTCCTTAATGTTCATAGGCCCATCAAACAATTTTCTTTCTGTTTATATCTGGGAAAAAAAACCAGATTGAGCAGATTTTGTTGAGGTGATGTTCATTTTTGATAAGTAGTGTTCTGTAGTACTTTGATCATCCTATTCTATACTGTTTCTTCTCCACATATGTATCTGAATGTGTATGAGACCAAAACATGATAAAGATTTCCCAGTATGTTCCTCTACAACTAAAATATCTTAATATTCTGCTAATAAATGAATTTTAAACTTCACTGTTCTTTCCATGCATAATAAGAAGCTTTACTGAATTTAGCTAGAATAACTTAATTAGAATTGAAGATATGCATCATGTCATGCCTGGCACTTTATAGCTAAACTCCTCCAGTGTTCATCATGCCTTTCACTTACACAGATTCTAAGTGAATAAATCATACTGATTTTTTTTCATTTGTCTATCTACTAATCTTGATTTTCATAAGCTTCTAAGCCATTACTAAGAATATTAAATATTCATAAATATTCTTTAGGTATTCTTTAAAATATCTAAATATGTTTGGGCTTGTTAATCTAAATATAAAAATTTACCCATTGTCCCATCTTTTTAGTTTTGAAGAACTGAACTCCCATTATCAACCTACCTGAAAATCTCAGTAGCACTTAAAATATTTATGTGTTTATTTCTAAACTGTAGTTTGCTTGTTTTTTGGTGGAACAGTAGTTAGCAACTTCTGTTTGAGATTAGTCTTGTGAATGCAATTGTAGCAAGCAGACTGGTTTATACTTGTTTACTGTCTCTGCTCAGATATTAATGGCTTATCTATCTTACTCTTCCTGCTGCAAGTGTCATAGAAAAGAATGTATAACAGAGGATTTTCTGATTATGGTTCAGTATTTGTTGCACAAAACTGGATTGTGTTGGTGCTCTTTCATTGTGCATTTCACCCCTGTAACATCTGTTCTGGCCCAGAAGGCAGTTTGAACTTTGTGTGACTTCCAGCTCCTCTCATCAGGGAAAATGACACTCCAACAGATGTAGGAAATGAATTCATGATGACACAAAGACTGTTTTGTCTAACTAAAAATAAAACACTCTGTAATCTATAAGACAGAAATTGAAGAAGGAATCCATAATAATTCAAATAAAACCTTAGAACTTTAAATCAGAACTGTATTCTCTACTGACAAATCCAAATTAAGGCTAATGTGATGAAATGAAAAGTTTGTTTATACTGAACTACTTAATTGTGAAACTTTCTGCCAAGCAATTTTAAATGTAACATCTCTCATTACTGTCATACCATGGAGAAGTGATGCTTTATGATTTATTAATAGTCAGCCCACTAGAAATTTGAAAATGACCAAGCTCTCTAGGATTTAAATTTTTGTTTATTGTCTCTGTAGATGCAGTTTGTCTTTCGGATGTTTTTACAAAACTTGCAGACAAGCATTCAAGGCCGTTGAATGGAAGAAGGATATCATTGGGCCAGTTAATATACCTTTATTTATAAGAAAAAAGCCTAGGGTTACATTGTTTACAGGATATTAGAATATTAGGATGAAATAGGAAAGGATGAATAGGAATTTTTGTGTAATTTATTAAACTGCTAAAAATGGAGAAAAAACCCAAAAAGTACATTTAAATGAGAAACGATTAAATTAATTGCATTTGGATAGTTTGTCTGGATTGATTTGTCACTGTAGGTTCTCACATACATAGAAAAAAGATTATTCTTTAACACTCTCTTTGTTCCCAAAGGATTACAAATGCATTAGGTAGTTTTAAATACTACAAGTCTCACAGACTTTAGAAGCTCAACAAGAACTTCATCTCCTTTTCAGGACAGGATAATAGGATTTTTCCCCATAGATAATTTACTTGGATGTAAGAGCAATCCGATGTTTTTCCCGAGATTTCATTGTGGGTTTGCTGTTTAATGACAAATTTTAATAAGTGTGTCATTATCTATAATGGTCATCTGTTGTATAATATTTGACCACATGCGGTTTGCTCTTCAAAGATCTAAAGTGTTGGAGTCTTCTTTGTTTGTGTGAAAAAAAAAAATGGTACCTTAGATGACTGAAGATATCTCCAAACATGGTTTCCATTGGATCATTCCACCTCTCAAGTTAAAAAATTTTAAGTAGACTTTAATTCAGTCTTATTTTATATTGTTTTTAATAGAGTTCTTCAGGGCAGAGGTATACAGTTCTGAATTTTCTGATTAGTCGCAGAAATAGCTTAGATCAGACTTTTGCTAATGGAAAGGTAACTTCATGGCTTGTTCAGTGATTTTTTTGGATTTGTATTTCTCACATTGCTGAATTAGTAATTGAGGAAGTTTAACCTACTCAGATTTTTAAAAAGAACTCAAGCATTTGCCCTAAAATAAAATTCCTTTGGACTGTATGATACTTAATAAGTTAATAGTGTATTTATTAATTTATGTTTCCTTTTTTCAGCTTAGACATCCAAATGGTTCTAAAAATATAATATTAAAAAAATAAAGTTTTTTTTCAGTGGCATTTCAAAGTACATTTAAATTATAAATTATTAGAATTTTAAGAGACAATTTCTTCAAGGATTGTGTAATTTTCATCCAAAGTCCATTCACTTTTATCTGGGCATCAGTACACTTAAACATAATATTCATGGAATTCTGTATAATAAAGGGTAAAAAAGATTAACTGGGTGAGTGGCTGCTCTGGGATTGAATTTAAAACCTCTTAAATACATATTAATTTCTTCATGCTGAAGGATAATGAAGCCTAATTTTCTAAGCATACATTGAATAGAAGATAAATCATTTACTAAAAAAAAAATACATCACCCAGGTAAGTTTGCTTTATAAATGAAGTCAAAGAACACCAATAGCCAAGAGTGTAGTTTTTGTCAGAGAATTGACGCTCAATAGAATTAGGACTCTCCCAAAGAAAACAGTCCTCTCAGCTAAATTATGCAGTCTACTGGTTTTTCTTAGAATCCAGTGCCAAAGGTATCCAAATGAGTGTCTGTAGCTGTCACCACTTACCTTAGCTCCATGTTGATCCCAACTTATGCCTTGCTTTGTCTTCAGAGCTGCATCCTTTCCTTTTTACTGCCTTCCCATTAACCTCTCCCCTTTTGGGTTTGCAGTCCAAAAGATTTAGAAACACCCCTCCTCAGCTGAGCGGTCTAACGGTTCAAAAGTAAATTCAAAGCATTATTCAGATATATTGATATAGCATAAAACTATGTTGTATATAATTTATATTGTGGAAACTAGAACAGAATATGATATGTTTTGTTATTGTTGTCTTTCCAATATGGACAAAAGGAAGTTTTTTTCAAGTTTTATCAGTGCTTGAGTAGGATTTTTTTTTCTTTAAAGAAATGGAATTATCAAGAAGATGTTGGGTGGGTTTATTAGTTGAATTATTCATATAATTCAATATGAATTATATATAAAGCAGAGCTTCACTCATTTTTTAATATTTTATTAAAATATCACCCCTTTTGTCTTTTTGGTACCTTGTATATCTTTTATATATATATTTAAATGTACATTTATATAGTATACACTTTGAACATATTTTAATATGTTAAGGGACAGTGGAAGTACACATGTGAGTGGCTTACTACTACAATTTTTGTAACCTCTCACTGATGCCACCTCACTTCTGTTGCATCAGGTGATCACTGGTGCAGACACCTATCACAGATTTGTGATGTTGGTTCTGAAACCCAAAGGCTACTGCTGCTAATGGGACTGAAATCAATTAGTCTACTAAATATTAGTGCTTATGAATGCAGTCATCTGTCTCCATATTTAACAGTACAAATGGACCTCTCATTACTGTTCTTACTTATCTTCCTTAGTGATTTTTAAACCCATTAAGGAATAATTCAGCTGAATCCTCTTAGTGTATTACAACTGATAGTAATTCCTTTATAATGACTCTGATCAAAAGGGAAGGGATTGGTTGGATCACCTAGCTCTTGTAGTGCTCTTTTATTTTGCTCTGAAATTGGACGTGTACTAAAGAGTGAGGGAAGCCCCGAATGAATTCACTTTTTCCCAGAACAGCTGTACTACTGTAGCAGTTCGGTCCCCAGACTTCTGCTGGAATAGGTCTTTTACATCTGGCCTTTTTTCTTAATTTTTTTTTTCTTTTTTTCTGAATAGGTAGTTAGATGATATTCTTGGAAACATGGGAAGAGAAAGTACTTTTTCAGGTCAATCAAGAAGGTACTATTTATTTCTGGGCTTAGTTTAACATAGGTAGCACCTCTGCTAAATTTTTTGCAATATCTCCACTGATCTGATAAAATAAGCATTTGCCTGTGTATTCAAAGAGATTCACAGCAGCCTGATGCAAAGAACTCCACATTTTAATTAATTCATTAGTTGGTGTACAGTAATAATTTGAGTTTTGAGTACATTTCTGACGTCTTCATCAGAACTTATAATATCTGTAGTCCTTGAGACAGATTTGGGAAGTGTGGTGAAATTTTCTGAATGTGTTGTCTCTTTGCAATATTTTGCTTTCAATAATTAACAAGCAAGTATTCTCCTAGCTTCATACTTGAATATTTGCCGGACTACTAAAATGCAGAGATTTCTAGATTAATAATAACTTGGGCAATATTTTTTCCTTCTAGGTTGCATGAAGCAATATTTTTTTTATTTACATCAAGCAGAGCTAGGAAAATGATGAGGCTGAGAAAATGGGACAGATGGTCTTATATTTTTATATTTTGTGAATATTAAAGTACCGTATGTAGAAAAAAAGCTTTTCTTTTGATTTCAGAGATGTAGCTAGCATGTCTCCACAGAGTTTATATAGTTACATTCACGCTAAGAAATTTATTTGGATTTGAGCCCTTTGCCAAAGCTGTGTTACAATCTCAAATGCCTATTTATTCTATGAAGGAAAAATATTCTCTTACTTTCTCAGCTCTCATCATGCCACCTCTTACATTCTACCTGATACATATTACCTAATCTATTGCATTTATAGAGTTCAACTTCAGTTATTGGAATTAAGCAATGCAATTATCCTTGAAGCAACACTGCTCAAATGCTAATGTATTTTTGAAGCAAAAGTACAAAGCTGCTCTTTAAAAGAATATGATACCGGAAAAATGGTAGCATAGGACCTAAAAAGAGAGTCTGTGATGTGAAATAAATATCCAAGCTCTTCAAGTGTCTTGAAGCTCTTCCAAGGCTGGACTTATTTGTACAGCCATGTACTAATGGTTTCTACCAGCAGTCATAGGTCTTGAGGCTATGGTAAAGCTTTACTTGACAGGTAAATAAATAAAATGAGGCTTGGAGTGGCCTCCTGGATGATTTTTTACTCCTTGATTCTTATTACAACATAAACTGAAACATGTTAAACTCATTTCCTTTCTTACATGTGAGTTTGGCTTTTGCTTCTGGTACCATGGGTGTAAAGACCAGAGATGAGAACCAGCAGACTCTTGCTGTCTCAGGGCTCTGTGTGTCCTAAGGGAACCTTCACTATGCTCCTCACTGGTGCACTGGGCATGCCACTACTCCCTCCTTGCTAGTGCTAGATTCAACATTTTTACAATCCCCTTCAGAGCTCTTTTCTGGACTTCTGCCATCTTCCTGGTTGTCTTTATGGACTGGGAATTTTTGATTTTAGCAGAGTGCACACAGATACTTACCTTTCCCTGAGTCAGGATATGTTCCTTGTGGCTTTTTAGTGTTTTTTATTCTTACTTATTTTCTTGCAGGGGTGGAGTATAAGATATTAATATTCACTAAAAAAAAAGAAATTCAGTTGTGATGATATTCTTAGGAAAAGCATTCACAATTCATGAAATGTCATAAAGACTGTTATGTGCTGTACAGATATTTAATGTTTAATTTTGTTTGTTTGTTGGGAATTTTTGTGGAAAATGCCCAGTTCTGTGTAAATTTAGGTTGGCATTGTGATAGTGAAGCCATCTTCACTTTTCTTTGCCTCTTTTGGTGTAGCTTTTAATATGACTATTGGAACAAAAAAATTCACATCTCATCTAATTTGTGCTTATTTAGGCTAATTGCATGAAGTTAACTGCAAATCTATTTCATTGCACTTTTAATTGTAATAGTTCTCCTGTTAACATCTATGGATAGTACTTTGCTGATAGTTTTTGTGTGCTCAGCTTTTCTTGAATTTTTACTATCAACAGAACTGAATAGTTGTGGGTTTTAGCAAGTTTTAAAGTTATATCCATTGGTAAAATTTGTCACATAAAAAAAAGCTAGAGACTTAGGGAAAACACCTTTCTGGCTCTTACCGAGACTCCAGATATCACTCCTTCCCGTTCCTGGCCTTCACTCCGCTTACTATCACCACCCATGCAGGTAACAGTCCATTCAGTGAGGTGATGGATACTGTAGGAGGCTGGGGTGAGGACACAGGCGTTTATTTCTGTCATTCTTTCTTTTTCACTCTTTTCTTCCACTGCTCCTTCTGGCTGACTCATTTCCTCTATTCTATTGTGGGTTATCACAGCCCTTTCAGGATGTGTTTGCTCTCTGATGGGTTCATGCATTGACCAGAGGGCTGGAGTGTCATGGAGCACCTCTTATCACTTTGGCCTTCTTGTCTCTCTCTTTGGCGTTCTGAGAGGTGCTACAAACTCCTTCAGCCTGCTCAGTTGTGTCCTGCAGTGGGCCCATCGTGACCCAGCTAGAACTTCGTGTATCTGTCACAGCACAACCTCTGAACTCCCTCCCCTGCAACCAGCCCCACTAACAAAATCTTGCTTTTTATATCCAATACACTTGAATATGAGACTAGTGTGGGAGGGAATGCCAAAAGCCTTGATAAAGTCAAGATAATTGCCACCCACTGTTCTTCTCTTGTGCACAAAACTAATAATTTTATCCTAGAAGATAATGGAGTTGGTCAGGCATGATTTACCCTTGGTCAATCTGTGTGTTACTAATCACCTTTTTCTCATTGAATTTCTAGTTTTATGTTCATGAATATTTCTATCCCTTTTTTTTTTTTTTGCCCCTCCTTTAATTTTATCCTCAGGTTTGGGACATAAGGCTGTCATGTAATATCCTTATTAGATTGTTTTTTCTATCTCTAGATGTACTTTAGTTTGAAACATAACAATGTTTAGTTGAAATTTCATGCTTGTAGAACAGGTTCTATATAGAATGAAAACAATATAAAACCTGACAATATAAGATTTTAACTGATAAATTCCCAAATGAATTTACAATCTACTTTATATTTTTCAGCTTTACTTCAAGTAACAATTTCACTTAGCAAGGTTGAGCTCAGTGTGGGTGAATCCAAGTTCTTCACATGCACAGGTATGTACAATAAAATACAAATTTTATTTGTAGGTACATAATTTCTGTTAAATTTTGAACTTGTTGTGTATTTGTAACTGAAGTATTGGTCTCACAATATTAAATTAACATATTGTTGTATATTCAGACTGACTTATGAGAACTGTGGCAACACTAGTACTTCACTGGCTGCACATTTTCCAGTCTAGGATCTCTTCATTTCACACACTGAATCTGATTGAATTCTCTATATCAGTGCAGGTAGTTTATATCTGGTCAGATGCTTTTGTAGTTAAAATATTGTCACTTATTTAAACTAAGGAATCAAATCCTCTCCAACCTAATGATACAGCCAAGGAGATTTTTTCTGGTGAGGCAGTAATCAGCCAGGAGGAGAAGAATTTGCATTTGCAGCTGATTGATATGGATCGTTGATGTTGCTGAGTTGAGATCTTCCACTGACAGTGACACATGGCCTGACTACACTGACAATGCAATTGCCTGATGACTTGGCCTGTTGACCCAGTCACTGCTGGACAGCCTGTTTCTTTCCTATAAAACTTTATACTTTTCTGTGCGGTTTTTCCCCTCTTGAGATGCTTGAGCTGCTATTTACCCTGTCTCAGTGATTGTACATCTGCCTGCACTTTTGTCCTGCTTGTCTTTCTTACAACACTCATAATTTAGCAATTAGCTGACATTATAGAATCACAGAATCACTTAGGTGCAAAAGACCTCCAAGAATGTCAAGTCCAAGTTTTGACTGATCACCACCTTGTCAACTAGAGCATGGCACTGAGTGTCACATCCAGTCGTCCCTTGAACACCTCCAGGGTGATTCCACCATGTCCCTGGGTAGCCAGTGCTTGACAACCCTTTCCATGAAAAAATTCTTCCTGAATTTTGCTTAAATTTGCACAGACTATGCATTGAGTAGGCATAACCATTGCACGGTGTCTTAAGTGTCTAAATTTGGATGGGTTTTGGTTTTGTTTGCAGCCATTGGTGAGCCTGAGAGCATAGATTGGTACAACCCACAAGGAGAGAAGATTGTTTCTGGTCAGAGGGTGGTTGTTCAGAAGGAAGGCGTTCGCTCCCGTCTCACCATTTACAACGCAAACGTAGAAGATGCTGGAATATACCGGTGCCAAGCAACAGATGCTAAAGGACAAACTCAAGAAGCTACCGTAGTTTTGGAGATTTATCGTAAGTAAAATACTATCAATTAACAAATAAAAAACTGTATTTTAAAGGCCACTAGCACAGAGAAAGTAAAGCCTCTCAAGATATCATCCCGAGCTTTGAACTTTATCTTCCAAATAATTGCCTGTCCTGCAGTTTAGTAAGTAGACATTATGACAAAGATTTGAATTAAATGGCAGGCCACTTCTAAGTACTGTAAATTGTGTTCCTCCTGTTTTTTAGAATGCCATCTTATAAGCGTGCACTGTATGGGCCTCAGAGATATGAGAAAATAGGAGGAAAAAAATTATCAGTATAATTCACATTACAAGTGTGTGTACAGTTTACAAATTACACAATACTGCAAATATGTGCATAAACAAAAGTGCAGGAAGTGCAATATATGACATTTAAAAAGTGGAGGTTTTACTGAATTGTTATTTTAATCTCTGTCTTTTGCTATTCTTGGCCTTATGAAAGAATTTTGAGATAAAGCTTTGAAGCTTAGGGTGATAAGTAACCAAAATGGATTTCAATTGCAAGCAACTACTTGAGGAGCATATTTGAAAAATAAATACATTCTATTGTAGTATGGAAGTCTCTGAGAGATTTGAGTAGTTTGTTTCTCAGTTGAATAACTACATTGTATTGCATTCTTTAGATCAATCAAAAATGCATAAAAGCTGTGCATTAAACAAGCACGGTGAAAATGTAAGGCAAGGTCTTTGTTGGTGAAAGGATGGGACATATGCCAGCAGCCATTCAGCTGAGTTAGGGTCTAATTTCATTGGAGAACAGGTTTTTAAATGTGAAGGAATTACAGTGAGACAGAAAATACAGAGTAGAATGGTAAAGCACTGCTGCCGAGAGGTGCAGATAACTCAGATAACAAATAACATAAAAAATCTTCCGATAGCAGAGTGGTAGCAGTTAGAAGCAATTGCATGATGGCCTGAAACCTCACAAATCAAAGGATTTAAATTTTTCAGGAATTCATTTGTATGCAAAAAACTGCCAGTTACTCCATTAGCAGAGTGCTGAGAAAGGTAGAAGTCTTTAAAAGCATTTGCATGTGTTAATTTTAATAATTCTGAGGTCAGAGTAACCCGAACACCTACACAAGAAATGTCAACGTTTGTGGGAATAGAAATGTAAAATTTCCTTATTCATATTTGTGATGTAAGAAAAAAAGCACGATAATTTGTTGGTAGTCTTAGGGCCTGGTTTTTAGGACTCTCAGATGTCTGTGAGAGGTCTCTTCCTGACTTCATACAATGATGTATGAGAGATGTAACAACAAAATTGTGCTCCCTCTGCTGTGGGAAATGTGTGGATTATTTCAGCCTGCACTCATATCAATACAAAAAACCAGAGGTGAAGCTGCATCTCTGGCTTAAGCTACCCAAAGTTTACTCTGAAATGTAATTTGCCATCTTTGATCTGAGATCTTGTTTATTCTCTGTGGAAGAAATTACTCCTGAATTTATTTTTGTGTGTGTGTGTTAGTCAACTGCATTAGATCTTATATGAGATCATGGATTAGTACCGTCTTGGACCTCTGAAAATACTGAATTTATTCAACATGTGCAAAATCAAATATCATTTGATTATTTGAGCTTGGAAAAATTAAAAGCTTCAGCAGACCTAAAGCAATCTTGTTAGTTTCTAAAAATAAGGCTACAATTTCTTATGACCTAATAATCGTATAGATCTAATAGTTTCTCACTGGCTTCTTAATGTTGTATTTTACTCAGCTGCTGTTTTTCTCAGTGAGGCAAAAATTCTACGTTTCTAGTGAGAATTTTCCAAATTTTAATGTTTTTTATGGAAGTTTCAATAGAAATAAAAACACCGAGGTTTTAATTCAATAGTAGAGTAATGAGGAATAAATCCCACAAGAGAGTAAATAAACTATCAACATGAATATTTAAAAATCTAAGACCTAAAATATAAAAACTGTGCTTTGGAACATTGAAAGCAAAGAAAATACATTTATAAAACCTGCAGAATGTATACAAGTAAACAAAATCTTGCATAATACTAAAGGATTGTATTTTTTCAGCCAAAGTGTAAGTCCAGGACTATTTGAGTCTTATAAATCTGTAATATCACAATGAGAAGATTTAGTAGTGGTATTTATCTTATTTGCTGATGCATATAATTTTAATGCTAAGTGTAAGACTATTACTGTGTTCTGTTTTCTTTTTTTTGTTTTCTTTTTCAGAAAAGCTCACTTTTCGGGACATAGTGTCTCCACAAGAGTTCAGGCAGGGAGAAGATGCAGAAGTTGTTTGCCGTGTTACGAGTTCACCTGCTCCTGTTGTCAGCTGGTTGTATCGGAATGAGGAAGTCACAACTATTCCTGACAGTTAGTATTTTGGTAACTCTTTAAGTTATACATTCCAATTAATATTAAAACATTATTTTAGAAAAGAACTAATCATGTTTTAGTGGCGGATTTTGATTAGCCCAGCAGCTTAAATGTAATTTAACCAGGTTCTGTGAACTGTAGAGAATCCATATACTGGTTTAGTGCAAATTTGGGAGGAAACCTCCGAATGGGGTTTCCCCTGCAGAGCAAAACCCAAATGGCCCCTCCCCCAGTCGGTCCAGGGAAAGAACTTCCTCGGAGAAAAGTGGAAAAAACTATTTATTTAACAAACAAACTGCCCACAAGCATAAGGAATGAATGATATGAAACAACAAAACCTCTCGCTGGTCTGAAGAGAGAGAGAGATGGCCACCTGAGAGAGAGATCCTTGCCGTGAGCCAGCTCAGCTCTCTGTCTCTTCTCAGTGCCGGTCCCCTTCGGCGCTGGAAAATGCCCAGATCCAGGCCCGGGTGGGCCACAGGTGCAGTTCCTGGTGCTCCCCTGGGTTTTCAGTCCCAAACAGATTTAAACAGTCCCAAGAAAAAAGGAAAAGGAAAAAAAAACAGTCCAGGAAGCTTCTTTGCCTCAGCTAGCTAGACTAACTAAAAAGGGAAAAAAAAAAAAAAAACTCTCCTGCTGCTGTCCATGCATCCTACGAACACACACACAAGGACGATGACGAAGAAGTGAGTAGGAGTGAAAAATGTTTTCCCCAAAACAAACTGCGCGCGTCTTCTTCCCTGCTCCTCTCAGAATCAGTCTTAAAGGTTCAGAACACACACAGCACAGACAGAACAGATGATTGGTGATACAGGCATCATAGTCACCCTAGGACAAATGGTTTCCCCCATATGTCTTTTTTTCCAATCGTAAATTTTCTCTGTGTGTAACATGAGTGTCCAAATGCCCAAAAGATTGCTGGGAGCTCCCTCACAGGATCTTGCCCTGGTGTGGCTTGTCTGTAGGAGTTGAACACCTTTTAAAACACACAGAGGTGAACTTCCCTGCACACCAAGCTGTGGTACTGACCCTACACAGCACTGACTTTGGGATACTTGCCCAGTTGCTCAGAGGATTCCAGGTGGAGAGCCATTTTGCATGATTGTGAGAATTTGCTTGTATAAGGGTAAGTTACCCTCTGACTTAAAAATAACTGGGATATAAGTAATCTGTTTAGGCTGGACTGATAAAGCCTGGATTAACATATACCTCACCTTCCCCACTTGCAAGTTCTAGATCTCTAGAGAAGCAATTAATTAGGTGAATAGAATTTTTTTTACTTACCCATGCAAAAACTTTAAGTAATCTTTTTTTCAGTGGTGTCTTAATAGTCATCTTTTCCAAAACAGGACTTTTTTCACATTTTATGGAAATGGAATTAACATTGTTAATTAACCAGCTTTTCTAACTTCCCATCAGTTTTTTCTCTCTGCATGTAATGAAACTCAGACTAGCAGTACACATTTAAAATTCTTATTCTTTCTAAACTAATTGTTATTTTCATTTCAAAATGAAAATGAAGCTTGTTAGGGCCTTTATGAAGTCAAATAAGCAAATGTGGAATAGTTCTATGGGGAAAAAAAAGCTTGGTTGATATTACTGGACTCAGTCTTAGGTTCTTCTCCATTAGAAAAGAAAATTTTGATTAAACTTCTTTCTTATTTCGTAAATTCGTATCCTATTTCCTCTGTCGTCTAGACATGGAGACTAAAAGGAAACAGAAAATCTCTGCACTTAGAAAAAAAAGTTGAAATTTATTTACATATAAATATATGTAATTAAACAGTGAATGTAGGTGAGACATAGAAAATTTTCAGAAATAAGAACTCTGAAAATAAAACAGGAATTGGCAATCTAGGAAAAAGTCATACAAGGATGATAGAGTTTGAAAAAATAGAACTGCCTCAAAGATCTCTCTCAATTTTTTTTTTGCCATTTTGGTTTTCAATCAATCTATAGGATTAGCAAAGCAGATGAACGAACATTTCCTTTCTCCTTCAAAATCATGCAGTTTGAAAATTGAGTTTTTAAAATTTTAATGCATAAACTTCCTTTTTTGTAACCATTTGCTTTCACAGTGCTAAAAGGTACAATGATAGAAACGAGTTTTAAGTTAAACAGTAGAATACTTCCCTTATGTTCTGATCTAGAGCAGTATCCAAATACAATTACAGTCATGCTTGGGAGGAAGCAGTTTTAAATCACATAAAACTTTGTGGGTTTTTTTTAATATAGGTTTCTAATAATAGGTGAAAGACAGCATGGCCACTGTCTTACAGTTAAGAAATTTTTTCACACCTTGTGAAATAAAAATAACTCTGTTTATATTATAATTCCAGTTTCAACATCTACAGTGGATGATCAAATTCTCTGTTATTCTGACAGATGATTTAAGGCAGACTTCTCATGAGCCAAACTCTAGATCATATTGGGAAGGCTGTTGCAATCCAGTCCTGCTGCTTCCTCAGTGTAGCAAAATCTCTGATATTTGATTTCCACTCCAAATCAATAGCTTGTGCAGTTCCAATTCCAGTACTGGAGACATGGTGCCATTGTGCTGCAGAACCCATGTAGACCATTAAAATACATTTGTATTTACCAACATGCAAATGCAATTGCTTCCTTTAAGAGGGTTAACATACTGGGTTTATTTTGTGTTCAGAAGATATTATAGCCCGTCTTGTAAAGTATGACCAGTCATATGAGAAACAGGTTTCTTAAAAGTCTTGGTCTTCAACGTTTTCCAAAAGTTTTGATATTTTTTCCACAGCTCTTTAGTCATGTATTACTATTAGAATGTGCAGTAATTTGTTGGACATTCTGGCTGAAAGCCTGATATATACACAACAAAATTTGCAAACCATGAGCCAAAAGCTCGTCTACATTGGATTGAATGGCACTGAAAGACATAAGCCCTTCTTGTCAGCCACACCACTTAACATGTGATGTGACTGAAGGGGAAGGTCAGGTGACTGGCTGTTCTTCTAAATCAGGTGTTTGAAGTTGAGGGGGTTGAGTCCAGACAATGCAGTGATGAGCTGGAGTAGTGTAATGCCCAGTTACTTCCAGATTCACCAACTTGAATCTATTTCGTAAAGGGCACAATTTTTATCACGATATCCATGGCACGTAACTTCTTGTATGCTCATGGGAATATCTACTGCTGTATCCATTTTTCTTTAATGAAAATTGAAAAGTTTTCCAGCCAACATTTAGTTTTTGTTTCCTGATACTAAGTGAGCCCACATTTTTTCAGTATTTTATAGAAATGGAGATCTCCCCCAGCCCTCTTGTTCATCTCACACATTGCATGTCTGTGGGAAAAAAAAATAAAATAAAACAAACAAGGTTTACCAATGCTTAAAAGCTTAAAGAGGGATTGGATGTCACCTTTTCAAAACATTTGGAGGCCTGGTTCTGTGTAGATAATTGCGTAGGAGCAGAACAGGAAAATATATTATATTTTTATGTGGTAGTGTATGCAATGGCATTAATATTCAAGCGTGACTTTAACAAACCAGACATACCTAGCATAAATGTGTTGATGATGTTAATGTTCTGTATGTTTCTATCAGATGAAGCATGATTTTCTTTTTTTTTCTTTATTTCTCTCTTTATTTTATGGTAGAATTCTTGCTACTGGTAGAGAAGTCAAAACTGAAAGCTGCAAAATCTCATTGTCCTCCGATATTGAAAGGTGCAAAATAGAATAAGAACAACAGGTGGATGATGGGGCTTCAGGTTCTTCAAAACTCACACGTTCAGTGAATTACAGGAATTCATTCTCCGCAGAAGAATGCATTAATAATGACTAGTTTTGGTGGGTTTGCCTTGGTGAGCTTCCAGGCACCCACCCAGCCTCTTTCTCACTTATCCTCCTCAAGAGGTTGACTTTGGCTGGATACCAGTTTTCACCAAAGCTGCTCAATCACATCCTCTGCAACTGGACAGGGGAGGGAGAATATAATAAAAGGATCGTGGATCAAGATAAGGACAGGGAGAGATCACTTCCCAGTTGCCGTCATGGGCAAAATAGACTTGACTCAAGGAAAACGTAATTACCAGCACAATCTGAGTAAGATAGTGAGAAATAAAAGTCTTAAACTGCACCTTTCCCTTACACCATCTTTCTTCTCAGGCTTAACATGCCTCCAAACATTGTCTCTGCTGCTCCTTCCTCCTCAGGGAAGGACTCCTCACATTCTTCTCCTGCTCCAATGTGGGGACACCTCCATGAACTTCAGCAATCCTTCCAACAGCCTGCAGTCTTCCAAGAGCCGCTCAAGTATGAGTCCCCCATGAGCATCTGCTTTGGCACAGGGTCCTCCAAGGGTTCACAGGTCCTGACAGGAGCCTACTCCAGCATGGGTTTCCACAGGATCACAGCCTCCTTCAGGCACCCACCTGGTCAAACCAGGTCATCCAGGGGCTACAGGTGGATCTCTGCTCCCTTGTGGACCTGATTATGGTCTGCACCATGGCCTGCAAGGGAATCTCTTCTCTGACACCTCCTCTTCTTCCTTCTTCACGGGCCTGGGTGTCTGAAGGGTGGTTCTGCTCACATCTTCTCACTCCTCCCCTGGCTGCAATTGCTGTTGCACAGTAACTTTTCCCTTTCTTAAATCTCTTATCCCAGAGGTGCTACCACTGTTGCTGATGGCCTTGGCCAGTGGCAGGTCCTTCTTAGAGCCTGCTGGCAATGGGTCTCAAAGACATGGGTGAAGCTTCTAGAAGCATATGCCCCCATATTTGCATATTTGCATATGCATATTTGCGTATTAGCTGATCTTGCCAAAAAAACCTAAATGCAACAAGATCGTTGGAGAAAATGAGACAACAAGTATGTTGAGATTAAGACAGGGAAAATGCCCACCAACATCAGCAGAATGGACTTGACTGAGGGGAAAATTAATTGAATTTATTGCCAGTTAAATAGTGATGAATGGTGAAACACAAAGACAGAATTAAAGCAATATCTCCCCTCTCCTTTTTCCCGGACTCAACTTTACTCTTTCATTGCTGACTCAACTCTACTGTTTCACTGCTGACTCCTCTAACTCACCCACCCCAGGGAATGCAGGGAGATCGGGGAATGAGGCCTATGGTCAGTCTGTAATAGTTCCAATGTGGATCCTTTCTCTGGGTTGCAGTGGTTCAGGATGATTTTGCTGCAGCATGGGGTCTTCCATGGATTACAAAGGGGATATCTGATCCAACATGCTCCTTCTTGAGGCCAACAAATCAACACATAAACCCAGTAAGCTAATTCAGAGAAAAGGGAGAAGAAAAATTAAATTCACATCCAGTTTAATCCTGCAAATTATAATTTTGCTGATGCATGTCCAGGAAAATGTGTGCATGGTTTTATGGTGTCCTTCAGCTCCTCAAAATGTGTATTGAATTTCAGTTTATGCTGGCCTTTGCAGAAGATAGAGTGCTTTCTTTTTTTTGGTTATGTCTTTGTACCCATTTCTGTGAAGTGTTAGAGGGCAGTGAAATATATCATTGGCCAAGAGTGAACGAAGAAAGGAACAGGAGGAGGGAAGGAGAGCAAGCAAGCTAAAAATCATTAAACATTGGGCTGTAGATAGATGGGCACAAAGATAGATAGCCTAGAGAGGGAAACAGCATTTTGTTGCTTATTTTGTTATAAATTGCTTAATTTAATTTTTGACTTTTTTTTTTTCATTTAATCTTTTTTGTCATTCTATGTAAGTGCTCATGAGCATTCCACTCACTTTGCAGTAAATTGTAATTTAACTTTACAGTTGATTACTCCTTGGAGTAAGTAGGAAATTATGGATGGAAAATCTAGACTGAATTCTGGGAAATTCAATGAGTCTTGGAATGAAGAAACCTCAGATTTCTCAGCCTATGTTTTCCTTTTAAATGTATAAATGTTTTTTCAGTGAGTGTTCAGATTGTACAGAGAAAGTAGTTATTAATTTTAGTGTTCCTCATGTTGTCTTGATTTACTTGATTTATGCCACTTGATCTCTTATTTTTCTTTCTAGATCGATTTGCAGTATTAGCAAACAATAATCTCCAAATTCTTAATATCAACAAAAGTGATGAAGGAGTCTACAGATGTGAAGGAAGAGTGGAAGCAAGAGGAGAAATTGACTTTCGGGATATAATTGTTATTGTGAATGGTAAGGAGTAAAGCTGGTGAATTGACTTCTTGCTTTATTTGATTTTTGTGGCCTATTTTAACATACGTAAGCTTCTAAAAAACTCTTATTAAATTGGTTAATACAATTTTCATGTCTGTTTAGTATTGGTTTCTTGTAAATGTAATTGCTTAATATTGAAAAAACATACTATACTGTGTAAATAGAATTTATTACATTTCATAATATCAGGATATGACAAAGTATAAAACATGGATAATCATTATTCATAATTTACAGAGCTATAATTATTTCAATACTTGAATTTCAGATTATATTAGTTCAGTTCAGTGGTATTTCTCAGTGTTTTGTCATTTACTCTTAAAAAACAAACTTGATTTTTCATAATTATTCATATTCACTGTTAATGTTAAGAGCTGTCCCAATAGTCACAGATAAGTTTTATTAACAGTCTTATTTACATATTTTTTAAAAAACTTTATTTTTGTAAGGACTAAAATGCGTGAGGAGTTACCTGAAAATTTGCATTATACATTTTATTAATTTATAATAAACCTCTAAGAAGGAAAATCAATGAATTGAAACAAGATGGAGCATGTAACTCAACCTCTCTTAAAGTCGGCATTGACCTGTTGAAAGATTACTATCTCTTCATGTATTGCCTGGAAAGGACACTCTTCATAAAGGGCATTTTTTATCTCTGCAGTCTGTTTAATGTCAGCCTTTCAGTGAAATTCTTCCACAGTGTGTCTTGGGTTCAGAGCTTTAAATGCTTTGCCCTTGACTGGTCCTTCTCAGCACACCCCAGTTTACATAATTCATTATGTAAGGTGAATTCACAGCTAGTTTCAGCAGGAGGAGCAGATTCTGGCACGGGTACTCAGTCCATGTTGTCAAGCAGCAACATCTGAGGCAGAATTCTCTAGATTGCTGTAGGTGGTATATTCTGGTTCTGCATTATCACCACTCCTGGTTATGTACAATTCCAACAGTGCATCTGGTAGCATTTAAAATGCCAAATGAGATTTTCTTCTGCTGCTATTTATGTACAGGGATATTTATCCACCTTCTGATTACCTTTCACTTTTATCTGGTATTTATATGCAGTTGAGCTAAGAGAGTCTGTATTTAAGCTAAAAAATTGGGTCGCAAACCATGGTCTAACCTCACATCATTTATTGCTGACTTATAAAACAAATTTGGTCCTTCATACATTTATTATGACTCTAGGCAACAATGTTAACCCTCATCTCTAAACTTCATTTTGGGAGGAGAAGGAGCTGCCAAATAAGTGATTATGACATAGTTGGTCATGTAGAGTGACATCAATTAAGAGCTATTTCCTGCTTCATTTATAGTAATGAATAGGTTTGCCTACATAAAGTTGAATGGATAAAACTTGATCCAAAATAGCTTTTAGAGTAATATTAAAATTCAGAAAAAAAAGGAAAATTGTCCTGTCTTTTGGTGAAAAGGAAAGCCTATAATTGAACTGGATTCAAAAAAGAAAAGAAAAAAAACAAAAAAGAAAGAAAAGAAATCATTCTATAAGCCACCAAAAGCTACTTGGCTGTATTTCCACTGCATCTCCTTTTCCAAAAGAGAAATAAGAAATGATACTTACTTTGGTGGATAATATAAGGTTGTGATAAAAAGAAAACATTATCATGAAAGTATTTGTCTGTAAAAGTTATTCAAGTTTAAAGCTTTGCTGTTTATTTACTCATCTTGTAATAGTCACTGTGGAATCTACAGGATCTACACTAACTATATTTCTATAATAGGAATCACAGAATGAGGTGAATTGGGAGGGACCCACAAGGAGCATCGAGTCCAATGAAAAAGTTGTCCTGGTTTCAACTAAGCCAGGATAGGAGTATGTAAGGTCTCTAAAGCAGAATAAACTGCAACAAAAGAACTTAGGGGTACTTCATGAAATACACAACACATTAATTATAGTAGTCTTTTTTTTAAATTGAGTTTGCATATGAACAGTTTGCAAATTTACTCAAAAATAATTTAAAGTAAATCTTGGAACAGAATTTGATATCATGGTAATTTCTAATATACGGAAATCCTTGGAGGGTTATAATGGGTAAGAAATTGACAGCTGGATTATCTCTTAGAAAACAAATGTTTATATTTCTTTTCTACTTGCAACATTAAAATTTTTGTAGCATTTCTTTTCTAGTTGTATTTACAGTGAGGTCGGAATGTCAGGATTTTCTGTGGCTACAAATGATTGACATAGAACAGAATCAAAGAATTCAAGTCCTCCTGTAAACAAAAAATTTCTTTTACTTGTTCTTTTTGTCTCTCTTTATTTTTCCCTAATATTTTTTTCTTTCTTTTCAATTATTTTTTCCTAATGTACTACTTAGATTTATTTTTTACTCTCTGAGAAGTTCCATTAATTAAATAGTCATACTGATCTCACTGAAATTAATGAAAGATTACTGTTTATAAAGTTATATGGGACTGAGTTTTGCCACTCTGCTTCAAGTTTTAAATGCTTGAGACTTAACAAGCATATCTTCACTTCTCTTTCTCTCTTGTAGCTTTGCACTTTAGATCCAACCTGTGCACATGCAAGCATAAAAAGGAAAAACAGATTTATTCCTTGACAAATGATGAGCAAAGTAAAATTTTACTTTTAAAAAGAGAAAATAATTTTTCATTTCATTGTCATTGCAGTATCTCTTGGAAGATTGAAGCACTTAAATAATGCACTGAGCCAAGTCACAGTCCTGTAGTTCTTAGTGGTGAACAGTGAAGGGCCTACTATTTCTAGCAAAGAATTCTCTCCTCATGTTCCCAACTTTATTTTGAGTTTTAGACATTAGAATGCACTGCAAAATAGCTAAAATGAATTAAAAGCTTTCTAAGTAATGGTGTGGGATTTTTTTATTTGAGATGGATAAATTCCTGTTATATAGCAGAGGGGTTTTGTACGCTGAGTAATGTCCCATGCAATTTCAGACAGGAAAGAAGTAGTCTGTGAAACACTGTAAAACACACCATTAAAAATGTGAAAACTACATAACAACACACAATTACTGATCATCGATAATTCTGGTTCATGATTTATATTAATTTGATGTATTAAAAATTCAGAAGTGAAAAGGCTTCTGAAATAGCTGGTAGAAAGCCACAACAGTTGGTTTTCAAGAGTGGGTGAGGAAAATCTGGTGGTGTCCATTGGAACACCAAAAGCAAGTTCATGGAGGTTGCCTGTTTCATCCTTTCGGTAGGGAAGAGTTAAGATAAAAAGGATAACTGAGTCACTGTCATCTCACAGGATGCTCTTGCTAGCTGACCTCTATTTTGTGAAGCTCTAATTTTTTTCCCTTTCCTCTCACTTTCTGTGGTATTCCTTCTCCACATATTAACTTCCATCCAATCTGCTTGGATTGTTTTTAGTTGTATATTTCATAGAATCATAGAATAGTTTGGAGTGGACGGACCTTAAAGACCATCTAGTTTCAAACCCCTGTTGTGGGCAGGGACACCTACTAGACCCAGTTGCCCAAATGTCCATCGAATCTGGCTTTGAACACTTCCTATTTGCTTGTTAATCAATGGAAGCAGATATGTAAACAGACACATTAAATATCCGCCTGTGAGTTGTTCTGTCTCAAGTATTATTGCTATTTTTTCTGTGAGGTAGAGGTTCTTTGTGAACTGTTATGATTTTATAACAGTTATTAAATGTTGTTTTATTATTATTAATGTTAATAATGTTATTATTTTTGTAATAACTTAATCCCATCAAGAACAGAAATCATTTGTCACTATCAGGACAAAATTAAATTCTTGGAAGTACAAGTAGATTCCATCTGTTGGGTTTCATCACATTTGCCCTTTGGAAGCAGGTGATATTCCTGCTCAGGAAGCTCAGTAAAAGGAATTAAATATGCATGATCAAGACTCATGCATACTGATCCCTCTCTTACAAACACTGTCTAACATCAGTACATAGTTTTATTTCTTATGTGTATATTGTCTTATATGTGTTAGGTGTAACTTCATTTATCTTAGAATGTTCTGTAAGAAAAATGAAGAACTGCTGAAAAAGACTTTCAAAAACTTATTCTATTAAAAAAAGAAATTATAAATGTCCTGACAATATTAGAAGTCTTTTATTTAAGAAAAGTAAAGTAATACCACTAACAATGATTCGCACTGTGACTTGATTGTAACTCTAAATTCTCAAATTAGCGAAGGATCCTGCATTTTAAATTTCTCCAGAAACACCTAAAATATTTTATTTGTCATTCACTGGACATGATGTTTTATTTTTCAGTTCCCCCTGCAATCATTCTGCTACAGAAATCCTTCAATGCCACTGCAGATCGAGGAGAGGCAATAACTTTGTTCTGCAGAGCCACTGGATCACCTCCACCTGAGATCAGTTGGTACAGGTGAGTTCAGTCGAGGTCTCCACATCAGAGCACATTGTTTTAACGTGGCCCCATCTTCTATCACAGTCCATTAAGCTGTGCAACATTAATTTCTCTACTGAATTTTAAGAAAATTTTCTGTCCATTTCTATTCTAACTGCCAAGGCAGAATTAAGCATTAACGTGTGAATGGACTCACACAAATTCAATTACACTCAGCTTGCCAGCAAGTGAGGTAAATGTAAAAAGCAACAAAAATACCATATTGTCATGATTTCTTCATGTGTGAGTGGAGAAGAAATAAGTCTGTATCTCAAAAACAGTGCAAGAGCAACCTAACAACAACTTTTGCGCATCAACGCACAGATATGCATTTATGCAATAAATAAGTATCCAATACAGGTCAACAATACTAATAAAAAAAGGTAACACCTTCCACATTTGTAAAAATAGATTCTAACCTTAACTCTATTTCAGTGAGACTCAGAAAGAGGTATGAATTTAGGCACTTGTATGACCCAGGAATGTTTCATTGAATAAGTTTCAGTGTAACTTAATGTAATTTTATAAGTATAAAATACTTTGAAAATGGAATTGCTTTTAAATCCCGTGTGTGTTTTTTTCATTATATAAAGGACATGAGCATAGTATAGCTGTGTCATTTGGGAACACTTGCCATATAACATTCCTAAAAATTTAAATATCTATTTACTCTGTGTTCTTTCAATTTCAACAAAGATATGCATCAGTCCTGGGATATAAAGTATCTCACTGCCTCATACCAGTGCACATTTCTATTTTAGATCTGAATAATTTGCATCTACTTATATAATTTCAAGTGGTTTAAAAGGTCATTTAAAAGGTCCCATTTTCAAAACGGGCATAGAAGTGATTTTCATCAATTCTTCATCTCTTTTGGAACATTTGAACAATGTTAGATTAAGTTTCTCTTCCTCTGACTGATGCCTTAATCTTATTATGCCATAAGTCAGTTGTGAAGTTGAATTTTTCTCTCATGCAATTTGAATCCCAGGAGATGTGAATAAATAGAATGCAAAGTTAATTCCTTAATGTGGCTAAGAATTCAAAATTTAATGAAGAGGAAGAAAAAGAAATCCAAAAATATATATAGCCCAAATCAAATAGTTATATTAAATTCAAATCATATTCATTTTATTTGATATCTTTGTACTAATTTTTTAAATGTCTCTCCTATCTGACCAAAATTAATAACAGTTGCTTGAAATCTGCTATCCTAACTGGCTTTGGTGTATGACAACAAGCATTATGATATATATCAAGGAAGATTACATAAAGTTGCACCATTTGTGGATATCTCCGTTAACAGTCGTGGGATTTTTTCAATGTTTTATAAATACTATAGTATGTACCCAGGTGAAGTGTTTTGGAGAGACACTTACCTCTGTGTCCATTGATCAGAGCCCCCTGAAGGATTTCCCTTTGGTTTGACAGCCCTTGAGGAGTTATATTTTTAAACTATTCATTAAATATCTTTCATAAAGATTTTCCAGAAGCTTTTCAGGCTTGCGGCCTGGATATTGAATCATACATGTGCAAACTTCTATTTTTTTCCTCTTTCAGGAACTATCTCATAATGAGGAATATTGGCTAATGTGCCTTCCTTCCCTTTTTTTTTTTTTCCTCCTTTGATTCTCTTTTAATTTTGTCTGACTAAGGTGTAAATCCTTGTCAGTAGAGAACATTTTTTGTTTTTTATTTGTTGATTCTGAGATTTTATAAAATGATACATCAAAAAGGAAATGTATCACTGGGACAGGACATTACTGTGGATATGCAAGCACCGAAAAAAAAAATGGGGGAAGAAAATTCCTTCTTTTTGCAGAGGAAGCAAACAATTCTAAATGGTATTCCAGTCCTAAATTTCTGCATCAAATTTCTGAAATCTCTGTCCTGAAATTTGCAGGTCCATTTTCACTCATTTAGTCAATTAAAAGGATTCATAACCAGCTGATTTCTTCTCCTGTCCCTGGTCTTATCTAAAAAGTATGTCAAGATAAAGACCTTGGTTTTCTGCAGCAGCTCAGACAGGGCTCTTTTTTTTCAGGAATTAGACTGAGCATAGGAAAACCAGATCAACATAATTTTTCTTAATTTTGAGAAAAATCTAGAAAACATTACCAGTGTTAGGGAAGTTTATCTAAACTAATTTATGTAATATTAATATGCTTGTCATCCACTGAGAAGCTAATTGAATAAATTTATAAGAATTAATGGCAAATTGTTCTCTATTTTGTCCTGTTTAGTGTGCTCTTTGAGGTCGAAAGTTGATTCTAAACTCAGTTTTATTGTGTCTCTATTTTAATACACAAGTGCAATTATGTCTTGAATTTGATAAAGTTTTAATAGTGATTTTGGAAGGATTATAATTACTGGTCACAGCAAGTTAAGGGAATTGTATTTAGTTTTAAACCCAAACTCACCTTTTATCTATGTGAGTTCAGTCATTTTATTTAATTTGTAAAATGGGCAGGTGTTACAAAATGATTTAATGGAAACCTGTTTTCTGAATTCTCTGAATAACTGAGGCCAATGGCCTCAGAGGGATGGTGTTAGATATTCTCACAGAAAATAATCGTACCCCTTCCGATGTCTCATTGCAAAACATTCTGAAGTGCATTCAGTATCCTGGAGGGCTGTGGAAAAGTATTGATAAACAGGGTGGAAATTATTTTTTTCCTCCATTCTGCTGCAGGATTTTCAGTTCCTGGTGTAAAAAGTACATCCATGCCTGTTAAGGTGTTTCATCAAGACTGGGGACTTGTGCTATACACATTCCCATGTTCTTCTGTGTTTGTTGCCTTTTGAAATGGGCTCTCACACCAGTTATTCACTCAGTCTAATGAAGATTTTATCAAGGCCTGCAGAATCTGGATCTATTCAAATGTAGTCTTGCAGTCCACTGCTCTTTTAGTCCATTAAAAAGTAAATTATCTCAATTTTTACTACCCTTGTTTCCTTTTTGTTTTCCAATGACCTGATTTTAACAGATCAGCTTCAGATAGGCCATGAAAAAGATCTGTATTTTTTTAAATCAGATGACACTAGTATTGAAGGAACTCATATCCTAGTCTGTTGACTGTAAGCAAGAGGCTGGACAAAACAATAGTCTCATGTTTTTAGCTCTTTAAGACAGTAGCTAATGTGGTGAAGCTTGAACTATTTACGATGACCATTTTTATTTCCAAGAGCTGATGATATTTAGACTTGGTCAATTTAAATGGATGCATCTCAACTAACATGTCAATTTTTCTCAAAAAATCCTTTTGTGTGCTTATAAAAAATCAGTCACTTTGAAATACCTTGTCAAGAAGAAAGATCATCAAAGTTTATTTGCTGCTCTATTTCATATAGGTATATATTTTTTTGATATTTCGTGGACTCAGAGAATCTAATTAATTCTCCATTGAACTGGTATCTCTGTTGAAGCTGATGCTACATTAATGTAAAGCATAACCTTCAGAGAGGCAATACACTAAATTAGCCAGGACTGAAAAATAAAGATCCTGATGTAACTACAGGTCATGAACTGCAAATCTTTGCTCAGGCCTACTGAAAAAAATTGTTTATAGCTGTACAGATAATTTACACTGCTGAAGTTTAGCTGGATCAATTTCTTGGTCTTTGCTGACAAGACTTAGAATTATCTTACAAAGGAAATAATCTACTTTAAGTATATTATTCATGTTTTCCTGGTATCCAATATCAGCATCAATATGAATCTCTCTGTTCACTAGAGGGTCCAGGGAAATGCTCATAATCTCATTTCTGCTGAGAAACTGCTATAGATGCCAATGATTGTGAAAACAGGTCCCTGCAAATTGCTTCTAACCTTGAATACAGACTTTCATTTCCTAAAAGAAATCACTAGGGGGTTTTTGGTTGTTTGCAATTTTTTTGTTGCTGTTTGGTTGGTTGTTGTTGTGTAGTGGGTTTGGATGGCTTTTTTCTGGTTTTCTGGTTTTGGTTTGGTTTTATTTACTGTGAGACTATCTAGTATGGAAAATTAGGCCTTTCCTGTTCTGTAAAACAATTCCTGTGATTTTCTTTGGAAAGGAGGTGAAGTATCATAGCAATGTCTTGAAATTGGTAACTACATGGATAAGAACTATTTACAAAAACTTACTAAAGTGTACACCACATAGATATCAGAGGACTCCTACTAACAGTTATGATTCTCCCAAGAAATAAGCAATATCCTCACTTTTAAAGAAAATATGATTTAGGAAAATATGAAATATATGTAGTTGCCATTCTATGAGGATAAAATTGTTGTTTCAAGCTTGATAAAAATTAAATGTCCTAAACTAGATGTATTGAATAGAATAGAATGTTTGTGAAATGCCTTCTGGAAAAAGCAGCTGTGTGTAGGCCAAGATGCTCAAATGGACTGGTCAAGCCTCAATCAGCCCTTAGAATTGCCAGCAGATTTTATTATTTCTGTACCATCTGGTCACAACTCGTTCTAACATCTGGAGATATGCCTGCTTGCTAAGTTGTGGCTAGCCAACAACAACTGAGAGGAAATAATTTGGATGAGTTCTTGATGTGCCAATAGCCTCTACGTGAATGTAATTTAATTTTTTTTCAGAAGTTGTTACATTGTTACTAGTGTGAACTGAAGCAGTTACACTTGAAATATGCTTTCAATAGTTTTTCATATACAATATATAACCAATTTTGTTGTGCCCTTCCTTGAGTATAAGCCATATGATAGAATCCTATTGACATTTTTCTAACATTAGGTCAATATTGAACATTTAAGAATAATGGAATTATAGTATTTTAAATGCTGATTGATATATATAAATATATATATATATATATATANTAGTATTTTAAATGCTGATATATATATATATATATATATATAACCTGAGAATTAAATTGTGATTTTTGAGGCTGGTGTAATGGCAGTCTATTCCCTCAAATACTGTTTTGAGCATATTGATGCTTCCATAGCACATTGTTATTGGAACATAGTGGTTGATTTATACCTCTATTTATTTATTTATTTATTTAGGAATGGCAAACTTATTGAAGAAAATGAAAAATATGTCCTGAGAGGAAGCAATACACAACTAACAATAAGAGATATAAAAAATATCGATGCAGGTCCTTACATTTGTAATGCTAAAAACAAAGCAGGAAATGACAAAAAACAGACATTCCTTCAAGTTTTTGGTAAGTACTGCATAATATGGTCCATCTTTCCTTTTAAAATATAAACAGTAAGGAAATAGGTGTTATTTCAAAGATTTCAGTGAAATAGTATTTCTGCAAGATGCCTACTGATGCAGGAAAATGCTTTCTGTATGATTTTACAACTTCTTTCCTCCCCGCTGGCTACTTAAACCTTTACACTGGAATTTCAGTTTGAAAAGGTTATCTTCAGCATTTGCTTTTCTGCTGTTCACGTGCAGTACAATGGAGGGTTAAATCGTTATTTCACTCTGGTTTTCATTTAGAAGTTGACTGCTTGCAAGAAAACAAAGAGAAGAAAGGGAGAAATTCTGAAAGGGGGAGAACTGGATTATTTTGACTCCTAAGCAGTGAGGGTTTTTAGTAAGCAATGCCATGCAGAGATCTTCAGGATTTTTTAATTTTTTTCTTGCTTGACTTCTATGTTTTAACTGCATGATTGCAGATGTAGTCACAATAATATTGTGTGCCCTGAGCTTCAAAGGATAAAAGTAATAACCTCAAAACTCTTATTTCTCTTTCTATGCTCCACCACCCCAACTGTGTTAATAATTCCCTCCTTTACATATAACTGATAATATATTTGAAATTTTGTTTAGATAACCTAGTGAGAGTGGATATTTTTGAGAATGTAGAAAACATCCCACAGAATCACTGTGCAAGAAAAAAGACTGTAACTTACTTATGAAAATCCTACAAAAAATGTATTGGGGTTTTTTACATTAAATATAGCTTGTATTATAGAAAAAGATAATTTCTATTTGGACAGTTAAATGCCATGCTTAGGACAAAAGAAAATTAACTTCCCAATTAAAAAAATCATTTAATGTTTAACATTAATTCCCAGCTAAAGTTAACAATAATAATTTATAAAAGTGAAAGAGTTCTAATGGGAGAGAGTAATCTGATAATTTACATTGAAGAGGGTAGATGTCGGATTGTAAAATGCTGACATTTTGGGGTCTAGGAGAGCCTGAGGCTGAAGCCATGGTGTCAGGTGAACATGGCTGTGTTCACATGCATCCCACTGTCTCCTCCTTGAGAAACTCTTCCTGCTGTGCTGTCTCCAGCTCTGTACTCCAGGTGGATTGCCTAACCATTGGGATGTTGTTCTGAGGCACTTGAGAGTTATTCTCCCAGCCTCAAGAATTACAGCATCTTGATTTGGAAAACTGAAATACTGCATTGAACTGTACTTTCAAACTTGTAAAAAAGTAAATTGAAGGAATAGAAATTACTTTCTAATTTTGATATGAATTTAAGGATGTTTCACTCAGAAATAACTGTCTGTGTTATTCAAGTAATTTTAAGTGTGCCTGAAATTTACTTGTTTTTTGCCTAGAGCAAGGAAACTTTTTAATGAAAGGGATAGGGAAAAGGAGACACCAGACTGAGTGAGGATTTCCTGTATATATTTTTTCATCTTTTATCCACCACTTTTCTGAGGACTTCATGGGAAGCTAAACCCTAATGTTTTAATGTATACAATGAGTTGGTTAAATCCATTATAAACCTACACATCCTCAGTATTTCCATGACATCCTAAACTCCTAAATTTCTTAAGTCTTTTCTTTCTTGCATGGAAAATTATTTCTTATGTTTCAGTTTCCACAGAACTCTCTAGAGTGTCTCACGTCTCTCTCCTGAGTGGTTATAGCTAATTTGTAGTGGAGCAGGATTTTAATTTCTCCTACAATAAGCTTTACTCTTGTCTCTTTCATATGGATTAAACCCCCAGTCATACATACAGCCAACAACTACTTATCTTTTTTCCATTAAATGCGTTTTAAAAAACAGCAGTCTGAAAATGGCAAGGCAGATGGCTGGTTATTATAGCTAAATAGTACACAAACAACTAGTTTATGTTAAATTGACCTATTAAATTGCATTTTTCTCTCCCACTTCATTAGTTTATTTGTCTCACATGTCTGCTATCTTTAATTTTAATTTACAATGCAAAGTCCTTAGGGCAAGGACTACTGTTTCTACAACATGACTCTGGCAGTGTTGAAACTTGTAATTATTGTAATATAACCATAATGCAATAAAAATAATAGAAACATTATGAAATTCAGCACTTAAACTTTCTAGAATGTAAGACTTTTGAATAGAAATGCACATCTCAGTGTCATGCAATAACTACATATTTAGTTTCCATGCATGACCTGGATTCTTTAGTTTAACTTTGGGGGTTTTTTTCAGTATCAATGCTAAAAACCCTTTTTCATTCTAATGGAAAATGCTTACTCTCACAGTTTTTCTGCAGCTCTCATATATGTGCGGAAACCTATAGGCACATACTCTGCCCTGCCTGGTTCATCTGTATCAGTGCTTTGTTCTAAAAAGAGAGAAAAACCTCTGCTTCCCTCAGTCTTTCTTGATACGATTTATCTCCGTCTTTCATCCTCTTACCTGCCATAGCTTTTTTCTGTATCATTAGCAATTACTACCTAAAAGATCTCATCTAGATTAATGCTTAGAACTTGTGCTAAGGTCTTTAATTCAAATGCATTTATGTTTACAACTGAACAGCTTGAAACCATAGGTGGTTCATCCTTGAATTCTTTAAGAATGTTCTTTGTATTTATCTCTATTTGGTAGCAATCACTTTCACTCATACTGTTCCACTTTCTTTTTTTTTCTTTTTTCTTTTT
>VZDJ01006092.1:11038894-11059811 GCA_008694505.1 Cyanoderma ruficeps
TTCTTTTTTCTTTTTTTTTTTAGTAGTAACTAGCCATATTTATAAATATGAGTGTTTAGATTCATCTAAATTATCATTTTCAGTTATGAAATAGCGCATTTTTACACCTATGAACAACCAAAAATAATTTCCAAAAATGACATAGCAACAAGCAGAGAAGTCAATAAATTCAATGCATTGAAGCTTCCTACATCTTCTTACTTTCTCCAAAGTAAACATTCATTTCTTCATCATTCCCTCTCCAAGGTGATGGAGTCTTCATTTGTATTAGAATAAAAAATATAATCAGACTAAATGAAAGAAAATTACCTTTAACTAAAGACATATTTGTGCTTAATATGAATAGTGTTTATATTCCTAGGATCTTCATTTTGTTGGCTTATTTCTACTTCTTTATCACTCAAATGTGTGGTTATACAATTTGATGATATCAGAGTTGAGGTTTTCAACAGTACTCTCTTTTCTGTACTTAGGCCGCAGCTAAGCTACGTCTATATGCTTAATAATTTATTTTCCTAGACAGAAAAAATATTCTTTATTCAGAATTTATTAAAAAATTTAGAGGGAGTTCTAGCATAAGTTAATTTGAGGTTCTGTATGATATAGGTGTTTTAGCTACATAATCAGTGAGAGGGCAGTCTGAGTAATGTAAAAGTATTTCATTGGTATTTCAGTGGGTTCTGACAAATGACTTCATAAAAATCAGGTGAGGTGATACCTCAAAAAGCATTACAAAAGGCACTGTGTACTTAATGCATAGTTTAAACACATACTATTTTTATTTTCTAGATGCCTTTTTAATTATAATCTGAATGTTGTATAGTGGAAGAGTTTTTTAAGCTGTGTTCAATGTAACTTTTTATTGATTATTGAGAAACTATGTGCTATTATTAATGTACTTTTTGTCATCTGCCAGATAGGAGGAAATATGAACCCCTCCTATCTTATCCCTCTTGAGTTTATTCCAAATGCTAAAATTCAAAACTTTTAGGTTACTTTAGTCCTTCAAAATCCGTTCATCTTGGAAACAAAAAAACTGTATTGTGCCTCAGATTGGGGTGAGGAGTTGTGTAAATTTTTCCCTTATTTTCAGTCTTAATGCTGCATTCCTTTTTATAGTTCCTGGAGCATACCTTAATAATTTTATTTTGGTCTCAATAAGCAGATTTATACGTGTTTTAAGATGCTTTTTGTGTTTTGTTTATTTTGTGGTTTGTATATGTATAGAATGCGATGCTATTCTATACATATATGGAAGCTTTTCATTTAAATTCACTGATACCTCTAGAAGGGGAATCCCATGGATCTGTGTATGGAGTTATCTGTGCCTGCTCCTCCCAGATATTATAAAGTTCACCAACTGCAGCTTCACAAAATACAACTCAACGCTTACAGATGTAATGTTGAAAGTTCACACGTTTTCTACATTCCTTTTTCCTCCTTATTACTTCCTGATCTTTTTGGAATACTTCAACTTTTTAAAATAAAAAATATCCAGTCTGTAAAGACAGTGATGACAATTTTCCCAGAAGACAAGTCTTAAACCCTGTCTGAGTGCGAAGTAATAATAGCATTTTAACATGTTTCAATAATACCATCCAAAGAGAGAGACTCAGTTCATGGTGTGCTGTCAGGTCAGCATTTCGTACTGGTATGTGTGCATATAAGGAATCAAATTTCTGAAATCTCTTTCTTAGATATTTCCATGTTGGGCTCTAGCTTGTTTACAACGTTCAAATTATACCAGGAGTATCCAGGAGGGATGGGGTTGCAGTTTTGCCACCTGATTCAAATGTGTCTGTGCAGGAGGCAGCAGGAAGATATGATTCCTCCTGGGATGTATTAATCAAGAGATTAATCAGGCAGCCAAAGAGACATGCACTAGGCTTCTCACCAGTAAAACCAAGTTTGTATCAATATCAAACTGTTTAAAATAATTCTTTTGATGAGACATAAGCAGGACTATCTCAAGCTTTATATATGTGTTGCTTCCCAGGTCTGTTGCAACCCTTTGTTAAAGGTGTGAGTAGATCTCTCTGTGAATTCAATAAATTGTGTACCTTTTCCAAGAAACTGGTTGTAAGCAAAAGCCTCAGACTGGTATCCATGTTCATCATAGGTTTTACGGGGAGGCTGTACACAGCAATGAGACAAATCCAGAATAGTCCAAGGAAGGAATCTGAGAGAAATTTGTTTACTGGTGAAGTGTTAAAAAAGTTAAAACCCACCTTCTTGTCTCAGAAAACAAACTTTCCAATGAGTAAATGTTGTTTCTTTATTTGGCATAGTTACTCTGTTCATGCCTAGTAATAATAGTTCCTTACCTTAAATAATTACCTTAAATAATTTTAATGAAGTTTAGCTCCTTTCTGTATGCAAGCATTCTTTCATTTGAGCCAGGACATTTAGCTTACAAATGTTTCAACTACATCACAATATCTATATTTTAATATTTTTAACTGAAGAAAGCAGCAAATCCCTGAAGGCTTCCCGAATTTGCATTCCAAGGCTCTGTATTTTTATTTGCTTCATATTTTCTAGAATACAAAAACCAAATACAAATTCAGTTTGAAAATGACCTTATCAATTTAGAAAGAACAGTTAAAAAATTGGAGGCGGGAGAGTGGGGGAAATGACTGTTCCAGTGTTTCTGTCAATACTAGTGTTGGCATTTTCAAGTAGTTTATTTACATGTACACAAATTTATTTTAATATTTTGCAATATCCAAAATGTCATTGAAAAGTTTTCAGTGAAAAAACTTCTAGTCAATAGTAAGTTATGACTTGTGACCTACAAAAATGAATTAATTAAATAATATCCCCCATATGAGCTCTCTTCTTCCAAGTAATAACTGTCAGCTAGATGTATTTGATGATTAATCAGTGCTTATTCCTCTAAATGTCAGGTACTCTTGTCTAAAATGTCAGGCTAAAACTTTTTGTCTTGTAGTGATCCATTTGAAGAAGGTCTTAAAGGAATTCAGAATAAGTTTAAGGTTAAGAATTATTTTTGTGTTTTGGAACATGCACCATCTTGAGCAAATTACAGTGTTTGTCGTGTTGTCCAGATGAGGAACTCATTTTGATGGAAATAATTATAAATTTTCAGAATTTTTGGCATGAAATACTGTATATGATCCCTCTAAAAAAGAAAAACAAAACAAAAGCTTTATGTGTGCTGTAGCTTTTCTCCTTTTTTCCAGGGTTGATGATGTATCAAAGGAATGAAAGGACAGAACAGATTATTTTGTAGCCAGGTGATATGGCTGTAGAAATAGAGCGCCTGAGTGCCAAGGTGAAATATTTCATAGGCATTTAAATGGTCCTGAAAGTGAGAGTAGTAATTGAAGTTATTTTGAAGTTTAACATAATTACCATTATCTCTAATTCTGGTGGGTTTTTTAGGTCTTTCCACTGACATCCCTTTTTGTACCACAGAGGAGTTTTGTATTTTCTTGGCCAAATATCCTGATGTAATGATTTGCTTGCTACCTTCTACTGCATCAAACAAATCTGGATGCAGTGGACATTTCAAGAATTCTTGATCACTCCGGGTGTTTTCTTTCTTCACATGATCTCACCCACCACAGATTATATATTAATGCAGCAGCATATTAGTTCAGTGCTTTCTTAGGTAAAATGCTACTTGTTTCTCATCTCCATGCAGTAAACACACAGCAGTTTATTCATAATAGTCAAGGGTGAACAGACAGTAGAGAAACAACAGAAGGAATATGGAGAAAAGGAATGAGAAGTGACACTAAGAATTGTGTGGAGGGAATGGATAAAAGGTAGGTGATGTGCCTATGTACAGCAAGTTTGAGCCTGTTTTTATTGTTCTTCCTGGTGATGATGTGAATGTAGCATCTGTGTGACAATGCTTATAAATGAGGAGTCATAAAATGAAGCAGGAGACTGGATATAATGAAAATGCCTCTCCCCAGGACAGCCAGGAGCTGCAACAGGCTGCTGAGAGGTTGTCTAGTTTCTCTCTGTTCTTTACATTTTTCAAGACAGTGCTCAACAAACCCCTGAGAAATCTGACCTGAGCAGGGTCTGTTGATGCTGTGTTGTTTAGGGGGTTGGTCAAGAAGCTCTCCTGGTGCCCATTCCAACCTGAATGATCATCTTTCCCATTCTGATCCATGAACATAAGCCAATATTGCTCTTCTGCATAGCACACACTATAGTAACCCCATTAGAAAACAGATTATATCTCTTTATTTTGTTTCATAAGGAGTACACTATAGTAATGCTTCCTCAAAAGCAAAGCTGAGAAAAACTGCTTAGAAAATACATTGCTTTAAACAGATGCACTTAAAGTTGATGAAGTCAATCTTAAGAGCTGCCCAATTTTGATTCACTCATGTAAATTTTATTCACTGCTTTTGGGTGTAAATATATTGAATCATATTCTTATTACAGGATTATATGTTGGGTTTTCCAGGGGGAATGAGTGTCTTCTTCAATGTATAATAGGAATATGTTCAGAGAAATTTATTAATCATTTTATATGAGGTAATATATAGGACCAAAAAAAAATTTAATTAAGATACTTGAATGTCATGGAAGAGAGTCATATTTTATGCAAAGTACTGATACAGAGTTCTTGTAGTTCTTGTATTTATTGTACAGATAAATCCTCGATGTAAAAGTATTCACATGTAACCAGTAATTCTATTGTATGTGTAGAAATAACCTGATAAGTTATAGTATAGGTTGAAAGATGTAGCTGCTATGTAATTGAGACTATAAAGTGGAATGATTTAAGAATGCAAACAATATCTGGATTTTTAAAAATTTATCTTGCCATCAGTTTGCTTGATGGGTAAGAATGGACACCTTTTTATCAGGGGACTCTTCAGTTCTCCATAGTGTTAATACCAGTGAAATGTGTTTGTTGCTGGGGGATTTTGTTGAATTCTGTAATTTATGTAGGCCAGTGAAACCTTGCTAAAGATCAAAGTCAAAGAATGGTAATAATTCCTAATTATTTTTTCTGAATAATAAGCATTTGAAGACTAACATGAGTTACAATAGAATCAAAGAGTGCCTGAGATAGGGAAGCACCACTGGAGACCATCTAGTCCAGAGTCAGACAGAGCAGACATCTCAGGAAAAGTCCAGCTAGGTTTTGGTTATCTCCAGGGAGGGAGAGACTGCAGGCTCTTGGGCAGCTTGTTCCTAAGGGGAAAAAAGCACATAACCAGAGCCACCAACCCAGATCAGCCAGGACCCATCCCACCCTTCCCCAGCAAAGGAGCAGGATGTGCAGCTCATGGGGCACACAGAAATGGTTGCTGTGCAACTCGAGGTCAGAAAAGTTAATTGCTTTTATAGATAGTAATATTAAAACTTTCGTTAAAAAAAAAAGTTCTTTAACAACAACAACAACAAAAGGTGGTTTTAAAGACATATTTTGATGTGACATTCTTTGTGCAGGATCAGTAATGCAATTTGTGTTTTTAACAGTGCAGCCTCAAATAATACAACTTAAAAATGAAACCACATTTGAGAATGGTAAAGCAACCCTCATCTGTGAAGCAGAAGGAGAACCTGTCCCAGAGATTACTTGGAAAAGGGCCATTGATGGAATGACTTTCTCTGAAGGTGACAAGGTAAATCTACCTCTAATGTATAAAATATCTAAATATGTATTGCTTGCCTAGTCTTCTTGTAAGCAGAAAATTAATTTAGAGACAGATTAATTATAGGTTTCTCTGGAATTAGAAAGAATTGCTGTTTTCTAAGGTAGCAAGAGAGACGTGAAAATTCTAAATTTAAAATTTAAAAAAAGAAAAAAGCAATTAAATATTGAAAGGTAATTAATCTCTGTAGTTTAAATTGTCATACATAAGCTCTACTAATGGTTTCAATTTAATCTTGATCATTACGGATACACGTAGCCCTTCTTCAGACTATTTGGATTCTATCCAATAATCCTCAAAATACAGTGGAGCTTAAAGGTATTTTAAATTTTAAAAATCTGAATACTTTGTAGTTCCTTATTTCCCACTTCTCCTTTTTTCTCTATTTTTTCCTGTCACAGAGGACAAACTGAGCCAATTTTTCCATTTTGTCTCCCCATTTTAATATTTTATTACAAAAGTATGTTGAGTGGAGAAAGATTGCAGTATGTCCATGGAGAAAATCAGTTAGTGTGGGAAAAAGAGCTGTAATTAGGTGGAATGGTGAAATGAAAAGGGAATGGTGCAGTGCAATTCCTGATCATGCTTATAGCAAGCTGCGTTTCTACAGAGTTCTTCTTTTTCCCTTTTTAATAATTATTTTAGTATTTGAGCAAGTATTTTCTTCTTAATTTCCTGACATAGACTACAGAATTTCTCTGTAGTGGTTGAAGTAAAAGATACCATCTTTCTAGATAATTAATTCATAATTTTGACTCTAGATAATTATGTAGCAAAATATCTTCTTGCATATTCATAGCTGTTGCTTAAAAAACACACGCAGGTGAAAAGCTAGATAGCAATCATGCCTCAAAGAGAATTAGATGGGTAGTAAGTCAGTTAGTTTATAGGGAACTGCTGTATATTAAGGAATTATGTGCTTTGATTTTTTGTGTTCTAAAGAAGGTGTGGTCAGGTCTAGTCTCTGACTTGACCTTTCCTGGAACTGAGGCAGTTTATGTGAGGCTCTGTCTACCATTTTCCTGTTCTGTGCTTTCCACTTTGGAGCAATATAGCAGTATTTATATATATATATATATTTTTCTAATAATTCTGCATTAAGACAAAGCAGTTTCTCTCCTCCTTAAATATTTCAAGTTAAAGGTCATCTTTCTGACTTGCAAAGACTATGCTTTATTCAAAGGTTACAAGTGTTAGCCACTCATTTATGTTTGAAATGTTCCCAAAATCACTTTCTATAAAGGATATTGAAAATGAGAGAAAAGAAACTCAAACATGTTTGTGCAGTTGAAACCTGAAATTTATCCAGTGTTTGTAGAAGAGAGTCTTATATTCTTAATTCCAGCTGCAGGTGGTTAAACTGATGTGTTGCTGGAGTATTCTCTGAACTGTGGTTCAACTCAGTAATAGTGACAACCAAAGGAAAATCTATATTCACTTCCTACTGGTGTGCTGACAGACTCTATGTGGACGATAAAAAGAACAAGAATAAATACAGTTCTGTGGTTTCCTTTGTTCTTGCCAAAGAAAGAACTCTGTGTATTGCTCACGGGAGAGTTTTTGCTGAATCTTGAATAAATGTTCTGAAATACTGAATATGTCCTTGACCTATAAAATATGCTGCTATGTTTGCCCTCTGGTCCTCCTGCTCTTGGTTGCCAAAAGCTTGGCTTTTGCTTTCCTACCAAATTAGTTGAATAGGGAAGAAAACTGGCAGTGATTAAATTATTGAATAGTTGTTAAATAATACATCAGTGCTTTGCACACAGAAAGAGAAGGAAAAGGTGAATTGAAGAAATCGGGGGGGAGCAACATAGAACATAGTCTTAAATTGAAAATATTACTTATATGTGACAACTTTTAAAGTAATACCCCATCATGCAACAACATAAATTATGCATAAACATAAAAATGATTGTCTTTATTCAAGGGATTCATGTTTTGAATTTTTGGGCCAGTTTTTTTGTTGATATCAACTGCACCTTATTCATCATTTCTGTTCAATTAAGAGTATCTTTAGGGGATGATTTTTTCCACAGAAGATGGAAAAACTGCTCAAACAATAATATTAACATGATGATTAAAGTGCTGCTCTTATTTTTTTTAATTTTACTTTTATTAACTTTAGTATGTAGCTCCTCAATAATATGGTTCTTATTGTGCTGAAATGTAAACGTACCTCGTGGATAAGGAAGACTGCTGAATGTGACATCATTCTGAGCCTGCATGGATTCAAAATGTGTTTCTATCCAATGAAATAGGTATTTTCTATCCAATGAGAGATCTAACATCTGGGACAGAGACTTTCCTGAGTTTTGAATTTATTGTGTCCAAAAGAATGGCAAATATGCACCAAAGTCATAGATCAAAGAAGTAACCCAGCTGGGCTTAAGGAGGATAATGTTAATGAGTATGAGCTCTATAATTATCTCTTTGGAAAATATGGCTTCGATAAAGGATTTTCAGTACCTCAGAAGTGTTTATTTGAAAGTTGAAGCCAAGTGAGTTCAAACCAGAAGCAAAGAAGCTTTTTCCTCTCTCCTTTTATCACTTAGCTCTTCAAACAATCTAGCACACGGTGTGTGGTCTCTCTTTCATTAAGAATTTGAAATAAAGGGGTCTTTCCCTTTCCTCTGACTTCTCTTGAAAGTTAAATGAAAAGTTTTCCAGGAAGTCACATTAGATGACCTCTGTAATCCTTCTGTGGCTGTATAGCCCATAAATACATGGGGAGTGGGTAGGGTTGAATAAATGAATGGCAATGCATGCTGGAAGATGTTTGTCTCACCATTAAAGGTGTAAACATGGAAATGGAGGCTTAGTCCAAGGCCACAGCTTCATCTGCTGTTTCAGTGTCAAGCTAAAGCTCTCTGCTTGGTGCACATACTCTGCCTCTGTCCTCCCACTCCCTGACTCCCAGCACCTCCTGTCCTTCTCTGATGTGCCAACCTGGCTGTGCCCCTCTCAGCTGGGATTTGAAATGGCACAATCCCACAGACCACTGTGCATCCAGCAGGCCTGGCCCTTTTCCCAGTAAAAAGAGGGGTCAGGAGAAGGATTGCCTTTTTCAGAACAGAAAGAAAGATAGTGATTGGATTTGATTTGGCATGATCAGTTGTGAAATGGATTTTGGACATGCACATACATCTCTACACACATCCCTGAAGGACAGTGCATCCTGATCACTGATAAAAAATTGTCACTGATTCCTGTGTACACTGCAGAAGTGTGAGGGTGCCCCACTTTCACAGTATCTAATTCTAGCAGAAATATGAATGCTGATCAACATTATTCGCAATTACCATTTCAAGCCCTGTTTTGGAATACAAATCACAATAACAGATGGGGCTTAAAATGAGACAGTGGCTCCACTGTATGCAGCATGTGTCCAAAGAGGCATATGCTGCACACCCTGAGGAATTTATGATCTAAACACATAAAATGAATGAAAGGAGCCAATACAGAGAGGTCCCAGTTGCAACTTGTGTGTTGGATTCAAGATAGGATTTTATACTCTCTTTTTTACTGTACTTTTTACTCTATTTCATACAGATTAACTGAATGGCTCTCAGATACCTTATACTATTCTCCTTGTACTCCCAAAGAAAACACAACCGGTGATTTTTAATTTTGTAATGAACACTGCAGAAACAGTTTGAATTCTTTCTTTCATTGCAATAATAACCTGGTTCTTCCCATGAAATTTCCTGTGACATTGTTTCTAAATATTGCAGAGTTCAGACTAATAATTAAGTTCTTTTCCAAGTCTGAATTTACTTTGTATTGGCATGCAAATCATAAATATTTAGAGCTTGTAGAGTTTTTCATGGTTTTCATGATCAGGCAATAGGCAAAGGTAATATTTTTCTTTAAAAGGTCAAGTCTATTTTCTCCCAAACCTATTAACTTCACTTCAGCTATTACAAATGTTAATAAAAAGAATGTGGTTTTGGTTTTTTTTTTCACCCTCTGTTAATGTTGGGTTTTCCTTCACAAAAAGAAGCAGTCTTAGAGTGTCAGTGAAATATGTTGTCCTTCTTTTGAAACAGTAACGTAAACCCTGTTAAATGCTTGCTCGTCAAGGATCAGATCTTTATTTGAAATGAATCACAGTAAACAGAGATGTATCTAGGGTATTTTAATTGATTCCAAGAAATATCTTTATTTTTCTGAGCCATCCAAATCCTAGTCTTTGTGAATTCTCCTTTGAATAGCTGGGAAATACACAAGGCAAATCCCTTTTTTGTATTGGAGAAAATTGTTATAACCTTTTTCACCTACATATTGTGTGAAAAGCTCCTACTTACAATATCACAGAATGTTTTTGTTGTTGCAATATTGGCACAGGCCTGCAAATCAGAACAGTTTATGTAGCCAGCCACAATTGTGTTTGATTATGCAATTGAAATGCTCTGCAAACAAATCAATCAGGTGTCAAAGTTCTCTTCTATCTTATTTTTAAACCCCAAATGAATTTTAGTTGGCTTCACATATTAAGATTATGAAGTTAGAGACTAAGAATATTGTGACTGGAAGTAGGAAAATAAATGAACTTGACCATCAGGGTCACTTACATGTTAGCTAATTAGTGCTGTTGAGAATATAGAGGTTTATACCCTGTGACATAAGCAAATAAAGGGCCATATAGTAGCACTGAATACTAGAATTTCAGGAGCCATCTGATCCATGGAAGTCTGAATACATTTTGGTATTCCTTCATCTATCTTTAGTTTTGGTGGATGACAGTATTTGAGTGAGAAGACTGATTTTGCAGGAGCGGGATTGTATTCAGTTAGAAAGAGCAGTTTTGCTGGGTCACCTGAGGAGGAAGGAAAACTCTGAACCAATGTGGATATTTCCAAGGTCTCAAGTAGCTCAATCAGTTGTCTGAGTTCCACACACTCCTTTAGGTGACAGTATCTGCAGTGATATAAATGAAGCCAAAAATTAAGCTAGTAATTATTTTGAGATATTGGTTTTATTCACAAGTCAGTACTAAATATTAGCCACATGACCAGAGGGCCCTCCAGATTTGTTCCTCTTTTGGGAGAGAAGGTAAATCTGTTGCCCAGAGTAGACCCAAATGCCTGTACATCCACAGAGACAGATGTATTTGTGTTGTGTGGATGGCTGTCATTAATATATCCATATAGTCTCTTCAGTTAATGTGTTGTTACAGATCTGTTTCTTCAATGATGTACTAATACATAACTTCTGAGAATTCATTAATATATTCAGTTTCCTAATGTGTACAGGTGTACACATTAGAAAACTGAAGGTTCCTGAGGCAGGAATCCTGCCAGCTGACTGAAAATAAGGAATAGACGGCTTAAAGTTTTTGTTTCTCAATGACACTTTCCAAAGGAGAATGACATTTGGGTGCCCCTGCTGCCATGTTGCAATCTCTGCTTCCCAATTTACTTCAAATTCTAGTAGCATGACATTTTTCTGTAATAGCAAACATCCAATTTAGCTGATATATCCAGCATAAGCTTTTATTTGTATCCATATTTATCAATATAGAGATGTAAGTAGAGAAACTGAGAACTGTATTCAGGACATCAATTAAATAAAATTACTTAAGAGCATATGCCCTTTCAGTTATGTCCAGGTTACCTCACTTTCTCCATTTTGCTTGCTACTGCAGTAATTTCCTTCTGTTTCTTCAGCTGAAAAAAGCCCTCCAGAATTATCAGGGTTTGTGATCAAAGGCTTGGTGATCTGTGATGTTAGCATCTGTCCTGCTGACAATTCCCTTCACCTTGTGACTCAAGCTGTGCCTCTTCCTTGCTTTCCATGACTTTCCTTCCCCTGAGGGAGCCTTGTTGCTTACATATGCCCCTGCAGGTCTCTGTCTCAGCCCAGCTTCCAGACAGATTTCCTCTCTGCTGTCTAGCCATAATAATTTTAGCAAAACATACATCAACTTTAAAGTAAACTGGGAGGGATCTCAAGCTGCATACAGCTACTGAACAACCCAGAAACTCAAATCATGATTTGTTTTTGGTTTATCTTTTCTTTTTTTTTTTTCTCCTTTCTTTTTTCTGCATATCCTACTACATCAGTTGTCCCTGCAACTAAAGCTAGACTGTGTGAAGTTTTGAATATAAATTCTGTGAAAATGAAATTAATGTATATATACATGAATTAAGTTGGAAATTCTTGCAGTAGTAGTAATTTTAAAGTTTGCCATATATTACAGCAAAGTTTTGTGGGCAGGTGGGATATACAACCTATATATATATATATACAAGAATTTGTTATTGGTAGTCCAAGTAATATCAGTTTAAACAAAATAAAACAAGCAATTATTCTTAGTTTAGTTATAATGACTTGAACGTTTTAATTCAAATAATCTAAGTAACAAAGAGGGAAAAAAATAACACTATGGTTAAAATTGTTATACAGAAGCTTCCTAGTTTCCTTTCCTTATTTTAATCACACAGACACCAGAGTCAGGCTGGCAGTGCTTGGTTTTCTTTAAAAAAAAAGAAAAGAGGAAAAAAAAAAGAGTAGAAAAGGACTGACAGTTCATCACCATGCCCTAGGTCAGCTTCAAGTTATTTTTGTCCATTTTATAATGCAGTAAGTTGACGTGATTTGTCTTCATGTGTGCCCAGCCACAAGTTCTTTGGTTTCTTTCCTTTGTAAGTTTTTTCTCATGTTTTCACTTTCTGGTCACCAAAATTACAGAAGAACAACCTCCAGTCCCAACTTACAGTAAAATTTGATTGTCTAAATTAAGATGCAATTGTATAGTAAAATCATTTTTAGTGGCTCTTTTATGTGAGGTCTGTATTGAATAAGAACCTTGTACTTAAAGGTCTTCTTCCTGAGAATTTTGCTGGCCTGAAACCATTTCAGTCACCTATTTTAATGGCATCATAGCAGTGCTGGAGTAGATTAAGGTCAGCAAATCCTTAGGAACAAAGGCATTAAATACAGTATTTATGAGTGAAACAGGATTTCTAATTACATAGTGCAGATGCGATTATTAGAGTTGTAATATTTCTGCTATACTCATAAACACTCATTTGTTGTTGCTATTGTTACTTATCATGGCCAACACTAATGCTTATTCTAGTCTACAAGTTTATTTGATATGATGCTAATATTTTTGCAATTTAAAATCATAAACCATTTCTTTTTTGTGATTTGCATCAATAAGGTTTGTGATTTACATCTAGGATTTGCATCTTCAGCAGAAGTAATCTTGAACGGATGCTCATGATTTTTTCTCTGTTAAATATTTCTCTTACATATTCATTGTTGAGTAAAAACGAATGAGGGAAAGAAGTTTGGTTTTCCATTTCATGTCTTAATAAGTGTTTGTTGTTAGGATTTCATGTGTCTTCTCTTTGCATAATGACTTAAGTTTGAAAGAAATACCAGCATGAATCAATGAAATATCAGTTCATAATTTTAAAAAGTTGTACAAAGCATTCAAGAGCACTTTTTTTTTCCCCTGAGACTGTACATGCTGCTAACAACCTGCATAGAACCTGCTGCCATTTACAATCTGAATTCTATAAAAGTAACTGGTGTGTCTGCAGCTGAACAGAAAATCAAAACAACAGTATTTTTTCTTCAACATTAGGTTTTCTTGTGACTTCCCTGGTGCTACACTGTAGATCTACAAACAATAGGCACTTCAATAATTTCTTCTTTGTGGAAAAACGAATTCCTAGAAATTCAGGAATTTGCAGCATGCTGACATGTATAATTAACAAGCTGAAGTTTTAAAATATCACCAGGTCTCCTATAAAAATCACTGAAGTCCAAGACCCTGCTGTAGCATTATTCTGATTCACTGGACATTAAGACATATGCACATAGCAATACTCTGGAATTTTCTGCTGTCTCCAACAGGTGCATGGATAGAATACATTTACCTGAAGAGAATGGGAAATATTGTGAATAAACCATCCATAATCCAGAAGGGAGCTTCCATCAGCTTCTACACGATGATGGCTGTTGTGACTAACAGCCCTTTCTCTCATCATCAAAGGTAGATTTTCAGACTAGGAATTGCTGGTCACGTACATTTAACAGACTTCTGGGATTTTATCATCATTTAGTATCAGCATGTCAGGTTGCAGAAGTTCCTGTCTTTCATGCTGCTTCAAGAAACATTTTCATGGGCAATTAAGATCTGCTTAAATCTCATGTACAAGAAGCATCAGCCTGAAGTATATGACCTCAAGTTATCTCTCACGTGGATGAGAACACAACCTGAAATCAGCAAAGTTGTTATTTGTGACATTCCAAAGATGATTCCGTTAATCAATATTTGTTTTCTCCTTGAAAATTCAGTGATGTGTACTAAAAACATGACCAAGACAACATAATGAGTTGGCAATTTTTAACAATTTGATCCAAAGAAGGAAGAACTATCATTTTTTCAGTCCTCCCCCCTGCAGTATGAGGCCTTTGATTGCGTGCATTTGAAACAGATCCTTTGCAGGAAATTTAAAACACCTGCAGCTTTTACTCAAGTTACATGTTCTTACAGTGACTGTTCTTTAGTATATTGCTCCATGTTTTGCAAAAGAAAAAAAAATCTCAATTCTAAGCCACTACATTTTCATATTTTCTGTGGTTAATATATGCAGTGCACATCCAAAATAATACTAAAATACACAAGTTGTCTGAAGATATATTTAGTAAATTTGACAGGCAAAACTGACCTGTGGTGTTTTAACTATGGACAGTGATGGCACTTTTATCATGGAAAAGCCGTAAACATTAGAAGAAAAACAAATAAAGGTATTTCAACTTGTCTAGATTATAAAGGAAAGAATTGTTTTGCTTGCAGTCTTGCACTTGGACTTCAGGGGTTGAAGGAATACTTTGACAGCCAAATGATAAAACTCTAGGAGGCAACTCAGCTGCTCTAACCATCCAAGCAAGATTACTAAAGTCCAGCTACCAATGAGTCACCAATTTCTGCAACTGTTCTTACCTTCCATTGTTGTTTTCAGCCAACTCAAAATGCAAGTTTTGGCAGTGCTACAACCTCATCTCATTTGGTTCTACTTTTCCTCAGTGGGAGTTGGAGCAATGGCTGATAAATCAAACCCACCAACCACACCATCCACCTCTGCCCAAGTTCATCTTTCTACAGTTAGCAAATGAATGACAATTTCTGAGCATCATAATCAGCAAACTGTCTCCTCCTGGAAAATTACACTGATTTTACTAAAATGGCAGTGGCATTTTGCAGATTGGAAATTCCATAGTACCTGAATAATTTACTCTGTTCCAGAAGCTATCCTTGTGTCCGTGTGGATTTTACTGTTTTATCACATACCTGTCCTCTCTGGAAGTGGAATCCTTGAAATTCAAAGTTATCATTTTTCTGATAATGCCTTGGAAGCACTGCTTTTTGACTTTGAAACTGTGCATAGACCAGTCAGGTTGACATCAGGCCTTTGGGAATATTCACATGTGGAAATACAAATTGTGCAAGACGTTCAGGAAGCAAGAGCATGACAGAAGTCGAGGAGTAGAATAACATGTAGTATGACAAGAATTTTATCAAAACCAAAAATGTATATTTACTTTCACAGAACCTGTAGCACTAATCTCAAAATATGCAATACCTCTCTTTTTTTTTAAATAGCATAGGAGCCATTTGTGTTTAACTACATATTATAAGTCAGAATATTGCAGAAAATTTTCACCTTTTGTTTTTGGTTTGGTTTTTTTTCCAGAAGGTACTTTTTATGTGGTGTCATTTTGGATACTTTTACTTGCAGACCTGTATAGAAGATTTTCTTTAACAATGGCAGAGAACCAAACTGCTATCAGTATTCAAAATAAAAAGGGCTTTCCTGTTTCCTAATTTAGGGAATGTGCTTTAATGTGGATAAAATCACAAAGTGACTTTACCTAAGGAAACATTTTTCAGAACCTCTGTTGGTTTCATGCTGGTGGTGATGGGGGGAAAAACCCACCACCAAAGCTTCAAAACCCCCATTTTTATTTATGATTTCCATGAAATTCTCCAATGAACCATGAAAAATATTTATTTCTTAATATCTTATTATGATTTCTATAATGCTGTGAAAATGTAATTTCTAAAGACTTTGTCCTTCTACCAATGTCTGAGAGTGTAAGGGTCTGTTAACATAACTGTTCTTCCCAAATAATATGTAAATCTGAATGGAACTGTCTTAACCTCAAGTTTCTGAGACCTCAATGATTGTTCATTCTCTATGGTGGGAGGAGATACTGAGTAATTCAGTGAATGAGCACAAATCATGAGTGTTGGGCCACAGAGACTATTCTGATTGTCTAGGGGTTTGTTCTGTCCCTTTTATGCAGTTTGTTATTGTTAAGCAATAAAATAAAATATTTTACATCTCTCATGCTATAATATTTGAAAGAAAAAAAAAAGACTGTCCCAATTTAGTAGGTTTCCATTCCATTATTATTTCAGGTAGGTTTGAGAGTTACTGACATTTTTAATTTACAGAGATTATATCTATATTTTGGTTTTGGCCCATAGGCAATCCAAAGCTTTCTTCCTGGCGGGGATTTCTGCTGAGGATTACTGGGCAGGTGTAGTGATCCCATACCTGTGTCTCTTTCTCTTCGTGATTTGGTGCATCATGGTGCCAGACATGGTATTAATGTGTGTTCTCCATGATTAGTGCAGGAGAGAAATTAACCCCAGAAAGGCGTTACCAATGGTTTGAAAGCTCTGCTTTGTTAGTTTATCCTGGCTTTAATAATGTCCTTTATAAGAACAGAAACACGTAAATAGTGTGGCTTCGGTTTTTGCTCCAGGTAGCACTGCATATTCAATTTTTGTCCAAGTTTCTTCACTGTTCTTTGCCATACTCAACTGCACTGCTAGTGTGCTTTTTTGTGTCATCACAACATGTCCTTGAATCATTTACACAGATCTCTCTTGTCTGATTTATACCATAAAGAAATATAACACAGCCACACCAGTGTTTTTGAAGTCCTTGTGAAACTTCACCCTACTGACTAGCATTTTGATTTGCATGTAGTCATCTCCCACATATTCTGAGAATCCTCTCACAAGATAGGGACACCTGCATCATGTCTTCATTTATTTAATTAGTTATTTCTTTGTTTGTTAATGGAATTTTCTTGGTCTGTATTTACGCTCTTGTTTTCTTTCATGTGTTTTTTTCTTCAGGAATGCCAGCCTATAAATATATTTTTAATCAGGTATTGCACGATGTTTGTAAAGGAAATAAATGATGGATTTGCTCACCAATCCATCTGCAAAATAAACTCAGGGAACAGGACTTTTTAAACTTTATTAAGAAGCCACAATATAATATGCATTATAAGCAATGAAGCAGAACACACTTCAGAAATTTTGTTTGATTTAGGAAGCAATTTTAACACAAGAACTTTAAAAAAGTAGAAATTACCTTTAGTAAATGCATATTTTTATGATAATTCTAGTGACATTGTCTTGCCTACAGTTGTTTTATTTGTTTTATGGACTTTGAGCCTTGTAAGTCCCTCTTACAATGTTTCTTACCATATATCTGATTATAAAAATAAACCATATGTGAAAATCTCCCATCATTCAGAGTATTTATTACCTTGGATTTTGTCCTGCCTAAAAACCTAAGATATATTACATCATCTGCATTTGAATAAGGGAATGTGAGGACATAGGAAAATTAAACTGAGTATAGTCTAATTTTTTCCATCAGTATTAGAAAATAACTAGATAAGCTAAAACGAGATTCAGAAATTACTCTAAAAGCTATTTAATTTAAGGATCTTAGGATCTTTGTGCTTATTTTCATTATTATTTTATTTTATGACATCTATTAGTACTCATATATGTGCTTAGGAATAAATGGAATTACTTGTAGTGAAATATGTATCAGTGAATTAAAGTATTTGGGATTAGTATTGAATTTATGAATCACTAATAAATATTTACTATTATATCTATGAGTCATTGTCACAGGTTGTTTCACGCTTTTAAATGTAACCTATTAAGGAAATATTACTCATCAAGGTAAAATCACAAATTAAATTTCTGAAAGTATATTTTAGGTACATTTTAGGTAGGAATAATGTAGTTTGACCATGGTACTACATGCTTAATATTTAAATAAAGTAGAAAAGACTCATAACTGGTATTAACTATGTCATAGAAAGTACTTGCTTTACATATATATATAAACAATATATATAATGCCATATACATAAGCATTTATAGATACGCTCTACATGTATATAAATCTGACTTTATACCAGAAATTAGAAAAAAAAACTTAATGTTTTATTTTAAAGAAATAGTATTTTAATTAGTCCAAGAATTCCTTCCAAAAGATGTGATGTTCACTACTGTCACATGTTTACTAGCAACATCATAACTTTTTTTTTCCTTTTTAGAGCATATTGTGGAAATAGAATTTTCAGTATTAAAATTGATAGCTAAGTAGTCTAAGTTGCTAATTTTTACCAATCCAAAGAGGTTTATATTGGCTCCTGAGTTAGAATTCACGAACTTTTAAATTTATGTATCTATGCTGAGTTGTTTTCTCAGGAAACAAAATTCAGTCTTCTTGGATTCTCACATAGGATCAGAATACTTTTCTTTTTGTAGAAATCATGATAAAGAGCATGTTTCATTTGCTTCATATTTGCTTTACATCAAATATTTTAAGGTCTAAATAGTGGCATATTTCTTTCATTAAGTGAAGGAACAATTGTACTAAGTTAAAAGCTCAGCCACTTAAACATCAGCTGCATTTGGTGAGTATTGAATGCAATATGCAGTAAACTTGAGTGTGTGTGTTACAGAATTGAACATAAAAATCTGCTTCAAGTTTCATGTCATGCAGTGATATAGTTACTGTGGTTTTGTCCCTTTTCCACCTTACTATGACGAATGTAGCTTAATATCAGTGTTTTAATCATGTTTGTAGTTTTTTTCCCTTAAACAAAAAAGTGAGATGAAAATGTGCAACAAATTTCCCAAAGGTTTCCCAGAGAAGCTGTGGCTCTCCCGTCCCTGGAAATATTCAAGGCCAGGTTGGATGGGACTCTGAACAACCTGGTCTAGTAGAACGTATCCCTGCCCAGGCAGGGGGGTTAGAAAGAGATTAGCTTTAAGGTCCTTTCCAGCCCAAAGTATTGTATGATTCTATGAGTAAAGTGCATTAGAAAATAACTTATTTTTCCTCAGGGATAATACTTCATGAAGTTTGAAGCATCAAGAAGAGGATATTTTCTTTTGTTTTACTTGGTTTTACCTAATATTTGTATACCCTTTAAATTCAAATAATTTAGGGGGGAGGCATGGGGAGGGGGAAAGAGAGTCATTATGGATTTTTATAAAATTTATGTTCTAGGAAATTGAAAGCAGGAGCATTCATTTTTCTCTCTTGCTTTTTCCATGGAATGAAAATGAACTGAAATCCAGCAATTGTAGTTGCGTTTATGGTTCAAGTTTTTTAACAGTTGTGAGATTCTGGGATTTGTTAGTTGTCCGAGGCGTTACTTCTATTCAGTTTTACATCTGCAGTTGTAAGGACCAGAGATAATGCTGTGTGTAATCTGAGATATTAATGTTGCATCTATGCATTTTTCTTAACATCAGAACACAGTGAGTGAGATCATAAAGAAGTTTTGAGTATGCAGTTCACTCTTGCTGTCATAATTTGATACCTTTTGTGGTTTCCCTTGACAATGCTCCTTTAAGCATGTACTTATTTCTTTCATTATACTGCCTAGAAAGAGAACATGTTTTTCTACTTTTTTAATTTATTTGGAAAATTTAGAAGTTGCTTAGCTGTCAGTAATAACTTCACCATAGGTGAAGAGATGCTTTCAGTCATTCTTATCAGTACTGTTTAATATATAGATTCTACATTGACATACATATATAAATATATAAAACCTTCTTTTTTCCTGAATCAATGTAAACAGAGCCCAGATGGCCGCATAGAAGTCAAAGGGCAGCATGGAAAATCGTCACTGCATATTAAAGATGTGAAGTTGTCAGATTCAGGGAGATATGACTGTGAAGCGGCAAGTAGAATTGGTGGGCACCAAAAGAGCATGTACCTTGATATTGAATGTAAGTTCTAATATTTTGTTTTCTCTTTTAAATTTGTTTTAAAAGAAACAAAAAAAAAAAAAGTACATTCTTAATGGAAGGTCATTTCTTTCATGGTAATTCATGATTAAACTTGCATAAATGAAGAAGGCATGTGCTGTAGTTCATGACTCTGGGAGAATCCTGTCTTTTCTGAAGTTAACAAGACCATTGTTGGTGTGTTGGTGACTTAAGCAGGACAGGATTTCTTTTGAAATGTTGTTCCAGTGTTTTTATCCATTAATTTAAGGGTAAGCTTAATAACTTCAAATCTCCAGGCCAGCTGAGACTGCTGGGATTGAAAACTATTCAGTGGGATAAAGTAAGGACTGATTTGAGCACCAGCTAAGTATTGAGCTTAACCTTCTAAGATACAACAAAGATTCTTTTTTGTTTCTGAGTCTTCTGATTTACTAATCCTGAAAAGGTCTCTAGCCACAATTACAACCCCTCCTGGAGTTATCATGTTTGTAAAAGTCTGTTTTAGAGATTGTCTTTATTCCAAGCTCTTGCATTTTATCCAGGAGGAAAGGAGAATATTTTTGCTTAGAAGAGGCTGATGCTTAAGCGGCCAATCAGAGGATATAAATCTAAAATATTAAAAAAATTAATTGGGTAATTTCTTCTTCAAATTGTTCTTCAAATTCATGAGCAAAGGTCTTCAAAAAATGAAAGCAAGTAAAAAAAAATCCTTCATTTTTATTTCATTGTTGCTCCATTTATCTAGAAATTTCTAGATACAATTATTTTATATCTCAAATAGAGTTTGCATGAGCCTGTTTGAACTGAGTCTTTGAACAGAAAAATTCTTTCCAGGGGGAAGATAAAAGCTGGAATAGGGTTCTGTGGCACAGAAATAAAAGTAATGATTGTGAACCATGGAGTGATTTCCTGAGGAATTCTGAAAGTGCTTTCACTATAGTTGTGTGTTCTCTTTTTGGCAGGGAAGCATTGCATTGTGGCATAGAATATAAATCTGAAAGAAAAATGAGGGATGATCAAAAGAATTTTTAGGTGTCAGGAATGGAGAGATTTGCCAAGCCAGAAGACCTAAGAAATAAATCATAATTTGCTATATTTGTTTTCTTTAATGTGCCCAATGATAACTTTTTATACGTATGAAAAGGAAAAATAATCTAGATGAAAATTGAGTGATGTTTCTTTA
>VZDJ01006092.1:11059856-11105821 GCA_008694505.1 Cyanoderma ruficeps
ATATATATATATAGTATTCAGAAGAGAGAGATATGTTGCACCACATGTTATGAAATGTGGACAATTGAAACTTAAGAATTTATTAGCAGTGCTGAATTCATACCAGAGGGCATAATAAAACCTCTGCATTGATACAGTACATTATTATAACCTAAGACAACTTTCAAGGTGAAAATTTTACAAGAGATGGAAAGAATTTAAAAGTAGAATAGACTTTTTATAGTATGGCACAATTAATTTTGAATATATGTGAGAACAATCAAATATAGTGTATAAAAAAATGGAATAACTTAAAGTCTGAACTTATGCCATGGAAGAAATTTTTTGATACAGCATAAAATTTTTTACAGTTCTAAAATACTCTCAGGAAACACAGTTTATAAAGAACATAGAAATATTATTCTACCATCAGAGAAATCACACATTGTAATGATTGCTTTTAATGTGTAATGGAAGATTTTTATTATGATATTTCTAAAACTGGAGTTTTAATACTCAACTGATAGTGACCTTTAACCCATTTTTTTTTTCCAGCACAGGTGTTGTTTGACTAACAGAAATACAGTTTCCCTCAATTTGTTTAAGTCAAGTAGTTCTATGATGCAAAGCAAGTATTTCTGGCATGATACAATATAGGTCTGTCTCACATTCCGATTGATGAGTCAGAGAAATTTTTTGCTCTCCTCTGCAAATAACTTCGCACTGGTATATGAGCTTCAAACATAACTTACTTGCCTTGCCCAGGAAAGAAAACACTTGTTTAATGGAAAAGAATTCTCCTTTTCTTTGAAACAATGTCCCAGGAGGAAATGAAATGCCTCTTTCCAGTCTCATCAGTCTGGCCTCTGCCATAAACCTCTGTAACAGAACAGCCCCTGCAAAGAATCTTTCAGCACCTCCTTGCCCCCATTTCCATCCAGTGCTGGGTTGTCCTAAGTAAGGTCTGACAGTCCTACCCTCAACATCTTCCTATATGAAGCAGTGTCATGGTTATCTGTCATTCCAGTTATGGGACTTCAGAAGTTGCAGGGTAAGGAATTTCAGCAAAAGATTCAGGTTCAAAAACTAAACAACTAATTTATTTTTTGTAGCAAACTAGTAAAAATGGGGGATTCCATGAAGTCAGTATCAAATAGATTTGATTCTCCTTGTATTATTTTCCAAATGGCATTTCTTCAGCCCACTAATTGCAACTACAAACAGTGCTATCAGGGCTTTTACATTTTTTTTTTCCCCAAGATTTTCATTAAAAAAAATTATTAAACCCCTGAAAATATTTTATTTTTTCTCTTTCATTAGTTTAGTTTTGTTCTCTTCTCAAACAGGTTTTGAGAAGAAATTATTCAGGTATGGCTCACTGTTGCATTTTAGCCATTTCAATAGAAATGTTAATTATCTTTACTAATATTCTCATATAAACCCCCAGTAACTATTTTGAAATTAAAATATAAATAGATAAGAAGGACTTAATTTTTGGTATTGCTCTTGAGTTTCTAGATGGAAGTAAACAATGCATCAATGCCTTTTTGTAAGTTAGTAACAAAACTACAGCATTTTTTTCTTTATGTTTTACTGTATGTGACAGTCCGTGTCGTCAGGAGAGGAAACTGCTTCCATCACATCCTTAAATGCCACCTCAGTCAAACGGGCCTAATGAAGGCACAGAGTGCTCTGGTGTCACTGTCTCATCCTTTTACTTACTGACCCCTGTCAGAGATCTGCGCTGACAGTAGGACTGCACAGAGTTTCTGTGCTTTATCCCTGTTCTCCGTTGGGGTTGCTGCTGGTGATAAGAGCAGTTCTCCGGGACAGGAAGAGATTATCAGGTTTGATACCAACTGATCACAGTTAACCCCAACTTTTATCTGAAAGAAATGCTGGGCAGAGAACCAGGGGGCATTTTTAAGGATTTCTTGCCAAAGAGTTATCTTTGTGACAAGTTATATTTAATTTTCCTTATATAAGACATGAAAGGTACATCAAAATTACAACAAAATAAAATACCATTTTCAAATATTATTGATTAATGGATTTCATTAAGTGAAAAATTTGATTTTAAATATGAAGCCTAGTGTGTATTTGATGAGAGCAATAATAAGTAATCAATTGAAAAGTTCCTACGTGGTGGAATATATGATATGTATTGGATATTAAGATGTGTCTGAAGTTATTATCTACATATTTATCACAGAGAAATAACTATTTGTCTTAAGTTAAAGCATTAGAGAAATACATAAAAAAGATAAAGCAAGCCATATGCTAAGATGAGGTTTTCAAGACACCCTGAGGAATTTAAATATATAAACCCTACTGAATTATAACTTGATTTTACATATAATATCAGCTGTCTTTCAAAGTTAGTTTTCCTACACAAATGTTTAGATTTCTATGTGGTATTTTTTGTGTTTAAAAGCATTATACAGACTTGACTAAAAGAAAAAATGTGATGAGAGAACACATTACATCTTGGGTTTCACAAAGTTTTCACTGCACAATTGGCAATGAAGAAAAATCTTAATTTTTACATGTTCAATGTGCTGGATCATCTTTCACCACAGTAATATTCATAATTAGGGTGCCCTTACATCTTTACTAAGCTGGAAAAGCTTTAAACAAGCCAGTGATGAACAACATTTATGGTCTTTGAAAGACTCTCTATGTGCCCTTACAGTTTTCCATTCGTTGTGTTCAAACTGTCATTAACCTGTCGGAAGTTTTCACAGCCCTCACTTAATTTTGTCCTCCCAGGGGCACACATTATGTAAGATGCTACTGTTTCTGACTGCTCTGTATCACCAGGTGCAAATTCCTTTGGACAATACTCCTTTTACCAGAGAAAAGGCATCGAGCTCTGTCTTTTGGAAAATTCTGTTTTCCCACACCCTATCCAGGAAGCATCCTGACTGGGAGGCCTCTTCAGCTGGAATTACCAGTATTCACATCACTATTTTAGTTACACCTCTCAATTTAAGTACTGATACTGCAGCTATTAGATATGCTGGGTGATCGAAAAATGCCTATTTCCTCACAGTACTCAAGGAGTAATGTTTTGAGATAGAATCATCTGTGACAAATAGATTACATTGAGGAACGTGGTACATTTTTGTATGAGATCAGCCACGTGAATAGTTGATAAAAATGATTTCTTAGAAAGCAATTTCTAAAAAAATGCATTTAAATAATTTATAGTATCTTCCAGGGATATGAAGGTTTTTTTTAATACTGCTTTTCATCCAAGCATTATTTTTGTAGTTATATTCCTTACTCGCCAAGTACCAACTATGAGTGGTGAAAACAAAAAACAATCATGCAGCACGTGCAGTATAGTCTTTACCTGTAAAGAAAACTGCAGTATTTGTTATACTATTGTATTGCTTATCAATAGCAGTCTTTTCCTTTGTGTTTGTTTGGGTTTTTTCCCTGCCATAATTTGAAACCAACCTCATTAGTGTTGCAGAATTGAACTTGGTTTTGTGAATTGATTATTCTTTTGTGTTGTTGTGTCTTAGGTGTATTGCACTGCAGTTGAGGGCGATGCTTTGGATTCATGCATATTAGTTTTATGTCTTTGCAAAAAAATATACAACATTTCTTAAAAGTGGTTTCAACAGATGGAGCTACAAATCGTATTTACCTTCAAAGAAGAAGGGTTTTCAGTTGGTGAAAGTGCTACTACTGTGTACAAGACGTCACAAATGTTATCACAGCATCATAGAATAGTTTGGTTTGGAGGCAATCTTAAAGGCCATCCAGTTCCAGCCCCTGTGCCATGGCCAGGGACATCTTCCACTAGACAAGGTTGCTCAAAGCCCCTCCAAACTATCCTTGAACACTGCCATGGATGGATCATCCACAACTCTGGGAAACCTCGATGTTGTGATAAATGTCACAAAAGTTCCAGCTGCCTAATGCTATCACAAATAATGATAAAATCAAATAGTTCATAATTTGGATTTGGTTTCTGTCAAAAGAAATCAGTGCAGCAACCTCCCATCACTACTCACAGAATCACAGAGTGGTTGAAATTGGAAGGAATTGCTTCTTTCCTGTCATTGGACACCCCTGAAAAAACCTGACTTTGTCTTCTTTACACCTTCCCTACATCCACTAGTCATGAGGACCCAGCTCTATCCTTCATCACAGCCAGAAAAAAACACTAATAAATACAATAATATGGCCCAGGAAACAAACAAATTACAGGGCAAAAAAAATAAAAATCAAGAGAAACAAAATATTGAAATAGAAAAAAAATCCATCTTTTCTAATAAAATACTATTGGCTTTAGTTACAATTCTTCCTGTCAAATTTATAGGTTAAAATGAGAAAGCAAAGATGGAAAAGGTCAGTCTTTAACATCACGAAATAAGTGTGATAATTTTGGCATATTATGAACATCAGTTGTAAGATTTAGCATTTTCCTTCTTTGCACTTGTGCACTTGCACAAAAGGAAGTTTATTATACCATTGCAGTGCCTTCAAGGGGATAAGAAAGTTGAATTCCCTGCAAAAAATGAGGTTTATCACATAAAGTCACTTTCCAAAACCATTTCACCAAACTTCCCATAGTGAAGCAGCGTTGAATGCATCCACTGTCTTTTTCTGATGTTAAAACAGTGTGGTAAAATTGAGGATTTATTCATCTATGTAATAAATCTACCTATTATTTAACCCAAAAGGCTGTAAAAATACATTGAAACAAAAATTCCATCCTAAAAACATTTTGCTTAAATATATGTTAACAGCTTATTAAACATGATACTCATATTAGAAATTTCTCATAAATATTTACTGAACAGAGCCCTTTACTACATGTTTTGGTTAATCTTGCAATTAATTTGTTATAATTTAAAGTAGATTTTTAGTAACATTAACTATTTTTCACTTAATAGAAGAACACAGTTTTGAAAGAATAAAAAAAATTGGGTTTTATTTTGTTTTGCTTCTAATAATTTAGTTATTAAAGGATATATATGCCTCAACATCTTTTCTAATTGTCAGAAATTTTCACATACGCAATTATGAAAAGTAAAAGTAGGAAAAAAAAGAAAAAAAAACAAGGAAGAATTCTCTGTTGCTTCCTTGAGCATGGTTCTACATTGTGAGTTGGTCTTACAGGCTAAAAATTTAAAATATTTACACTGATAATTAATGTGATAAATTTTAAATGGTTTCACAAGTATTTTCATACTATATAAAATGTAATTTATATTACACAGTGATGACATGTGAGTGAAAATGAAAAGGCATGGCCCTTTCACTTTTTATACCTCCAAGACAGATCTATCAAAGCAGAACCAAGGCATCGGAGTTTTATGAAGAAAATAATCAGGTGATATGATAAGTAAGGTGCTGAAATTCGAAACTTGAACAAAACAAGTTTTCAGAGATTTTATTTGTTTCTTTCTGGACAGCACTGCATCTCAAAATTAAATAAAGAGATGAAAAGGCTATGAGTCTTTCTCCATACAGCAACTAATATGATTTGGGAATGTATGAGAGAGAGACAGATATTAGGGAATGGAGGGCTGAAATCAATAAGGAGGCATGTTGTGGAGGTAAGGGTGACAGATAGGAAAATGTAGAAGGTAAAGACTGTTTTTTTCTTCTGAAAATGTGACACGTAGGACAGGAAGAAAGACGGGGTTAAGATCTTGGTTTGAGAAAAACATTGCAGTTTTTCACCTCTGCCTATAAGACAATTATGTAATCTAATATTTGATGGAGAAGTCGGGCCACACTAAATCATTCCAGTAATTCTGTCCTGGAATAATGTAACAATTGAAAATTTGGTACAAATTGGCACCATTTGAGAATAATGTGTTAACATTTGGCAGCACCTGATAATTTTGTTACTAAAATGAAAATTGCTGCTAGTGTAATGGATCCTTAGGGGGAATCTGTCCTAGATCTCATGGCCAGTGTTGGTGATTTAAAGGCATACAGAATGATTAATTAAGACGTATCCAAACAGTTTATTTTATACATCATTAGTGGAAGACTTTGCTTATTTTCTCTAGCTATGTTTTCTTTATAATTTCTTTTCCTAATTTAAACTAGTTTAGGTAATTTTAGAGAGATGCATCAATTCAAAGGAGAGATTTCTATGAAATTAAAATTTCTTGAGGATTTTGTGTTTGCTTTTTTTTAAGTAAAAACAAATACAATTCTTTAATGTCAAGTGAAATTCAAAGAAAAATAGAAAAAAGAATTTCTGCAACTCTGGCAGAACTGAACACCTGAATCATACCTGCATTCATTGCCCACCATTATTTAATGTGCAATTATCAACATGCTTTGCATCTAGCAAAAGGTATCTTATGGAAAAGGAGCAATTGGTATGGTGTTTGATTATTAAAAATAATATCCTAGTCAAGGTTTCCAGGAATTAGTACTGCTTGCCAGTAGGAGGGGGCTCTTACTATTCATAAATCTAGGATCAGTCGATTGTACATCATACTATTTGAGTATCAATGTCATATTGTAATGAATTTTGAGAGGAACCAAGAGAATGGATCAGGGGATGATGCCTTGGGAAGGCTGACCTGGAACAGAGACTGGACAGAGCTAAGAGAATAAAGTAGATATTTATTGAAAGGCCTTTAAGGGTACACCTTGGGCAGTACAAGAGCCTGGCCAGGGCTACACCCAAGATGAACCCAAAATGGTCACAAAATGGATGACTGGTCACAAGGTTTCACACTTTTATAGATTTTGGTCCATTTACACATTGGGGTTTAATTGTCCAATTATAGCTTCAGATTATGAAGTCCCATCCTTGTTTTCTCTCTTCAGTCCACCATTGTTTATGCTTTTGGGCCCTAAAACTTGTACTCATTATCCTTGGTCTTCAGCAGGAAAATGATTTGTTTTGTCTACCTACTCTGTGAAGAGAGTTCACTAGCACTTAATATAGAGAGCTACACCCCTAGGCAGCACTGAATCTGAAAAACATGAAACTTAAGGCATCAGGAAAAGGAAGTCTTACAGAAAGTCTGGTGTTTTCTGCACTTGCTACCTCTCAAAACTTTCGAAATCATGGGTTGGATTCTGGAAAAAAAGATGCCTCTGCTTTTAGCTAATATCCATGGCAATTTAAAACCAATATATGATGAGTTTCATTTGCTTTTCTATTTGTAAAATTCCTATGTGGGTCTTGGATGTTTTTCCTTACAGCCACATGATTGTGATAGTAGCAGTGAAAGTTAGTAATCCTGAAGTTATCCAATTCCTGTCATCCTTTTAAGAATGATTATAGATTAAAATTTACTCTCCTAACCACATTTTTGAAGTATTTCTAATATTATTTCTTCTTGCAAATGAATATATGACAGTTATTGTAGTTGTCTGTGGTGGAGGTTCTTCTACTTGGTATCCAAGGAAGAGCTATTCATTTTTAGATATTAAATATTGAAAAAAGCAGGAGGGAGAAAATGTAAGAGGAAGATAGATGGCTCTTAACTGAATTGTGGCAGAGTTACAAAAAATTGAGGCACTTTTACAGGATCGATGGCAAGGACAGGACTAGATTTGCCAGAGGATGTGGTTTATTAAAGTCCTTGATGATGAGAAACTTATGCCAACATTAATCATTTTGGAGCGAGGCTTCCAATAATATACTGTAGGAAATGTCCCAGAGTCGTAGACCTGACAATCTGTCATATTTTTATTATATGTTTCAAGGGAACAAATAGCCAAAAGGTTTGAAAACCCATGTTCTTAAATTAAGAAGTGCGAATCTGATTCTGCACACCAGTTTTCCATTATAGTTGCCTGGACACATGTACTGAATCAGGTAATTTGCTGTATCTAATTTTGTGTATGACACCAAACATACACCAGACCTGGATCTTTGTCGTCCTTAATTTAATTACTTTTTGGACAAGGCAGGTGATGTGTTAGTCTGTTCTTGAATCACCGTTCCTGGACATTGTAACTAACAAGGATATCTAAATGCTAGAGACAGCTTTCAGGTCAGAATCTGCTTCTCTTTAATAATCTTCTTACACAGGTTATCCAGACCACATTCTAATTGGAATGCCAACCTATTGGTTTCTCTTTTGCCTGGGATAATGATCAGCTTGAGTTTAGCTGATGATGGTGCCATAACATTAACTACTCTAAAATGCCATTCTAAATGTATAATTTCTTACAGAATCCTACACCCATAGAATAGTTTGGTTTAGTTTTATATCTTTGTGATATAGTCTTTGTTCCTTCAAGGCATCTTTTTCATTTGGATTGCCTCGTCTCTCCAAAATAATATTCCATCTTTCATAGTTAAACCTTAAATCCTTATGAGCTTTATCACATCCTGGGCTGCGTCCAGAGCCCTGTGGCCAGTGGGGCGAGAGAAGTGATTCTACCCCTCTACCCACCTTTTGTGAGACCACCACCTGCAGTGTTGCAGCCAGCTCTGGGACACCAAATACAAGAAAGACATGGACTTGCTGGGGCAGGTCCAGGTGAGGGCCATGAAGGTGATCACAGTGCTGGAGCATCTCAGCTGTGGACACAGCCTGAGAGAGTTGATGTTGATAAGCCTGGAGAAGAGAAGGCTCTGAGGAGGAATTTGAACCTTTCCATGTACAAAGGGGGCTTATAGGAGAGACTTTTTATCTGTAGTGATAGCATAAGGACAATGGTTTTAAACTGAAAGAGAGTTATTAGAAATCAGATTTTAGGAAGATTTCTTTTTTTTAATTGTCAGGGTGATGAATAGGTTACCCAGAGAAGTTGTGGCTGACCCATCCCTGGAAGTGTTCAAGGCCAGGTTGGATGGGGCCCTGAGCAACCCGGTCTAGTGTCCCTGCCCATGGCAGGGGATTGGAACTGGGTGATCTTTAAGGTCCTTTCCATTTTGTCTTTTTTTTTGCCATTTTGGAGGTTTTATTTGTTTTGTTTTCAGCAAGGTGCTAAAAATTCAGATATAAGGAATACCATCAGGGTTGATTTTTTTTTTTAGCGGCATGTATTCAAGCTCTTTCTACTTATCGGTTTAGAAATCTAGTATGTCATCTTAACTTTTTACTTTGTGTAAAAAGCTTAAAAGGAAAAGTCCATTTGCACCCTGCATTGAATTTTGTCAGGTGTAAATTATTTCTCAGTTACACAGAAGCTAAGCACAGCACATTATTATTTTAATGGTTCTAATTTTCTAATTGATTTCCACTGAATCTTTTATTTTTTTAAACAATACATATATTGCATTTAAAGATCCTTGCATAGTACCACCTCATTTCTAGTTGGTTTTACTTCATTTTCAGTTGATAGAACTTTTTGATAAATATTCTGATTATTAAGGTAATTTGTTTGTTAATTATTTTATAAAACTGATGAGGTTAGGTTTTGTAGACAAAAAGAGTCCAACTTGTGTTTTCAAAGACTTGACTTTAAGGTTTGTTATTTTTTGTGATTATTTTCTATTAAATATAATGTGTATTTATGTTTGATGAATACTAATTCTGTAACCATTTAAGCATACTAGACAGCAGTTAGTGATGAAGAGCACAATAAAAAAACAAGTTCTCTTTATAAACAAATTATTCCCTTCGAAATCAATTTTTTAGTTTCATAAGAAATGCAAATTATCTTTTATTTGTACTGTAAAAAGAAAATTATTTCCAGAATTATATTCTTTTTGTAAAAGATCACTTCAGGCTTCTTAATCTGTTCCTGACTAGGAAATCAAAAATCATCTGTCTTAAGATAACTACTCTGAATCAAGTCAATAGCACACTCCCTTTTGTATATTGGAGCTCTTGACTGCTGGGGAAATGGCTGCAAAGCCTTTTTACATAGGCTTTTTGAGAGGGAGATTACAAAGCTCTTGAGGGGAATGCTTTACAATTGAGAGTTGTTTCTTTCAGGATATATTTTTATTTGACAGACTTGTAGTCCTATTTTGTGTTTACGACTGTTAATACTTGTAGTTTTGTACAGATGGCAGATGATAACTCACCTATTCTTTAAACGTATCAACAAATAGATACTATGGGCATCCAAAATCTACCTTTTGAACAGAGACAAGTCTGAATTGGAAGTCCCTATTGTCTTAAATGCTTTTATCTGCAATATAGAAGTGTACGCTGCTTTTTCACTTGTAAGTCTTAAAATAGGATATGAGTTTGCCACATGTGTATTGAGCATCAAACCATAATTGTGTAAACCTTCCATATCTAGGAAGGAGGATTTCTCAGATTCAGAGTATCTTTTAATCTTCAACATTCATGGCAGTGTTCATAAATGGAGTGAACTTACTTTGAGAAATTTCACATTGGAAGACAGTGCTTACATAAAATCTGTGGCATAACCACATTTGGGATCTCACAAAGACTCTAATGAGATTTCCAATCTATTTGTTGAACCTGCTGCTGATTCATCTATTGAACATGCAGAAATAAGTTTGTACAATTTTCCTACAAGTGATTCCCACCATGAACTTCATTTCTGGAGGAAAAGCCAAGGCTCTCAGCCTTAGTGTTCTGAGATTCTTGACCTTAGCTAACCATAAAACACACTTGTTTATGCCATTTGCTTTTTTCTTCATATTCTCCACTAGTGTGAGACGTCACACTCTGAAGACTCTTTGATAGTCTGTTCTTTGCATTAAACTGTTTAGCTGCTGAAATATGGGGTATTTAAAGGTCTGTGAAAATCAAGATTACTAGAATTACTTATTAAAACTCTTGGAGCAGAAAGATGAACTCCTGTGTCTCGTAAATAAATTCATAGCCGGGCAAGCTTTACTTATTTAGATGAAAATGCTTGTTTTGCTACAAAAATAAGGGCTGAGCAGTTATTAAAGGAGATGCTGCTGGCCTTGAGCAATGTAGCAGCTTTGATCTGTGCTTTAAAACTTCTATTGATAACAGTTCTTTTTGCTCAAAGCCTGAATGCCTGTATGCAGCAGCAGCATATGTCATCAAAAAGTTATGCTTTTTGATAGAGGCAAACAGGAAGAAGTTGAAAATGTGTTTCAGGAAGAAAAAGAAAAGAACCATTGTTTCTAACCATTCCCGAAGCTAAATTTTGCTTCATATTAAAGATGCTCAATTCTGGTCTCTGATAGTCCTATTAGTTTAAGGGAAGAAATTACCTAAGCTATATGTGAGAGGACTAAAATAGATTTTCCAGAGAACATCTGGAAACATTTAGGAGCTCTTTATAAAAACAAACAAACAAACAAATATATATATATATATGTATGTATCTTAGCTATTAAAAGAGATTCCATTGCAACAATAATTCTCTTTGGAATTAAAGCACTAAGGGAGTTTCCTTGAATAAAGAGATTTTTTTTTACTACTGTTAAAGATAATAATGCTAACATTAGGAATTAACACAAATCAATATTTGATATAATAAAAACACTCTTCACCCAAGACATAAGAAGAAGAGGGAAAAGGCAACTCCCTCTCATTTTATAGAGATCACTAAACTTCTTGCTCTCCAGAGAAACAGCGAGTAGAAGAGATAAGTCTTGTCACTTAGTGGCAGTGTGGTCTGAAGATCACCATTGGGTTGCAAACCAGCAATTTCCTCTGTGTCAGACTCAGTTTTTGGTATATGCTTAATGCAGCCATTTTTTACAAACCAGTCAGGTTTGTAAGAAAAGCATACCATCTTTTTACTTGGCTGTAGCCTTATAATTTCATAAGAAACTGATATAAAAATTGTCCTAAATAATGTATGCACAGTATATTTTTACAGTAGGTAGAATACATTGTAACATTTTAGGTATTCTTCTGCTATTTTTTAAAGTTCTATTTCCACCAATAAGCATTCGTATTTAGAAAGATTTCATAAAGTATAATAAAGTTCCAGTCAGAGATGGGTGAAGCCATAGCACAAGAAAATTTGAGGAGGGAATGTAATTTCTCCATTGCAAAAGAAGACACTATAAAATCAGCACATGAACAGACAATATGTTTTTAAGTCACCTCCCTTTGTCATACAAGAGTCTGGCTGAAGAGTTTGTCATCCTTAAGAGGAAACACTCTTCTCCATTTCTGACAGAGTGTCTTTCAAGGGCCTGTGGTTGCTTATTATTAAATATATTTAACAGGTATTCTCTTTCCCAAGAAGTTCAGCTGAAACTGTTTATGAGAGGAGGAACTTACCAAGATAAAAGCCCAACAAATTCAAGCCCAACAAATATTACTTCCGTGTTCCGTATTAAACTGACAAGACAATCAATTGAAATTTCTCGGTGGACGTGAAAGTTTGGATATGGGTAAACATCTTGTTTTATTAAACCAGATAATAAGCTTGTGCATTACTTGTTTTTTCCAGATGCTCCAACATTCGTGTCAAATCAAACCGTATATTACTCTTGGGAAGGCAATCCCATCAATATAAGCTGTGAAGTGCTAGCAAATCCGTCTGCCTCAGTTCAGTGGAAAAGAGGAAAATTAGTTTTACCTGTAAAAAATACAACTCATTTGAAGACCTACAGTACAGGAAGAAAGCTGATTCTAGAGGTAAGACTTCAAATGGAAATCAGTGTGGTGGCAGAATATAATTTTGTCCTCAATTTGGCAGCACAGCCAGTACTGTAGAGTGTATTTAAGGCTAAAACCTACAATTTAATAAGTATCACTCCTAAAAAGGAACAAAACAACAAACAAATATATATTAACTGATCTATCTACACATTTCTTATGAGTAGGTAGAAATAAAATTTATTTGAATGGCTTATGCTCAGTTTTCCAACTTCTCCCAACAAAATTATAATTTGCATTTCTTGGAAGTAAAAAAAAAAATCATAAATAGATAAAAAGCTAAACTGTCAAGCTAAGACTGAAAATTAAAGTGCCTGGTAGGTGCTTGGTATCTACAAAAAGTTTATTAGTTTTTGGTCTTATTGTTTTTTCAAATTATTGTTTAAAGGTGAAATTATAAAGATGAACAATGCCACTATTTTACATTATCAGATTTCCTCATTTGAAGTTGAAAAGGAGGAGTCAAACATGAAGAAATGTGTATTTAGGTCTGTATTTGGGGAATATGCTAGATATGTTGAAGTAAGAACACATCTGCGTATCGGTTAAGGAATTACTTGAATACTTGAATTTCTCATTTTAAAAAATATAGATTTAATTAGCAAGTAATATTTACAAAGTGTATTCATTTTAAAGATTGCTCCCACATCTGACAGTGATTTCGGACGGTATAATTGTACAGCCACCAACAGAATAGGAACAAGATATCAAGAGTATACACTTGGTCAAGCTGGTAAGTTAAAATTTTGTTTCCTTCTCTTTAAATATTTTTTCCTACTTTAATCAACATTAAGTTCAGACATACTATCCTCTGTTTATTTTATTCCATGGACTGTTTGCAGATAATTTAATTGTCTAAGAGCTTAGCTGAAATGTAAAGTAAAATAAACCAGTTCCCTTAGAATATGAATCTTCTTTTGATTTAATTTTAAGGCTTTACTGAAACTTGAAAAAAATTATTCTAACCTTTTTTTCCTTTGCTCTTACTATATCCTACATTTATAACAATGTATTTTTGTTATTTCAGCAGAGAGACATAGGGTTTGCAGGCAGTAAGAAGGAAATTAGAATTTTTTTTTCCTTTTTCTCCCTCATATTTTCTTGATAAAGCAACAATGACAAAAGGCTTAAATACTTCAACAAAGAATTTCTTATCTCCATTTGCACTTTTGGTTATTTGAAAGTGGAACTTGACTGGAGTGCTAGGTTGAAATAATTTAAGCTCTGAGATATTCTACACCCAATTGTTACAGAATATCTGAATATTTTTATGTCTTATTGCTGTTTAGGCAAATAGAAAAATATTTATACAAGTTTGTTCTTTGGCAGAAATAACTATTAACTAAGACCAAATGAGAGTTTTTTAGCAGTGCTTTCAATTATATTTTCTTGTGAAATGGACTAACACTATATAAAAATATAAATATAAGTATAAATAGAAATATAAGTATAATTTTTTTTTCATTAGGACACACAGTCCAAGTGATTCTGAATGTTTTAGTTGCATGTTTTTGTCTAGTACTTCTTCTTTCATTTTTTTTTAATTTTTTCCTTTTTTTTTTAATACAAGGGAATAAACCACTCTAGGCCCCTACCAGGGAGATTTTTAAAGGAGCATTGCTGAAGCATGCACATTGAGTCACAGGGAAGCTCTCTGATCTGGCCTACTGCTATTATTTGAGTATTTTTGCTCCATAGAGGAATTATTTTCTTTTGGTGTCTCAGGAATTATAGAACCCCATTATTTATTAATAGTCTTCTTACACTTTGTACACCGTTTTGAAAGTTTTTTCTCGTCATCTCTGTAGGATACTAGCGCACTTTCCTACTATAATATATATTTTGGTTTTGAAGAACCGTGAAAAGTACTGAGCTTCCTAAAACAGGAAAATTTGGTGTTCAAACTTCTATGACACACAATTTTACACTATTTAGAAAATCCATTACACTACATCTTACAACTTTTTTGCGGTGTTAGCTGTGGTGTGATCTTACCTTCCTTTGACTACTAAGAAAGATTTTCTTGAAGCCATGAACATAAGTAATAGGAACGGAAGGAAAATCACCACTTGCATCCCTCTGGTGTCTTACATCTCAGGAGAGAAAATGATGAGAAAATGTTCTGGCTGCCACTGTGTTCTGTTTTTTCATAAATATGTGAACACTTGGGAGAGCATTTCAACAGATATTCTCCAGAATGCCTGTTTGGTTTTTTTTCTTCCATTTGCAGAACAACATTTCATCACAATGATTATTTAAGCCATGTTATATTATTTAAGCCATGTTATATATTCCCTGTTTTTATAATTTATCAATTAATCATTTTTTAAAAAAGAATATTTGCATTGAAAAGTTAATTGAAAAAGCTCATGATATTTTGTCATTTTATTTCAGGAAATTCACACATAAGCACCCCTGGAAATGCAAGGAAAGACAAATAACAAGCTATAATACTTTTTTTTTTTTGCTTTTTAATAAAACTAGATCAGAAAAGCTACTGATGCCAGTTTTTAAAACAGATTAATACATTTCTGCAATGTTTTGCTTATTTTTTTTTCTTCAATTCTTCAGAAAATTAGATGAACATTTAAAATATATATGTTGTAGTTATAAACATAAAAAGGGGAATGAGGATAACTAGAGTTATGGGAAGAGATCATGTAAAGCATGATCTATATGGGGATATTCTACAAAATTATATTAAATGCAGAAAATAGGGGGGGGAAAGCAGGTTTTTTAGTAGTGATAATGAACAGGACTCGAAAAACTGGATTTGGGGTGTCACTGTGCACTGTTATTCACTACCTGATATGCACAATTTACAGTGGTGTAATGCATAATATTCAGTATCCTGAAAGATATTTTAAGCAATTGCCTCTAAATAGGCTGTTTTTGGAATAAAACCCCAAATGTGTAATTCACTGTTACAACTTTTGCACTTAAGCTGGTATCAACTGGAACTGGAAAATGATCAGAGATATGTAGGATAAAACTACTATAACGATTGCTGGTATAAGATGTCAAATGCAGCTTTCTCCCTAGTTTTATTACCTTGGTTGCTTTGCTCTGGTTGATTAGGAAGGCCTAATGATTGATATTTTCCATATTAAAGCCTATAAAATCATTTCATGCATTTCAATGCAGCCTGCTTTGCCTTCTGGCTTTGATTGTAAATACAAATGCTGGGGCATAGAGTACTTTTTACAGAGGCTCTGTCAGGGAAAAATAAATACAATTCCTAGCTGGGAGACAGTATTAAGTAAAGTATGCTACTAGGGTAAATTTGATCACAAATAACAATCATTTTACTGAATAGTTTTCTCTTTAATTTCTGAAGGAATTGCTTGTTCCTTCATGTTTTGTTCCATTTTCTGCTTTGCTGGATTTCAGCACAATCAAGCTACCTTTATTTATTAATTTACTGCTACTTAGAAAGTCATCATACTGTCAAAATTCCATTATCTTTATTCCTCTTGCCTTTCGTAAGAAATTAGACCTATTGATTTTTAAAAGGAAGATTTCTTTCAGAATTGATACACAATGTACAGCCACATATAGCCATATTTGTATGACAGAAAAATCATAACTTCTCATTCAGCGTATACAGAGCTACTGAATCAGACTGAACTACTGAATCAGACTGAATTCCATTTAAACCTTTCAAAACAACTGAAAACTTGCAGAGTATTTGAAATTTCATTCTGGAAGATGCTGGCCTGCTTAGAAACTTCAGAGTTTTGTTGAAAACTTAATCAGATATGCCCTTGACCTGACTGTTGTGGTGATCAACTTTTAAAAATACCATATGGGTGACCTCCTTTTTGATTACCTGAGCTTTTAAAATGTTATGTGAATAACATATAGAATGTGAAAAGAACCTTGGTCAAGTGTTGCCACTGCAAATTATTTTCTACATGTCAGCACAAGCACCACAACTTTTATTTTAGAACTTTACTTGCACTCTGGTTTTAATCTAAGTTAAATTTTAGCAAGCCAGGTCAGCTTGGCAGATTGGCCCGAGGGCTCTCATAGCTTGAGGTGAGCACAGATATTTCTAGATTTGTCCAAATCTAGTTCGCGGATTGTTTATGTGAAATATCACTACAAAGGGAGCCAGTATGAACTAGAAAAGCATTCTTCTGTTTTGTTGAGGTCTCAATATAAGTATTTTAAATGCTTTGTGTATGTCAATAGAAAGTCACATGGCTGTCAGTAGTTTAGGACTATGTTATTGGAATAGGTAATTTAATATCTTAAAATGGTAAATTTTTGTGACACAGTGCTAAACAAGAATTATGAAGGTTTCTCTTTTTTAAATATTAATTTTGATTTCCTACACAGCAGGATGAATAGCTGGGCTGAATCTAGAGCCCCAAAAAGTCAACTACGATTCACATCTAAGGACCTCATAGCATTACTCTTCCTAGATTTTCCACTTCTTCCTTGTATTCCGGGATGGTGTAGGGTTTGAAAGTCCTGCTGTAGGCAGGAACACTTTTCACTAGACCAGGGTGCTCAATGTCCTGCCTTGAGCATTTTCAGTGATGGGGCATCCACAGCTTCTCTGAGCAAATGAGAGATGCTACATTTGCTACAGCTGTATGATTTATCTTCTTCCTTTGTACAGGAATAATACAGGGAATTAAAAAAACAAAAACTCAATTATGTCATTAGATACTCAGAGCTCCCTATGCCACTTTATTGAATTAGATATGACACAGTAGCAAGTGAAGACGTGGGAAAGATCATAATTGAGCTTCACAGAAAATTCACCCTGTAACCTGTTTTATGGAATAAAGTCATGCTCAAAATATGGAAAGGCTGACAGCTGACAAAGACTATAAAATTAAATTTAGAAATTTACTAGTCTGTAGTTTTGATCCTGGCACTTTGCTATTGGTTAATTATTGTTCCTTTTTTCACCAAGCATTTGCATTTCCATGCAGGTAAAAGAAAATCAAAGTGGTAGGACTTAATTTTCCCTGGAGTGTAGTATAATGAAAAAGAAAATCATATTCTGCCAAAAGCCCATTTGTCTCCACAAAAATATGGGCAGACTTAAAATCTAGGTTGCTGTTCTAAAACTTGCCATTCACATAATAGCAGCATCAGCCACAGGATTTTTATTAAAAAATGAACCAAACAGCAACATATTTTCAATTAGCATAGGTATGAAGCTATTAACAGGGCAGCAGTGTTTTGCTTTGTGTGCATGTGTCTTACTTTAATCTATAATTTTTTTATTTTTGTTATCCTTTTTACTAACCAAATGCTTATTTTTCCAGAACTCTCAGAGATTTGGCAAAAGAAATATATGTAGATTTTATACTGAGGGTTGTGGGTTTTTGGTTTTTTTTCATTCTAAGGATGTACAAGCACAAGCTATTTCATAGAGATTTTTTGACTCCAGAAGTCTAGTCCCCAGCCTCATCTCTTTCCTTGCCAAGGCCGTGGTGCTATTTAGAGTCAGAATTTAGACAGTTATTTTCATTCAATATATATGCCAGATGTACAGAGAGTGGAAAAGCTGGAGAAATGCAGTAGAACATATTGACAGGAGACAGGAGACAAGAGCTGACTGGAAGATCTATCTTGAAGCCCACTACCTACTCCCACAGAATCACTTCCTGTTCTCTGTTTATACCAGGATTATTAAACTCTGAGAGGGTGTTATTCTCTTCCATAAAGCTATCAAAAAAATAGCTTGAAAAGAAAATCCCCAGTGATAAAAAGTAGTCATTTATTGAACCAGTTTGGTCATAATTGTAGGAGACTTTACACATCAGTGGAGACAAATATGAACTCATAATTCTGTGTGTACTTCTCTATCAGCTGTGGTACTGTTCTTGAAGCCAAACCAATTCTCCTTAGGCCATTATATCACAAAGTCCATTTGTGCAAACCAGCATTATGTGCTGAGTACAGAACAGATGAGGTGCAATTTTACACCTATTGTTTGGGGATCCTATTTAATTTTATTTGATTCTTGTCATGTTCCACTGTGGGGAACTGAGAGGAGTTCTTTTAAAAACAGACGGTCTAGAATGAAATTAAGTCGACCAAGACAACATTGTACCTGAGAACTGTTTATTGGTAACAAACAAACAAACCAAAGCAGCAGTTGTCCTACTAAAGAGTGCTAGAAAAGACAAGAGGAAGGAATATGGCAAAGGATGGAGGCAGGGAAAGAGAGAGAGGAGACAGAGACAGGAAGCAGGTGTTACTACCAGAGGCAGGGATGCAGATATAAAGCAGGCAGGGCATAGGTCAGGGACACAGGGAGGCAGGACAGATGTGATCAAGAGCCAGGGAGGGCAGGAGAGCCAAAAGGCAGACTGAGGCCCGGGCAAGAAGCATGCCTCAGCAGACTGGAGCCAAAGCAAAAAAAACAGATCCAAAAGGCCTCCAGACTCAAAAAATCCCCCCAAAAAACCCAAGACACAGAAAGCCAAAACGCCCCTGGCCAAAAGACAAGGCTGAAAAAACCTCCAAGAGCTTGTTGTACAGTTACTTTTATGCCCCCTGGCCCCTCCCAAAGTCTGCCTGTTGACAGGAGACCATGGGCCAGTCCAACCTTCCACTGCAGTCTGTGGCTGGGGACCTTTCACCATCTGTTTGGAGAAACCTCTCAGCGGAGTACAGTGTTCTTATGTTCTCCTGCTGACTGCTTATCCCATGCGAGGTGTGAAATGGTTACCAGGCAAAGTCTACCCTGAGATTCCTCCCATCTTCTCCCAGCTGTCCCTGGAAGGTGGCACATGTGCAGCCCCTCCCCGACATGCCTCTGACAACCAGTATTGAGACAGAAATCAAAACTAAATTGCCTCCTCACAATTCTTTAACATCATACATGAATATATATCACATATTGAACAGAGAAATAGATGCTGTGGAAAGAAGAAAAAGTTGACAAAATGTCTGACACTTGTTGGGACTTTTTATGCATTTAATTCAAAGGCTGAATTTGTGATGAATTATCTTGTTTTGACAGCAGTATGACAAAAAATAGATAGCATTCTAAGGAATACTTCTAAGGAAGTATTCTGGAATCTTTGTTATCACTAAGTGATCTTTAAATCATAGAAAGTAAATCTCTTCATTTTTCTGCTACTTAGTCCTTCAGCTTATATCTACAATAGTATATGAATTAGTGATAGCTGCCTAACCTCCTCTAAGATTCATTTTGTTGGTTGTTTTAAAATGAAAAAGAACAAGAAAAATCCACAGCTCTATCCTTCCAGGCACACATGTCGAAGTACACAACCTTTCAAATTATTCTTCACTCCTGCTAAACACTGATCTGAAAGCCTTGCAATTCTAACATGAAAATCACGGCAATGCTCCAAGTAATTGCAGCTGACAGGGGACATCTTAAATGCAGGAATGTTGAGCTGGATCAGGACCAGAAGGCTGTATACCTTGCATGATCAAATTCATACTCATTAGAGAACTACAGAATTACGTTCATTTCATTATTGTTATTGAGCAGCATTGTTATTGATCTTTGGAAGGAAAAAATTACAGATATACCTAGTTGGAAATAGATAGTAGGTATTTTATTATATCTAGATAGTATTGCTAGTATTTGGTTTTGGTTTTCACCAGAAATGTGCTCCTGCTATATTTTCTTCAGGTGATTCACTCTCTTCCTTAGAACTGAAATAGTCCAGCTTTGAAAACTGCATAGAACTTATCTGCACATGGTGGCTTGGAATGTGGGACGCACATTTGAAATAGTATTGTGGATATATTTTACACTTCAGTGAGTTCTAAACACTGTGTTGTGCTTGTTACGCAAAGTATCGTACCGGCTTTTCAAAGGAGCCCCATTTCATGCCTATTATCAACTGGAATAATATCTTCTTCTGGAAGAAATGATACTTGAATCTGCAGTACCAAACATAAGGTTCTTCCTGAAGGATTTCATCTTTCCTCTGCCATGCTCATTATACTTAACCACACACAGGCATTAACACACAAGAAGGAGGGGTCTCCTTAACATTTGGAAAGTCAAAATCAGAGTGGATATGTAAATAACACATTTTTGTTTCATACCATAAGCCAAATAATGCTTTTGATGCAGAGAGAAGCACCAGGGAATTGCCTTATTAAAAACATCATCCAAAAACTATAATAAAAATAGTATGAATGAAATTAGGTATTTATTCATCCCCTGTTTTTGTTTATTTTGAAGACTTTTAACAAGAGAAAAATCATTTTCAGAAGTTTAGAAACTATTTTTATTACTGTAGGTATCCACAGCAGCTTTTAGCTTGCAATTGACTCCAAACTGAGTATTGATATTCATCTTCACAAGTGATGGTATCCACACGACTCATCCAGTGCCATTCTGCTTAGTTATGGCTGTCCTGGATTGCTTTGCTGGGATTCTTACACTGAATTTTTCCCACTATTCTCAGAGCTGCCACCTGAGCTCAGGAAAGAAGGCATCTGTACACAGAATGGTGCTTACATACTTAATCACTATATTGGGGGAAAAAGTACTTCTCAGCTTTAAGGAGAATCTGAGGGAAAGGGATTGGTGACAAGTTGGTCTAATCTTCATCCTCTTTTGATTTTGGGGGGAATATTGACTTAACAAGCAATTAATATAACTCATTCTTCTTCTGTGCAGTCACAGAAAGAAAACAGTCTGTATTTTTTTTTTAACATAATTTCTTTTTTCTAAAGACCCACAACTTTTTGATCCCTTTAGAAAGAGATCCAAAAGCCAGGTCTGTGTTTTCATGGATTCATAGCAGACTGGTTACATTTGGTCATGTTCTATCTGATCACAAAATTTCTATCACTTTCTAAGAAGCATGAAAATTTCTTGCAAAATCCTATATCCTGATAATTGTTTTCTGGAATAGGAAAGGGTTTGAATCCCTCAAGCTGTGACTTGAATTCTACTAAAATCTGTAATGTCATGGATTCAAATAGTGGTGTCTTAAAAGATATAACAACTTTCTTATCCATATAAATAAAATCTATGTTGGGTTTAACTCAACGAACACCAATTATTGGAGGTTTCAGGAGACCTGGCATCAGAAATGTCATCTGTAAGAGGTATGATATTTGCATAAAAACAGTCAAGTCTGACAGAGATGTTCTTCTGAAAAAAAATAAGTTTCTGATAATTAAGAGGTATTACAAATCATCCCCTTTAGACCAAATTTGGCAGTGTCCTTTTCCTGAGAATCTGTGGCTGAATATGTCTTTAAATCTGTTCTGTAATATTTTCTAGAAATGTTCCTCTCATTTTTATTCAAGTGCCAATGCTGAGTGAAACTCAGATTGATTTCTTTTTATTCACAACTCTGATAGTCTTTGAATGCAGGCAATATTTTATGTAAATGGTTCATTACCCACTAACCAAATTACAGGCTGTGGCTCAAATTCTGGCATGTCTTTACAAAAATATCTTTTATAACATGGAGACAAAAGCAATGTCAAATCCAGGAGAAGGTATGCAAATAATTTTCAGATGTATCAGAAAATAAATTTTTAATGGTGTTTCAAAACCCTGGTATTCTGTCCACAGAATTAGAATTCTTCTTATAATTTTCAATATTGCTTTTTATAATTATAACTCCTTAAAATGTAGGACAATTAGAAAAGCTAGTCTTTTGACTTCTATGTGTTTGATCACAAATTATAAATATAATGTTATATTTCCATTTTTAAAGGTGTACTGACCCCAATGTTATTTTTTGCTTTTGTTTCATATGTAGCATTTCAACACCTACAAATACCTGCTTTATTTTCATAGACCTTTTCTACTTTGAAAGATATACTTTTACTTTTGATTTCAGAGAAAATCTTTTTTTCAATCTAATTTCAAAATAAATTCTTAAGCTGAGTAGAGGATAAGAAACCTTCTATTAACATATTTTCTTAGTAGCTTGAAACCCAGTCTTCAAAAAAAAAGAAAAAGAGATTCATGTTTTCAGCTGCATCTTGGAGTTCCATAAAATGTTCAAATTATTTATAAGGTTCTTTGTCATAAGCTTATTTAGAAGAATTTAGACTCTGATATATCTAATTAGCTGTAACTGTTTGTTTTGTTAAATTTGATATAAAGTTTGTTTTCTTTTTAGCATAATTATACAGTCAACAAAGTGATCTCTTACATTTTTCTGTGATGAGATTAGCTATTGAAAATATATTATAAAAGAAAGGCAAAAATGGAAATTTTTTTGCAGTAAGGAAAGCAAGCATAGAAGGAAATGAATGTGGTTTTCTTACAGCTCTGTAGTAGAAAGATTAAACTGTTTATCCAACACAAATATTTTTGCACCATATTCAATATTTTTCTTTTCTCCCTTGAAGACTCTAAGGAGACTTTTGTTATTAGAATATCAGCTGCTTAGGCTTATCTAGTTGCTGCTGATTTTTAAACTGTGTTTGTACTTTTTCAGACGTGCCATCAAATCCGTACGGAGTCCGAGTTTTAGAGCTGTCACAAACCACTGCCAAGGTCTCCTTCAATAAGCCAGATTCACATGGGGGTGTGCCCATCCACCACTACCAAGTGGATGTGAAGGAGGTAGCCTCGGAAACCTGGAGGATAGTTCGCTCCCATGGAGTTCAAAGTGAGTACACAAAAAATCGAAGTATTTTAACTGAGAAGAATGTCCAGGGAAAAACACTGTAAGCATACCTTAACTGTTTCATTCTTTGTCTTAGTCCAGTAGTTCTATCTCTGTGCCAGTGCAGACCACCCTACACAACCGTAACTTTTTATTTTTAAAGATTTTACAATTGTTGTGCCTTTTTCCCATCCAGTCAAAGCCAGCCTTTGAAGCTATACATTTCAAAGGGAGTAGAAATGACATTGCCTTTGAGAATGTGCATTATGTATGCAGCTAGATTAATAATTTTAAGTAAGCTGTTATATAATATTTAATCCTGGGCACTAATTACTGAATTTAAGCTGCTTAGTAATTTCCTACGTACCAGTTAATATTCAAGATACCTGTTTCAAAAGCATATCGTGTTTGTTCAACAAGCAATAATGCCCTCTAAAAGGCTACTTACTTCCATATCTCTTGGCAGAAAGGAGCATAAGCCTCCCCAAACAGACAGGAGTTCTTTAGGCCCCTGATGAGCTGGGAAGTTCATACAGAGTAATGTTAACCCTTGTATCCAAATTTGCCTTTTGGTATTTTTAGTGCAAGTTGAGGCAGTCTCAACAGTCTTCTGATTAATCCTTCAGGAGGTAAATGTTTTTGCAGCTATCAGCAGAGTCACGGGAGACAAAAAGGTAGCAAATCTAATGTGTGTTCTCTCTTTCCCTTTCACATCCTGTAATCATGCAAAAATTCTGCACTAAACGTGTTCAAAAGTACAGAATGTTTTCAAAGAAGCATATAATGAACATGTAGTTAACATGTATTCATAAAACAGGTATATAGCTCCTCATTTGTTTTTCTTAGCTCAACATGGTAACTGTGTGTATAAATGTAATGTAAAACATAGCAACATTTTTTTCAAGTATAACTTGAATTTCTTTCAATACTATAACATCTAAAGAAAAGAGAGTTTCCTCTATTTGCAGGACAGGCACATTAACGGATATTGGTGTACTACTTCTTTTCTTTTCATGCAATCTTGTGATCAAGCTAGAGACTTATTTTCATAACTACTTCCTTAGAGGAATTTGAAATTTTTTTTTTCTGGTATGAGTTATAGCAAATATTAAAACCTGGAGTGACCAGTCTGTGTAGTAGGGTGCAAGCTATTCAAATGAGTAAAAACCCAGTGATTACAGAGTCAATCAGTCACGCTGATGATAAATTTCTTCGTAAAGCAAGAACAAAAAAAGTTCTCAGTGTTAACTTTGCAAAAAAAATATTCACCTTACTCCCCATATAACTTTCCTATTATTTCTGTTTATGTGAAGTTTATTAAAATATTAATTGATTACAGTAGGAAAGGTGTAATTTGACAGACTCTTGTTACTAGATTTGACTGAAGCTTCCTTCTTCAAAAATTCACTTTCCTTTTGAAACATTCTTTCATCATTGAGTATTTTTAAGTTGTTGCTCATTTTGGAGATTTCTGTATAACATGATTTGTTCTTGGAATCATTTTAGTCCAAGACTTGTTTGAATTCTGTGGTTCTAAAATTGGAGTAGAGTGACAGGTACAAATACCTGCTCTCTTTATGCAGATGCTATCACCATGAAACAGATTATGAGTCTTTGGGATCTCTGCTGCCACTCCTACTCATATTAAACATTTCTTTGGCAGAAAGCTGTATTACTTCCTGCATACTGTCATATTATTTTCCCACATCCTCCTTTGAACACTACTCTCCTTTTTCACATGGACAATTTCACGGGCTTTACTATCTTGCAAGCATGTGTTTTCCTCATCAGTTCATTGTCTTCTAACTGTATGCTGAAAAGTTTTGTTGAGAAAAAAAAAATAGGTCACACTTACAATTTTGGACATATTAAAGATACCTCTTAATACCATATGTTATCAAAAATTACTACAAGTGGTGACAAATAGTAGTAAATAAGAAAACAACCTGAAAAGCCATCTTGGTCTACAGCAAGTCATGCAGTAAATACATAAATATTGAAAGGACATTGGGCAATATTAAAAATTAATACTACATTCATAATTAATTCATTATGTTTTCTGAAATCTCTACTGATATACCCCTCTATAGAAATATTGAGACTGTATATCTTATATTTCTCTGAATTTCTCTCGGAAGTATTTTAGAAATCAAAAACTACTTTAGATTGTCAAATATTTACTAAACGGAAGGCATCTTGTTTTCATAAATGTTATTGAATCTACATCATATAGCTTTATAGGGAAATCAAAAGTGACTTGGTTGCATTGATCATAAGTCCCTGCTGATATTCTACAATAGGTTGAAAACTTGTTCTATTTGTGAAGTACTGTAGGGCCAAACAAGAAAAACAAAACTTGTTACCAAAGCACAAACATAACAATCCAGAACAGAAAAAACTTTTGCAAATGGAGATATCAAAAAACAAAACTAGTGTCCTTTTTTAACAAGGAAATGCTGTTAAATGTAACTGGAATCTTTCTGGAATATTGTGCCTTTTCATGTTTCCTGGGCATTCAGAGGGTTTTAGCAATTTTTCTAAAACATGTGTTTAAATTTATCTCCATTTATATTTAACCTTACTTACAGTGTCATGTAAAGATAACCTTGAGATACTCTCTCCAAAACCCCTATTTTCACTTCCTGAAAGTTTTTTCAAAGACGCTTTTGTTAGTGTGAAGGTGTTTTTTGTTTTGTTTTTTGTCCCCTCAGCTTTTTCAGACATTTAGGATATTTTATTAAACGATAATAATAAATATATGTTTTTGAGACAGTTTCTGATTGTGCTTAATAATGAAGAAGCACTTTCCTACCATGCCTCAACATCATCGCAGCTAAGTGAGGAGGATGTTTAGAATGCAGTCAGTTTTCTCTATACAGTTTGTAGTTGCATGGTCATAATTTGCACATTTAGTCAATATTCCTTAATAGGAACAAACCCACTTTTTCTGTCTGTTCACATTTTAGGGATGATTCATGGCTAAGATTCAGATATAAATGCTGTTTACACAGGGACAGATAACTGCTTGCACATCTGAAGTGGTGGTGCATACATAATGCATGGGCCATGATTTTTTCCCAGCTGTAAGTGACAAAATATTCTGAAATTTTACAGGATGATTATTTATCAGTCTGATTCAGCTCAGGAGTGGTAAAACTGCAGACCTTTCTTGCCACAATGCGCAAAATGTGTAAATTCTAAAAACATCTTTCAAGGGAAAGAGACAGACAAACTTACCTGCAGGAAAATGTTGTACCTGGAAGGCTGCTAAAATTCCAATGCAGAGATTTTCAAGGCTAAACTGAGTCTTCTGCTTCCTCTATACTGTGACCTAAAGGAATAGTGCAGTTGTCTTCACATAGTAACAAAAAAACCCCACAAAGTGATAAAATTAATGAAAAATGCTTTTTAAAATGAAACGAACCCCACAGAAATCTGGCTACAGAATCAAGTTTATAAATAAAACATTAATAGGTGATTAATAGGTGTTTCAAAAACTTTTTGAGAATTGCTCCCAATGCTAACAAGTCATTAATTTTCATCTGGTTATGATCCAAGAGCTATGTATGAAACCTTTTACAACTAAAATTAAAATTGTTTTCTTTGTAGATGATTATCAAAGTTGTTAACTATTCTTCTGTAATCAAACATCCCGTAAATACAATTAAGTTTAATCAGGACGATTCAGCATTATGAAGTGGAATCTGTGCAAATCCAGTCTGCAGTTCTTTTCATTTGCCATTTTCTTCAAAGAATCCCTCTAAACTTTGTCTCAAACTTTACTACTCAAACTACTACAGTTTGAGCTGTTTTCAGGTAAGGAGAAAATTCTAGTCTTGGAGCTGTAACCAGGAATATCTATTTCCCTGTTCTCTCTCCTTTGTCTTTTATAATGAGGAAGATTTCATTTGAAAGTGTGCTGATTGCAGCTATTGAAGTAGAGCAGAGAAAGTGAAGCAATCATCTGATACACCAATTTCAGTCTATTAAGGGATTTAAAATCATAATCAACACTCTGGTAGTTCAGCAAGATATCAGGGAGCAAATGGCAGTGAGATTTTTCTGCACTTTTTAGGTGCTCCTCTGAATATGAAAATAGTTTTGTTGCAGGTTACCAGCAAATCCAACTTCACAGTGGAGTTCTCTGTGTACCAGAGTCCCGAGGGAAGGTGGGTGAGCAGGGAACAGTCCCCTCAGGGCCCAGATACTCATGACTCTGTCAGAAGTGAAAAGAAACCCACTAATCTTGAAGCAGCAGAAATGCAGATAGTAGTGGCAAGATTAATTCTCCAAGGAGAGTTAGCATCCTTTCACCCAGACAGCTGGTGGATCCCTGAGTGTGGGAAGGTGCACATCTACTGTCAGCAAGTGGATAGCCACAGGTGAAGAGCATTTCCAAGGCTTTGTTCTGTAGGCACAAAGAAATCAGGGACAAGGTGTGAGACACCTGTGCTGGGAAAAAACCCACAATCCTCTGTGCAATTTTGTTTTTAAAGAAAGGTCATAAACTGATCTGTTTCTGTCTAGTCAAAAAAGACTTCATAAGAAAAAGCTGCCTTTACTTTTCCATTTCATGCAATATTGACTTTTTCAAGGATGAAACAAGATAGTCTCTGAAATTCAGTTCTTCACATTCAATCCCTCAGAAAGCACCACTGGTATAACTAATGGAGAAGCCATCAAGGTCTTGTTTTGTCTTAATAGCATTATAGATGTTAGTAATTCTGATTTACAGGCAGCAAATAATGCATTTGTAAAGACTTAGCTTTCACACAAATCCAATCCACTGTGGAAGTGTACTTGAAACCTGAAAAATGTGCACTCTCTGAAAACATTTGAATGTCTTCAACAGCAATAAAAAACACTGTTTCCTTTATTCTTCAATTTACATGTAGGCAGAAAAAGATTTTTTTTTTTTCAGAGCATTATATATTTCTATGAGTGAAATACCAAGAAAAAGCAGTCTCTGCATTTCCAGGGCTACACAATTTGCTGGTGATAGAACAACATGAGGAATATGATAACCACAGTCCCATATTCAGATTACTGTGGAATTTCACCTGTGGCATCCTCTTAGGTGGATGGCTGGCACTCTCTTACAGAAGAGAGATACACATTTGGGGATTTGTGGAGCCAATGCACACACCCAGACACATTCACCCACCACCCACCGACTTTGCTTCCTCTAAACTACTTGTGTTTGGAAATTCTCAGATTTCAGACAGAGGGGATTTTTTTCCTATTTCTAAGTATTGATCTTATGATTTTTTAAGACAAAAAATTAACTTAAATTATTAAAATTCAATTATTAATATTTTATAGAAACCTTGATAAATTTGGGAGACTTCTAAAGCAAGCCTTATTTATTGAATTTTGAGACATCTGAGAAAGGATCTAGGTTTCCTGAGTTTCTAGGGAAGTTGTTAATGTATTAATGCCAAGATAATTTAGAATTTCTTATATCAGGAACAATTTTTAGCATGAAATGACTGGATCTTAAAATTCAATGTCTCATCTCGTTTATTTTTCTGGGAAACAAAAACTCAAACAGAAACAGAAAAACCCCCAAACCAAATCAATCAAACACAGATCCCCTAAAAAATGTAAACCAACCAACCCAAAAACTCCAAAACTCACAGTCTCTGAATTTTACTGGCACCTGGAGGTCTTGGCATTTTTTCAGGAGATATTCTGTTGAGTTTCAACCCTTCTAGTGAAATTTTCCCTGGAATTATAATTCAGCTCTTGTGGGATGATAGCATAAAATAATTTCTACAATAGGATAATTATGTAAGCTAAAGTTCTGCATGCATTTCTAAACTGGGGGGTAGAAAAAAGAAAGGTATAGAAAATCAGCATGTTATGCAAGATGCTTTTTTGAGTTATTTATAAGGTTTGTATTTCAGTGGTCAAGAATGTTTTCTCTTTTTGATGTTAGAGATTCTTCTTTGGATGGCAGAAAGCAGGAACTTTAGAAATAATGTGCCATAGTAAAAGTGTTGTAAATTTATTTCAGTCAGTGATACCAAAATATACCAAAGATAATTTATCAACATATGTTTATATTTCTTTAGTGAATATTTTATTAAAGAGGACTATAATTTTTGAAGCCTTGTGATAGCATAATCAGACTATGGGCAAGAAGAAGAGAAATATAAATGTTTTTACAATTATCTATTATAAGGCAAAATAAAAAAATGAAAAATAATTCTATCTAAGAAATCTTTATTCTTTCTGAAAGAAAAAAACTCTTGACAGGTGAAGAACAAGTGGCATTATATTACATTTCTGATAAATAAACATAACATAAGGAAAAAATCTGAGCTTGTACAGCATCATAATTATATGCAAACTAAAGAACAATAAATGTAATATTTTAGTTTCAGCTAATAAGGAGTTATCTACTTGCAAGCACGAATGCAAATATTTTCTTTCAACATAAATTTAGTTTTTTCTCTTTGGGTTTTAACAACCTATAGCATGAATCTGAAATAACATTCTTTGTAATTTCACATTCAAGTCTCAGCAGGTTCTGTTTATTTCCCTTTTTATCTGAGTACACTAAATTTCATGTATTTCATGAAATCCTAGAATAATTTAGCTTTCTAAATTCCTAAAGGTCCCAAAAGGAACACTGTCATCATCAGCTCCAAGTCCCCCAGGTTGCAGCAGGGCCAAATTCCAAGTTTTCCTGGGGATTTGCCCTGAGTTCTATAAGTCTCTGTGGATGAAAAATCCTTATTTAGCAGTTTGGTTGTGAAATGAGGGGTTTTTTTTCAAAACAGGGCTTGTCTCTACTATTTTAGTCACATGCATTTAACTGGATTTTAAGGCACATTATAGAAGATGAGTGTTTTGTGTTACCCAAGATGTGTTCTTATATTGCTGTGCTGGTACTTCTGTTCCTTTTACTGCATGTGTCCTTAGAGTTAAAGCGAGGCCCGTGTTGATGAGGTAATCAAATCTTGCAGTCCTCTACCTCTGTATTGTGCTATTTAGTGTTGAATTGGCTACACCAGTGAGAAGGCCTCCATGATGTAGGCAACTCATAATAAAAGTTGTTAGTAAAAACAAAACATAAACCAGTAAATTTAAAATAAGGTCATTCCATTTCTTCTTTACTTTTCTTTATATAATGTATATATATTTAGCATTCCAAACTCTTAAATGGTGTGGTGTGTTTTGGTTTTATTTGGAGGGGGGTTGGATTTTTTGGGGTTTTGTTTTTTGTCTGTGCAGATCAGGTTTTTGGTTAAAACTACTAAACCTCATTTTCTGTCCTTAAGCAAGACATTTTGGTGGACATCGTATGAGCAGGCATTCTTTTAGAAGACTTCAAAATGTTATTCAATCATAGAATTATAGACCAGATTGGGTTGGAAGGGATCTTCAAGCTCATCTCATTCCAAGCCCCTGCCATGGACAGGGACACCTTCGACCTGAGCAGTTTGCTCAGTGCCCCATCCAACCTGGCCTTGAACATTTCCAGGGATGGGGCAGCCACAGTTTCTCTGGGTAATCTGTGCCAGGGCCTCACCAGCCTCATAGGGAAGAATTTCTGCAAAGATTTCCCCTGAGATTTCAGAAACACTATTATGCAAAAGTATAAGTTTCCTATTATGAAACAAAGCCATTACTATCTCTTATTATTGCAACTGAGAGGAAATCGAATAGATAGATTAATAAGAATTCTCATGAATTACCTCTTAGGTTGCAGTTTTTGTATTTACTGCTTCTTTTATACTGAAGCATGAAAGTATGTACCCCACTGATTACTGAAACAGTTTCCCAGTGTAGCAATAATTGACCACTAAACCTGGAAGACTTTCAAATAGATTCCTGAGAGATAAAAATCACATCAATTAAATAATTTTCTTAATGAGTTTAATGATTAAGGAAAATATATCTCTAGAATCTGTAGATCAAACAGAAATAAATTGCAAATAGTTTGGTAGGCTAAGTCAGCACTCAAAATTACTTTCAGAGTTGAAAATCTTCAAGGCAGAATTCATTAATTTCTACTGCAAGCTGCAAAAGCAGAAGGAAAATTGCATTCATCAGCCTGTCCCAGGGGGAAAATACACCTTGAGACATTTAATTCCTTGGCAAATCTGTCAAATTTGACTCTTTATGACATGAATTCAATCACATTCGATTCCACAATAACAGTTACTATTCTGAGTGTTTATGCCTTTCTGGAATACTCTGTAGAAGTACCTGGAGACTAAGAGGTTTTTGTATGTGTTATATGATGGCATAAGCCATCCAGAAACATTTCTGTGTCATGAATTGAGCTTTAGGATATGGTTATTCATTTATCAGACTGTTAGACAGGCAGTTTAATAACAGCAAAATCGTGGATGAAAAACCTGTGTAAAGCTAGACCCCAAAAATATATTGTTGTTTTATACCCAGTAGTTTTATTATGTCATATTTATTGTCACGTTGTCAAATTGACTGAAATTAGTGTTTTCTTTTAAGAAACTGCCCATTTTCAGTAGGCAATAATAGGTAATATTTTCAAAAACTTTATAAATCATTCTTCTTATCACTTAATATACTGATGATACTATTGATAAGCCTAAACTCTTTTTTTTTATTCAAAATAAACTGAATATTTAGCTTGATTCAAAAATAGATTTCTCAACTTTAAACCAGCCTTGAAATTACAGGAAGGCCGGAATTGCATGTATATATATACACATATGTTATTAGGCTATAGGGTTATAAGGCCTGATACAAATAATATGAATAAAAAGTTCTTAAATTTTAAAAGTTCTTAATTCTTGGGATGAAATAGCATTATATGATTTTCCAATAAAATTTTCAATGGCAAGCTGTCATTAAAAAAAATAAAATTAAAGAATGCATACCGTTTTATAACCACTATAGGGTACAATTAAATACAAGGACAAAGAACACTTTTTATCCAGTATATTTTGTGTATATACCTGCATGCAAGAAGGTTATTCAGCCCTTTAATTCTGTCTCTATACTAATTTTGGCCTTCCTCCAAATCTTGGCTGTAAAAGGTTCTTGTGGTTGAAAAGGCTGAACTGTAAATAAATGTCTTAAACTAAATTACATGGATGGATTAGAGGGACTGGAAAGTGAGAAGTGTAAAGGGAAAACTATGTTTAAATATTTCAGGTTTTTATACAGACCTGAAACATCAGGAGAATGAGATTTACTTTCCACATTTAAGGGTGAATAAAATGTCATGAGAAGTGAAGAGAATCCAAATAATTTACTGCACACTATGAGTCCATAACCAAAGGCAGTTGAGTGTTATGCAGATATAACCACTATCTGAGATTACTCTTTTTTTCCTTGAAAGTCTGTGTTTGTAATTCCATTCAGTCAACCAGTCAAAGCTCATTGCAGAATGTGAGTTATGGTTTTCTCAAGACACAGACTTGAAAGTCTGCAGGAACAAATGGAAGATATTTTGATTGCAAGAGTACATATTAAATATTTTAATAAGAAATTAAGTGGAGAATCAGTCATTCCAAATGCATTTCACCTGGTGCTGTTTTGATAATTCTGGTTTATTTCCTATTTAGGCCTTTCAGGCTTTTCATAGCTGCACACTCTCAGGTAAATTTAGGGTTGAGCTGATCTGATGTAAAGGTCTTGCTGACGTGGCTTGTAAAGGTAAATCTTGTTAAGCAAAGAGTGATGCAGTGCAGTATTGGGTATGAATAACTGATAAATGAGACACGTGGTGCAGCTGCAAATTTTGCCTTTCAAGTGCGTATTGTATTCATTCAACATTTATTGTACACTGCTTGTCTACTTAGAAAAAGATAAAGTACATTTATGGAATATTTATGTGGATATAAACTTCTGCTGCACTTTGTAATACAAAACAGAAAAGTGCTCCAGGATGACAGAGTATTCTTTAAGTCTTTTCAAGGTCACTGAATGACAGAGTGGTTATGAATAGAGATCTCCTTCAGTCACATACAAGAATGAACAACAGAACAATAGCATGACCCGATCTGTATTACATTAAGCAATATCTTTAAATATTATCTTTTTTATGACCTTTTTCTGTCTCCCCATTTCTTTCTTCATTGGTATGAAATAAATTATAATATACAGGAGTAGGAAGGGGATGAGGAAGAAAGTTATGAAGGAAAATTATGATTGCATGTAAGAAGCAAAAGAGCAGTCCTTGAAATCATCATTCATGTCAGCCTTGAGGTCTTTCTGTTTACGGAGTAGGGAATGTTAGGAAAGACACATTTGAGGTCATGAAAATGGCCTCTGTGGAGATAGCAGAAATCAGGAGTTGCTTTATTCTTATTTCAAGTGGTGGTGGTTGGATTTCTGCCAGCTCCTGAACTGGATAACAGAGCAAGTAGACTTTCTTTTCCTCACATTTTGCGTGCTCCAGGGTTGAAAAGTGCATGACTTAGAGGAGTGAAAACTAGAACTTCTGTGTCAGAATGTGCTTCTGCAAGGGTGCAGCAACTTAAGTGAGAAAAGTTATACAGATTTTACATATTCTGTTTATTACTGTTAGGAAGCAGAATTAGAGTGAAATTTAAAATATTGGAATTTTAAATAGCAGTCTTAATTGAGAGACAAGTCTTGCTAACATATATGAATTTACCTATCAAAAATTTTCTGCTTCTCTGAGATAGTATTTAAAACATTCATTCCCTGTGCTCTCAGGTATTTCTGAATTCTCAGCATCTGTTTTGTTTCACTGTAAGAGTGCTGATATATATTTGTAGTAATGGGGAGTTTAGGTCCATCTGATTAAGGAAGGCCACATCTAATTTCTACATAATAACACACTACAGTTTTGTAACACCATACGAAAATTAGTGAATTGCATTTTGTTAAACAAAACATCTTAAACATGTTGTAAAGTCTCATAAGAAAAAGAAATTGTAGCTCTGCAGGTCAAAAAGTGACAGGACAAGGGGACACAGTCTTAAACTGCAGCAGGGGAAGTTCAGGCTGAACATCAGGAAGAACTTTTTTTCATTGAAAGGGTTGTTAAACTTTGGAATGGACTACCCAGGGAGTGGTGGTGGAGTCACCATTCCTGGAGTTGTTCACGAAACAAATGGATGTGCCAGCTGACAAAGTTGCAACCAGTCAGAGCTTGGACTCAATCTCAGAGGTTTTTCCAACTGAAGTGATTCTGTGATTCTTTTTTTTCCTTTTTCTTTTTTAATTTTCTTTTTAAAAAATTTTTTGTGTGTGATACAAAGATACAAATATTTGGCCCAATAATCAGTGACAAGTTCAGGATAAGTTACTAGTTTAGATCTGAGTTTGACCCTGATATATTAAAAGCAGCCACCAGAATCTTCAGATGACAAATTGTGTGGCTTTACTACACCATGAACTAGTGTATACACATTCAACAGAACATATTCCAGGTGCCCCATGGGAACTAGTGTGAGCCTCCAGCTTAGAAGATAACAGCTTTTGTCTGCTGCTAATTCAGGTGAAGCCTACCTCACCTTCTGCTCAGGATTTTTCAGTAAGAAAGAATTCATGGGTAGACTTTTGAATGTAAGAGACCATTTTCAACTCCAGCTTTGTGTTGCAAATTTCAAATGAGATGGAAGTCACAACAGGAACTGCATTGTAGGAACAGAAGAAAAAAAAAAAAAANAAGTAATTCTTTCTGCCCTGCAAGGGAGAGTGAGAGAATCTAGTTCCTGCCATGTATGAAATAGACTCGGGTGGGATACAGTTTGATTTATACAATTGAGGAACGAGACAAAGTGATATAGCTGCAGCAAGAGTAGAAGAAAGGAAGGTATACATTCATAACTAACTCCTGCCTCTTCCCTCAAAGTATACTTCCTTTTTAATAATCCAGGTTCCAAACTTTGATATGAAACAGGGAATAAATACTAGCGTTGCCTACAAGCTAACAATGAACATGTTTTTGTAGTCTCCTAATAAATGATCTTGTTTTATTTTCTGGGTTGTCTCCCAGTAACCATTCTTTCCAGCCTTGAANTTTTCAGCCTTGAAGGGTATTCAAAAAGAGAAAAAACAATAGGATAAATGACAGTGTAAATTATATTAATAAGGGCATTGATTGCCCTTCTGCATTGAGATTCCAACAGTTATTCCTTTACTACATTTTTTAGTGTTGTGTGTTCACTCAATAAAGTGTTACTTAGATGCCTTAATTCTGCTGTTTTTCTGTGTTCATATTGCCAGTGCAAGTTCAATATATTCAACAGCCTCGCATTTTTTCTTACAGGATAATTTAAAAACTAATGTCTATAGAAAGTAAATTTGATTAATGAAAATGTTTAACTTAATCAGGTTTTATATCTAGCAGTATAATTTGTACTACTAAAATTGCAGCAATTATAGTGACATAAATATTTAACAATGAGCCCTGCTGAGAGCATTAGTCATATGTTAGAAAGCATTTTGAGCAATACTTTCTTTTCACATCATGGGGACAATATCTGGTAGAAGTCCAAATCCTCATTGATTTCACTGTATTCATTTATTGTTTCATTAAACTTTTTAGTATAGTCCTTTTCAAGTGTCTGGCTGCTCTTCCAAACAAAAGCTTTGCATTAAGAATTGTACAATAATTTTATAGCAGAGGGAAAAATGGAGTTCCAAAAACCAAGACAGTGTTACCCTTTAATTTATAGAATCAGTAGATTTGGTTGGAAGGAATATCTGGTGGTTATCTGGTCCAACCTCCTGCTTGGATAAGAACTACTGCCAGTCCTAAATCAGGTCAGGTATGGTTTTGTCTCAGTCTCAAGTCCCAGTGATGGAGATTACTCTCCCTCTTGTCTTGGCATAACCTGTTTCAGTGCTTCAGTGTATCAATGTTGCTAATAAGTAGTCTGAACATAAAAAAAAANAAAAAAAATCCCAAAAAAACCAACCAAACTGTGATCACTTCTTCTAAGGACTGTGCTGAAGTTCACCAGTCTCCATAAGATCCAGAATTTCTATTGACTAAGTTAATGCTTCTAAATACTATGAAACTGTTACTCATCATTGAACGTTGTTTAAATTATTGTCCAAGAAGTCGCAAAACTACAAAACACTGACAATGCTATGCACAAACACGTACAAAAAATTACAGAAGTATTTCTTAAAAGCTTGTTCTAAAATACTTATTAAATAAATAAATTTAAGGGCTGATGAGTACTGGGAGGAGACCTCACACTTTGAAAGTTAGGTGATTCCAAGAATGAATTGTTTTTGAAATCTATTTGAATTGTGTGATTTTGAAGCCTAGTATGTATTTCCATTTTTACCTATTGCATCCTGTAAAGAATGTTTTCATTCAGAATGCCTTTGTTTAATTTGACAAGATCTTCTTACAGGGAATATCAGTTGTTTCAAGGATTCTCCATCCTGAACTTTTTATTTAGTGGTACTTATCAAATTTTAATCATCCATTCTTTCTTTCTTCTCTCCTTTTCTTCTTCCATTTCCTTCCTCCTTTCCCTTTTCTGTTCTTTGACTTCTATTTTCCTTTCGTTTAATATCTACAAGTGCCTTTTATGGAAGTTGACTGCATTTTCAAAGATTTGGTATTAAGCAGCTGGCTTGGTCATCATAAAGGTAGTCAAGGAAATGTATAACTAAAAACTTGGAGAAAGGGATATTAAAGAGTGTGTGTTTGAACTATAAATTCCATTGTAGAGATGATGGGAAACAAAATCTATCAAAGCTAGATCCTGGTTGTACACGATTACTGATAGGATGCTAATAAGTACTAATGGCAGGATTTGTTCATGGAATATCCTATTTTATTGTTAAATTAGTATAACAGAAAAATTTGAAGAAGATATCAAGATAATATGGTCTATTTTATTATTTGGAGTACAAATATTTTTTTTCTTAACATATAGCCTAAAAAAATACATGCATTAACTTTTTTTTAAACTCTGCATAGGTGATTTATTTTATATGCCATTCCTGCAAGTGTGTTTCTCTTCTGAATAAAGTTGTGGAAGGTTTAATGAAATGATGATCTATCTCAATAGATCACTTTTCTTCCAGGAATGTTTTCTTTTTTTCCCTGTGTGCTCTGCTGTTACTCTGATTAAATGCAAGTTGAACTAAGGGTGTGTTTTAAATAAATGAACTTCTAAAGAAAATCTATTCATTTTTATACCTGAAGTTTGCTAAATGAAGAACCCCATCTTCTCGATTCATCCTGATACAATATGTTATAAATTATGTTTTCAATCCACAATTTTGCTCTTTTCTAGGCACTTTAGTTTACATTCCTGCTTTCTTTATTTTCATTAATTATAGTACTGTGCCTTTTGTAACTATAATTTTCCCATAGATTACTTAATCTTTTCTGACTAGATTTATTTCAGTCGAAATAGGTATCTAAGAAAATCCCTGAATAGGGATGCTACTTTTGGTTCAGTTTGCATAGTTATATCTCAAAACCCAGCCCAATAAAATAAAAATTAAATACATGGAAGAAAGGAGCTTAACATGGTAATTGTGTTTTAATGTGTTTTATATTAATATTAATAAAATATTAAACCCATTTTTGCCAAATGCATTTTTAATGTCAGCTACTGAAAAGTGTTTTGTAAAGAAATTACTCATGTTAGTGAAAATTAGATTATATTAATTATACCTGATCTACTACACTGTATATCTTTATTCATGGGTAATTATTTGTATTCGCAGTTAAATAAACCACTGATACTTTTATTCCAAAATAATGTAATAATTATACATTATAGTGCAAAGAAGGATGGAAATTCTGGGAACAGAACCATTTTATCTTATGAATAAAATGGTAACATTTGTTTCTGGTGTTTTAGGGAATTACTTAAAGTTAGCTATTGTCTCCACTTTATGCCAGTGATTTCACTGACAGTATTATTTGCTATCATTATCTTTTTTCATAGATTATGCAACTTGAAATATTTTCATTATTACAGTTAATTTATTTGTGTTAGCTGAATTCTGACATTTATAGCCAGATGCTTGAATGAGTATTTATGAAATTAATTGTTATTTGGGCAAGGCAGACAGATGGAACTGAGACAGCCTGGCTGTTTCTGCATATGAATTAAAATTTTGTCTATTGTGTAGCAAAATCGTTCTTTTATTTTTTTCCCCTGTATTTTTCCCCGTGGCAATTTCTAACTTCATTCTGTCAATATTTCTGTGAGCTAACTGTGAGTCTCAGCTAGAAAAAAGACGTTTTATACTCTTCTTCCTACTGTGCAAACACAAAGAATAAACAAAACAGTTGTTGCTTATCCCAGGCAGACAGAATTTGTGCAAAGCTTCTCATATTCTGTAACATCTACAAGAGTCTCAGACATTTGTACAGAACCTTATTACTTTACTGCCTTAAGTTGCCTTCCCATGACTTTTTCTCCTGCCCTTCAAAAGATCATGAGTCATCATCACAAAGAGAAACCTGTTTAATCTTCATAAAAATACTATTCATTTTTTTCCCCCTGAAAGAGATTCAGGTATTTCCAAGGGACTCAGTTTTTCCTTCAGAGCAGTAAACTAACGAGTAGTAGGTGCAGCAAAGTGCCATTAAATCAAAACACTCCACTATTAATGTGCACATAGTCAGGCTGCATTCATCCCCTCTAGTAATATAGATTCAGATTAAAGGGGGAGAAGTAAGGAAAAAAAACCCCAAACCATCCTCAAATTTGTAATACTTCTTTGACAGAAATTCCACTCTGCCACCACAATCTCAGATATATAGGAGTGAAGATGTTACTTCAGCAGCAATATGCCTGAGCTACTTTGTTTCAAAATAAATTTATATCCTGTTCTGTTAGAGCTGACATCCTCAAGGGATTGAATTTGGAACTGCAATAACATTGCCCTACGCAGCAGATACCTCTCCGACAGCAATGTAACAATGTGGTATTTCTGTTAATTGACCTCGTATAAGATCCACTTTGGGATTAATGCAGAGGAACTGTACTGCTAGTTCCCCTAACCTTCTTTTCCTTGGTGATGGTTTATGTAATATATCACAATTCTTAGAAGGTTTCTGAGGCAGATTACTTCAATGAAAAGACAATTTAATATGCGAGACATTTTTCCTCTCATTCTGCTATAATAAAGTAACAGAAACAACCTAGCCCAGACCAGAGAAGCAGCTGGGGATTTTTTTGTTTGTTTGCTTTACTGACTTGGATTTATGGTGCAATTTATTTCACAGCAAATCTTGTGTTAGATGTTGCTTTCCCATGGTTCATTTTGACAACAGTTAAAATTCTGTGAAAATAAAAGGAATTTCTCTAGAAGAAATGCTTGCAAGCTCTATTTTAAATAGCATGAAGTTCTGTGTTTTTCTATCTAACACATTTCTGTGTTTTAATTTATTAGATTTGCTTGAAAATTACAAGAATCTGTAGAATCAAAAGGACTTTATACTTACTCTTTCCTAAACTTTTGCATTAGCCTATTATCACGTAATAGGTTAAACTTAATTTTTTATTCATTAAGGTTTAATTCTTTTCTGTTGCTGTGTTTCTTTTTAATTTCTGGTTGACAAAATTAAAACCCAACCAAACAAGCAACGATATGCATGGCATACCTTGTCAAAAATATTAATAATTTTGTATTAAAGCTTTAATATAGCATACTAAACCAAAACCAATACACCTGATAACTTCTTGTGTCATGATGTTCTCCAAGGGTACCTTGAGACTTAAAGCCTCACTTATAAATGGATAACACTAAGCTCTGAGGTTTTGTGCATCATGTTAATTTATTAACTAACTAACTTAAATTAGATAATTTATTTAATTTGGAGAGTTCACAAGAGACTTTTCTGCTTTTTCCTCTTTGGAGTATTCCTTCCAAAACTACATCTCAATCTAACCAGTCACTGTGTGAATAATCACAGCAAAATCAATCTACAAAATTGAATTATATAGTTAAAGCTCACAGATACTGTGATTAGAAAGACAATATCTACTGATATAACAGCTAGAAGAAAATGGAAAATCTCAAATGATATTCTGAAAGAAAGGGATTTCACTTCCAGTATATCTTGAACTTACAAGCCATCAATAAATATGTCGATGGCAAAATGTACACATATGATATGCAGTGGAGTGGTTCTTTTCACATTCCTGCACTGGATGTGAAAGAAATAAAAACATCCATTGTGGCCAGGGCTATTTTCCTGTGAGAAAAACTTACTTGTATATAGAAAGATGAATAAGCTGATTTTATACTTAAATAACAGATAAACACATTGTAAAAAACCTTAACTAGTTTATGAAGTATTTTCTTCTCATCTCAACACTTCTCAACAGCATGCAGTGAAATTTTCATTTCTCTTATATTACTCTTCAGTCGTACACATTTGTTACGCCCTATAAGACAACTTCTTAATTACTCCAAATATTCTTTTACAACTGGAGTATGTATTCTAATCCACAACAGTTATTTTCTTTGTTTTTCAGGAGGGCACAGTTATGATTTTTCCTACGTATATTATATATACACATCACACCATCACTGATACTAAGTGGGTCCAGATTTTGAGGACATATTATGCTAGCAGATATATCTGGGTTAATTCTACAAATGTAATTGTGAAAGTCATTGTATCTAGACACATAGTGCTCTGCAGGGGATTCTGAAGTATACACTGATTCTTTACATACTGCATATATAAGTAATTTTATTAATTTCTGTAGGTCCCAGGAGTGTTTAGAAAATCGGATCCTTAGGTTTCATGTGGTTAACACATTTGCATTTTCTTAAATGTAGACTCATAGTTGTGCTTTTATGTTGTTTAAATTTTAAAAACATTTACAGTAGCATTAATATTTGGTATGCCCTAAGGTTTCTTTTCAGTGAAATTATTCATCCTTGGAAAATAATCATGGCTGAGAGGCAAGTCAAATACTGCTGCTGCTTAGTTAAGTTTTAAATTTCATCTTAACAGAACTCAATGTTACATCTCCTAATTCTATTCTTATTCTCAAGATGATACATTATTTTTTCATGACATGATTATACTTTAGAATTCAATATTTTAAAATCTCATAAAATGATAAAGCTAAAATATGCTGGAAGACATACAATTCTACTGCTCTATTTACAAGAAAACAGTTATGTTTCAATGGCAAATTCACACAAAATGCCCATAATAGAGTGTGAAATGTAGAAGTTACTGTTTTTCCAAATTGATTAAATCCTTTTAGCTTCACATTTAATGGGAACTTAGTTGGACTGCTGTAGAAACTAAAGAAATAGAAATTCTAATAAATCTGGACTGAAAAGAATAACAAAGAATATGGACAGAAATAATTATGCTTTCATTGAATATATAACTTCAAAAGAGGGCTTAAAGCAACTAAAAAAGTACTCCTTTATAATGAAAAAATTAGGTTCCCTAAGGGTTGATACTGCTGGCTCTGTTTTAAGATATTACACTTCTACAGCCACTTGTAAAACACTACAGCCCCTGCTTTCCTGGGCAAGACAAATGCTGTCATGCCCTTAATCAAGTCCACCTAATTCCCATCCATCCCCTAGTATGAATGTGACATATGGAGGGTTCATCACAGAGCTGGCAAACAGCAAGCAGGCAATTGCTGGAGAGAAAATAAAAGGAATGTTTCTTCTAAATGCAGGGTAGTGTTCCAAGAACCCTGCATGGATCCACATTTCCAAGTGTGTACTCAATATTGCTTTTTAGTAAATACAGTATTATGATATTGTTTATAATGTATTCCCAGAAGGGTTTCCAGAGTCCAACATTATTTTCCTGGATTTTACTTCTAGATTTACTATTGTATTCTTAGTGCTTTTTGGCAAGCTTTTACCCCGTTTTCTGCTTCAGATGGCATCTTTAGGTAGAATCATAGAGCTAGCTTTGTGAATGATCACTGTCAGGAGTTCAGTCTGATTTCTGAAATCATGTCCTAAGTTGCCACCCCTTTTCTTCCAAAGTTCTTTTTTTCTTTTAATCTATAATTTAATTATTGTTACAATTAATTTATAGATTTCCATACACCTCCTCTAAAATATGTACAAACCTGCCTAATTCTTTTTCAGGTCCTCAGTAGATAACTCAGATCTCTTGCTTTTATCATCATAGGCACCTTTCATTTTAGGTCTTGAACATATTCTTGAGCTGGCAGACCAGAGCACCAGAAAGTCACCATCAATGTGCATGTTTTGGAGTGTAGGTGAAGGACAGTTGATACTGCTGTCCATGAAGGAAAAATGACAAGTTATGAACTATATGAAGGTGGCTGGAACATGCATTATGTGCCAGTTGCCAGTAAGGAGGATGGAAAAATTCCATAATTTTTTTTTGCCAGACTCACGTCTCCTATGTGTGGTAGGTTGACCCTGGCTGGATACCACTTGGCCACCACAGCTGCTCTATCACTCACCTGTGAAATTGGACAGGGAGGAGAGCATGTGAAAAAAGGCTCATGATTGGGATAAGGACAGGGAGAGGTTCGTGCATCATGTATCATCATGGACAAAATAGACTCATCTTGGGGAAATTATTGAATATATTATCAGCCAAAATTAGAGCAGGATAATGAGAAGTAAAACAAGCCTTAAAAACACCTTCCCACCATTTCTCCTTCTTTCCCAGCTTTACCTTCTCCCCCACAGGAAGACAGAGAATGGGGATAATGGTCACAGAAACACAGAATCACTGGGTTGGAAGAGACCTTCAAGATCATCGAGTCCAACACATGCCCTAACACCACCTCAACTAAACCATGGCACCAAATGCCACATCCAGTCTTTCTTTAAACACATCCAGGGATGGTGACTCCATCACCTTCCTGGGCAGACAATTTCAGTATTTTATCACTCCTTCTGTAAAAAAAATTTCCTAATATTTCCCTTGACACAGCTTAAGACTGTGTCCTCTTGTTCTGTCAGTTGCTGTCTGGAGAAAGAGACCAACCCCCAGCTGTCTACAACCATCCTTCAGGAAGTTTTAGAGAGTGATAAGGTCACCTCTGAGTCTCCTTTGCTCCAGGCTAAACAATCCCAGCTCCCTCAGTTGTTCTTCATATGACTTGTGTTCCAAGCCCTTCACCAGCTTTGTTGCCCTCCTCTGGATGTGTTCAAGCAACAATGCATTCTCAACATCCTTCCTAAACTGAGGGGCCAGAACTGGACACAGCACTCAAGGTGTGGCCTCACCAGTGCTGAGTACAGGGGAAGAATGACCTCCCTGCTCCTGCTGGCCACACCATTCCTGATACAGGCCAGGTGCCATTGGCCTTTTTGTCCACCAGGGCACATGGCTGGCTCATGTTCAGCTGCTGTCACCAGAACCCCCAGGTCCCTTTCTGCCTGGGCACTGGCCAGCCACACTGTCCCCAGCCTATAACGCTGCAGGGGGTTATTGTGGCCAAAGTGCAGGACTCAGCGCTTGGACTCATTAAACTGCATCTTATTTGACCTTCCCCATCCATCCAACCATTCCAGGTCTCACTGCAGAGCCCTCCTATCTTCCAACAGATCAACACACATTCCCAGTTTAGTGTCATCTGCAAATTTACTAATGAAAGACTCAATTCCCTCATCCATGTCATCAGTCAGTGTGACAGAACTGGCCCCAGCACAGACCCCTGAGGGACACCACTGGTGACTGGCCGCCAGCTGGATACAGCACCGTTCACCACCACTCTCTAGGCCCAGCCATCGAGCCAGTTCTTAACCCAGCAAAGAGTGCTCCTGTCCAAGCCCCGGGCTGCCAGCTTATCCAGGAGTATGCTGTGGGAGACAGTGTCAAAGGCCTTGCTGAAGTCCAGGTACCGAACAGGTACACAACACGCACAGCCTTTCCTGCATCCACCAGGTGAGTCACCTGGTGGGAAAAGGAGTTCATCTCACATTGTTCCTACTGCTGCTCAGGGAGTGGAGTCCTTCCCCTCTCCAGCGCAGGAACCCTCCCATGTGCAACAGTTCTCCAAGAACTTCTCCAGCATGGGTCTCTCTTCCCCAGGATCAGTTCTTCGAGGACAGGCTGCTTCAGTGTGATCCCCCACAGAGTCACAAGTCCTACCAGGAGTCCTGCTCTGGCATGGGCTCCTGGAATGGGTCTGCAGGTCCCCTCCCAGGACTCTGTTCCAGTACACGCTCTCTCAGCATCTATTTACTCTGGTGTGTGCCACTTCCATGGGCTGCAGATGGATCTCTGCATCCCCATGGTCCCTCATATCTGCAGGGGCACTGCTGCATCTCCATGGGCTGCACCATGGGCTGCAGGGGAATCTCAGCTCTGGCTCCTGGAGCCCTGCACGTCCTTCTGTACTGACCTGGGTGTCTGCAAGGCTGCTCCTCTCACAGCCTCATCCTGCTCTTCTCTGGCCAAAAAAACTATAACTTTTTTCCTTCTTAAATATGTTATCACAGAAGGCCACTGTCGCTGGCAGGTTCAGACTGGGCCAGCAGTGGGTCCACCCTGGAGCCAGGTGGGATTGGCTCTATCAGACATGGGAGAAGCTTCCAGCACCTTCTCACTGATGCCACTCCTGTAGCAGCCTCGCTACCAAAACCTGGCTGTGAGAACCCAATACACTGTGCTCACAATCTGAACATAAAATATTGATCCCCATCGAGGTCCTTAATTGTTGCCTGTGGCTTCTCTAACACTGACTTCACCGTTCCTTCAGAAGCATAACTTGCTCAGTCACAACAATGATTTTATGCAAATGAAGAAAAGGACTATTAGCACTCAGCAAAAAAGCTAAGTTTGAAACCAATGTACTGTCAGAATATGAGACTCATAAATTTACAAGTGAAGAAAGCAAATTATGAAATTGTCTTACTTTTCTTTTTATTACTTCGTCAAATTTTATTCCTTTTTTTTTCTTTCCTTTAGCTATGGTTGTTCTGAGCAATTTGGAACCAAACACAACATATGAAATCAAAGTAGCTGCTGTAAATGGAAAAGGGCAAGGAGAATATAGCAAAATTGAGATCTTTCAGACTTTACCTGTCCGTGAGTAATACTTGTGCTGTTAAANTATTATTATTATTATTATTATTATTATTATTATTATTATTATTATTATTATTATATATCTAGATTTGAATTATGATTCACTGTAGATAATGTTTTGGGTTTATAATCCACTCCCCAGTGTACATCAGTCTTCACATTGTTTCTCAGAAATCATGTTTTGTTATTCCACCCTTTCAATTATGAATGAACTTAAATTGGAGAATTTATTCCATTATCTTACATTTTTGAGATTCAGAAAAATCTTTATTTAATATAATGGAGCACAATCCATGAGAGGTACTAGAATAAGGAATTTTTTTCATTAACACTCAGGATATTATCCACACCTAAGAGAAGCGAATTGGCCATTTCTGGAAACATTTCTTCACCAAAATATGTTGCTATTGTTCTGCAAGTATCAAGCCTCAAACAGAAATATTAAGACATGGAAAAAATTATGAGAATAAATTGTTTTAATTGTGATTACATGCATATGAGAAATTCTATGAAACCAATTCTGTATTTGTAATAACTATAGGCTAGAGATTCAGATTAAAATATTAAGGACGAATGAAAAATATTTTTCTCAAATTATCTTTAAATAGAAACAACAGTAAATAAATTAAATACTTAGAAAGAAGAAAAGCAAAGGAACTACCAGATGGCAGTGTATAGTAATCAAACAGACATGTTGAAATACATCAGCAGCTACTGCCAGACCAGTCTGTCATAAATCTGCTGCAACTGAACTGTTTCCTGAATAGGGCATTACTCAGTGTAGCTAACACTGGCCCTAAGGGAATGAACAGTAAAAGTAATGTAACTACAAAGAACACAAATAATTTCTGTGATATTATATTAGATTTTATTTCAGTTTATATTATATTATATTATATTATA
>VZDJ01006092.1:11105884-11146830 GCA_008694505.1 Cyanoderma ruficeps
ATATATATATATATATATGTTATCTGATAGAAAGCTAGATAAGTTTTGTTGTGATCTAAGTTTTATCTATACTTTAATAAGTGTTAAACACAAATAATACAATTATTTCTAAAGGAACAGTATCTCTCTGGGTAAACGCACATTTACAGATATTTTGAAGATAAGACACTTCAGTATATGTTAATTTAGGATCTCTTTCAAAAAATGTAATAGGCATTGCATATAAAAAAGATAATCTCTGGATTTTTGACTAGGAAAGGGTATTAAAGTGGCTGTTATTTTTTTTGAGTGCATGTTTAAGACTACCTTTGTCTTCTCATTATAAATAAGACATTTCATTTTAGTTTTGAAAATATTATTCTTTACATTTACTCTTAATATTGACTTCTCTAAGATGAAGTTATTCTTAGATAACTTTTTATCTAATTTGATTTGGTAAATTTATTGGAGAGTAAATTTACTTTAAATTTGAAAACTGAATTGCAATTTAGAAATCTCACATAGGATTAAAGGTTATGCTTAAGTTGTGCATGCTTTTCTGTAGGAAAGTGTCTTTTAAACTTCAGTGTGAGTAGCAGGTTACACATTGCTGAATTTATGACTAAATGATTTTGGAGAGAAATTCTATTTAAAACTTTTGTGAGTCAGAAAGTCTCAAAGAAATGAATAATTCTTTCATAATTCACATAATTTTGTTTCCTTGTTTGAGGGATCCACATTAGAACATATTTCATGCACAGTATTTAACATTCCTGTAGAGGCTGTTTTGTAGTGCCTGGAATGATCATACTGATTTTAAGATTTTGATTAATATTACTATGGACAAGTTTCTAGCTGTAATTTAAGACTTATCTCATTGATGAAGAATTATTATTACTATTACTATTACTATTACTATTACTATGACTATTANTATTGCTATGACTATTACTATTACTATTATTACTATTATGTACTGTTTGTTTCCTTATTTAGGGGAGCCAAGCCCCCCTTCAATTCATGGACAACCAGAGAGTGGCAAGAGTTTCAAACTTAGCATAACTAAACAAGATGATGGAGGTGCCCCCATACTGGAATATATCGTCAAATATCGAAGTGTAAGTATTTCAGTTAATATCTGCTTTTAATGCAGAGAAAATTGTTGATATTATTTGAAATTTACCAAAGTGGTTTGCATTCCAGAAAATAACAATAAAAAAAAGAAAAAAATATAGTATGTTTTCTTTTGTAAACCAGTTGAAGATGCCAGATTATAAAATAAAAATTGAAAAAAAACCCCATAAAATGCACAGCTATTTCTAAAGGTATATTGAAAATTCATCTTATAAAGAAAACTCTATTCTTTTTTGGTTGCATAGTAAAAGTGGGACATTCGTGTTCAGCTTTTAAAAACACAGTAAATTAACAAACGTTAAAATTACACACTTAAAGGTTGTTTGAACAGCAAATTTTTAATTTATTTTAAATGCATCTGTATTGATAGAAAGCTACATTGCAGTGCTCCATATTAATTGTAAATTACATTAATTAGCTCATCATGTTTCATATCTTCTATCTGCCCGACTTCTATATCTTATCTTACAAAAGCCAAATAATTGGCACATGGTTGAGTTTCAGGGAATTTCATGAGTTTCAGGGCACATATCTGTTCTTAGACAGCCACTGAATAGAGCTTTTTGGCATTCTGTCATCTAGACAGCTCTGTTTTGGTGTTCTCTCATCAAATCTGGTAAGTTTAGAAAATGTGCTTTTCTGCAGTATATAATCTATTAAAAAAAAAAAGTTGTGTGGGTTTTTTATTACTATTGATAATGTAGCTAAAATACACTTCCTGATGCACTATGTTTAGAAATTATTGGATTGAAGAAGTAGCTGCAGAGCTCACTGAAGTGATGTGTTTAATTCCAAAGTGTGCATTTTTTAAAAATCTCCTTTTATAGTACTTTTATCTGAGTAGACCCATTTTACTGGAGTGTTACAGCAGAATTTCATGTCCATTAGGAGTCTAGAAAATTGGGAATGTAACATTGGATATCTAGGCATGTTAAATGGAAGATATGAATGGTTTCCTCATTCACAGAAGGAAGCAATTTTTTAGAAATTAACTATAGAACCTGTTGGAATATCACCAAAAAGGGAAAAAAAAACCCACTTCCTTAACTTGTAATAGGTTTTTGTCACATCTCCTGTGTCTGCAATAATGTAACTTTTTGATGATAGTCTAGGGAGTATCGGAGTGCTAAACCTGGTATGTAAAATTATTCTCCTATGCTAAATATAGCCAAAGAACATTAGTAGCTTCAATTTAATTGAGAAGCATTTGGTAGCATTCTTCAGAGTAGTCTGAGGGATTGACCAGAAGTTATTCTGCTATGACTGATTCTGAAATCTTACTTCACCTTCTTAAATGACTTTCCATCCAGTGGATACAGATGACATAAAAGAAAAGTAGACAAAGAAGTAGCAAAGAAGATAAGGGCAGTAAAATATGCTATACAAGATAAAAATAGAGTTTTGTAGGTTTGAACTTCCTAGTTAGATTACAATGCCTTTAAGTATTTACCACTGAGTACAAAATAAACTTTTCAGATATAATACCTTCATGCAGCATATGGATTTTAATCTGTTTTTATTATTAAAATAAGCTAAATTCTTTTGGTTCTATCCCAAAAATTTTTAGAAATCTGATTTTGATCTGATGTTTTGACTAAGGTACAATATTATAGTATAAAAGATGACTTTTCCTGTGTGTTGTTGGAAGGTAAATGTGCAGTTTAAGCAGTAACTGGAAATTTGAATGGTTACTGAAGAAGATAGCTTTTCCTTGGACCACGAATCCTTATATCCTTGAGCTTCCAGTTGAAAAAGCAATTTGACTAAATTAAAGGCCTTTCTACAACAAAAGAAACAGAATAATTTTTTGGTGTTTTAATCAGAAAGAATAAATGCTATTTAAAGTTCATAATTATCTGTTGACTGCTTCTCTTCTATCTTCCCCAATGGTCGTGTTTAATAGCTTTCCTATAACTCTTGCCAGCACCAGGACCAATGTATTTGCTTGCATGTTTGAAGAGCATATATGATAACCACCCATACCTCAATGGCTGTTTCTTCAAAATGTTAATTCGCCCATGTTTAAATTTTATACAGACATTTTTGTAAAACTGGGGGAAGGACAGCATTAAAAATATTAAAGCAATATTACAGCCTGGTTGTGGGCAATCGGTAAGTTTTTTTCTGCAAATCATGTATTTCATTCTGTTGAATATTGCTTTCCTAGCATCAGTTTCTTCATATTATGAGCAGTAATTACTGACTGCAATCATATAATAGGCAGCCTGACATGTTCTTCTGTATTCCAGAGCATTAGGTACTGTGCAATTTTTATGATTAGCAGCCTCAATTTTTTTTCATGCTGTTGCACTAAGAAAGTTGAGACAGCCTGACAAAGTTTCACTGATGGAGTCTGAGGCTGATGGCGTGTATTGGCTTCAAAGTTACCTTAGGAAGGAAAAGGAAGGGAGAGAATAAAACAAGGGAAAATTATTCCCCAGTAGCCAGCTAGAAAGAGCAGTGATGGGAATTCTCTAGGGAAGCATGCTGTCTGATTTCAGACATGACCAAATGACCACACGTCTCGTAGGAGCTCTTTAATATTTTTTCATGGGGGCCAACTCAAGCCTCCTTTGGTTCTTCTGCTTATGGTGCTTCCAGAGTTGGTTAGGATACCCATGATGACCTGCTGGTGTTTCACAACAGATGTGAAGCTTTATCCATGTAAATCATGGAAATGTGTACTGAATTTGTAAATGGCTGTTATCTGATAGGGCATTTACCAAGTACCAGAGTAATAAATTAAAATTGAGAGGGGAGAGTTGAGGAGACAAGGAGGGTCAGGAGGAAGGAGCAGTTGGGATGCAGGGGAGCAGCTGTCACTGCAGCTCCGGGCAGGGAGGTGACCAGGCACAGAGGGACAAGAGAAAGGCAGGCTACAAAGCAGCCTTTGCTTTGTAGTGTTTACATTGCTTAAGCTTACTTCAGAATGCTTAAAAAGAGAGTCTGAATTAGGTGTCAAAGCATTTCTATATTGCCAGATTACCAAAAGCAAGCTAGGGAAAAAAATTTGGAATTAGAATAATAAAAATAACACTCTATAATGATTATGAATCTTTTGATAGAAGCAAGAAAAATTTACTAAAGTGACTGGTTTTTACAGGCCTAAAAGTTGTTCACCTGCTTTTGACCTGTGACAGGGCTGCTATTAATGCTCTGAATTTTGATGAATAAGAGTTTTATAGATTATGTGCTTCACTTTGAAGCACATTTGCTCTCTTTTGACTGTGTTAATGTAGGACATGTTAATTTTGTTCCTTCATGGTGGGTTTTACAACAAATGTTATAGATATAGAATATTTCAAAAGAGATAATTTCTCATTTACTCCCACTCTGAGATGCCTAGCAAGAAACAGGTAAATGCTTTTATATCTCTAGGTTCCAGTCTACCTGCCATATCCTCTGACTTTCTGTGCATTTTAACATCATGTGTATTACCCGCTGTTTTGTGCTTGGTTCAGTATTTACCCCTGAACTTTATGACCTGTATTAACCAGCCCTAGAAATCCCCAACCTAATGAAATTAATTCTTGTGAAGTTACTGCTTGAATGATCAGATTTTCTTCTGTGAGGATTTCTTGATATTTTTTCCTGACAGCTTTTAAGACCGTGTGGTGTCTCCTGTCCATTTTTTCATCACAGGGACCACCATAATAAGTCTGTTTGAGCCGAGCTTTCAGCTCAACAATTTAGAGAGGATGGAGACTAAGGGAAGAGTTGAAGGAGGTTAATGACTTTTTTTGACTTTTTATGAGATCTCGAGACTGTAATTTTGGATACAATATAGAGTGGCCATTAAAGAGAGACATGTTATTTTCCAGACTTGTAAACTGCTGCCTAAACAGCAGATTGGCCTTACTTCCACTGTTGGCAGGTGTGCCCTCAGTTTTGAGAAGCAGTCACGTCATGGTATACTGGAGTTTTACACTGCTTTGTTTAGGTTTTGGTTGCTTTTGTGACTTTTTTTGTTTCAGAGGGGTGGTTTTGTTTTTGTTCTTGTCAGGGTATTTAGATGATTAGGTTACAGCTGTCTTAAAAACCTAGCTCTTAGACTGTTCTTAAATAAATCAGGCTGATACTTACATTCTTAAAAAAAATATGAAGCCAAAACTGTATAAAGCCAATATATACACATTTAAGAAATAATGATGTGAGGATTTTGTGGTTGATTTTGTTTTGCATTAATATAAGGATGAAGAGTAATGGAAGTAGGCAGTAAAATCCCCAGAACTGCCAGTCACTGGCTGGGTTATCAGTGGCCTTTTGTAAAGGAGTATTTCTGCATAATATGAAATGAAATAAGATGCAAATAACAGAATATTTTAATCTATGAGATTGCAGATCCCATCACAGTTTCTGTAAATGTGCATTTGTTGCTTGATATTACTGATTATTGCAGACACTTATATTAATTCACCCCCCGAACTAGACTACTAATTTAAAACTTTCATTCCTTTTATTGTAGAACACTGTGCATATGTAGAACTTTCTATAAATTTTAAGTATTAATAACAGAACAACCTAATAAGGTATGAAGTGATCTCTTATGGTTCTCTCTTCTGCTCCTTGAGCTACAATTTAAAGGATCCTATATTAAACATGCAGATTTGTGCAAGATTTACCTGGCAGACCCATGATTTATGTTCTCATCACTCTTTTTCCATTTCTACACTTGTAGTAAATCAAACATGGACACATTCCTGAGCTCTGCTTAGGGGAAAGTATTGAAAATGCAATATAGCTGAAATAACAGCTATAATGAAGGACAAAAAAGTTTGGTGTTTTTAGGTTTGGTTTGGGTTTTGTGGGGTTTTTTTGCTTGGCTTTAGAACACACCTTTCTTTCCAGATACTTTATTCCTCTTCCTCCTAACTTGTGTTTGTCACTTTTCAAAAAAGTCAGGCACTCAGAGCTTGGACTTTATTTCATTTATCTCAATTCACCTATTTGGTTTCAGTTTTAACTAAATTATGATATCTCTGGCATAGCATATGCAGGTATCCTGTTACATTTCAACTCATTCATTATTTTTTGCCTGACCAAGTTGTAGAACACCTGCCTTTTCCCTTGTTCTTCTGTCTGCAGAAGTGCAGCCTCATTCTGTTCAGCACTTTTTTGTCTTTATGTGTTTCTGAAACTCTTTGGAATTCCCTAGTATATTCACGTGGCATTTGTGCACAATACTGAGATTATGTAGGGAACTTCCGATTCATGTTGATATTCTTTGGAATCTAGCTGTATTTTTTCTAACTCCTCCCATACCTCACCAATTTAAATAGCCATTAAAATACAGTGCTACGTAACACTGTAATTCCTAATATCACTAAGGAATATTTTCACGTGCATATTGCAATGAGTATTAGCTCCTCTTTCAGCAGTGTTGTGCAGAAATATATTTTGTAAAAAGAGTTTAGTACAGTGATGACGTGAGTGGATTCACTCAGGGTCAAGTCAAGTGATTACAATAGAAAGTATCCATCAGTATATGGGAAAATATCCTTTACAGAAAATACCATTCTCACTATATGATGAGGAAACTGCTTTTACTCCAGTGTATGTAGGTTTTTTTTCATGATTTGCGATGGACCTACCATTCTGCTGTTTTTGATTAGACTATCACTACGCCCAATAGGAGCTTTCACCTGGATGCATATATTTCTGAAAACAGGTTTTGTTGGATTTTAGTCATTCTCAGAACTGTCATGTGACAATAACAATGTTATTGCAGAAAAAGAAAGAAAGTTTATGAAAAGGTGAAGTCAGTGTGGAAAAGTCATCAACCTCAGAGCTGATCACAAATAAATTATTGCAGCAGTGCACAGAAGGGAATTTAGTGTGTCCTTTATTTTCTGAAGACTGGGGAGAAAAAAGTCATAAGAAATATGATTGGTCCCTGAATTCTCTAAATTAGATGCTATTTTCTCTGAAACCTGGATCAGTGAAGAGCAATATGCTTCAGCAAAGAGCCTAAATATAAGCTGCTGGGTAGTGTACAGCCAAAAAGTTATACTTTCAAGTATAGTTATACTTTCAAGTATAGTTATAACTTTCAATTTAGCTTTAAATTTTACCATGTGGTTTATACCCACTGATTGGGTCTGTGTTGCTGTATGGTTTGGCTGGCCAAGATTTATTCTCTCCAGAGATATTTTGGCCATTTATTGCACCTCAGTGTCCCATAAGAGTAGGAATGCATGGATTCTTACTGACTGCTATTGGTCGTCCTTTGAACAAGATGATTTTTTTGTTTGACAATATGTATTGTTTTATCCTTCTACCTATTTATGATTGTGTAATTTCTACTTGTATAAAAAATATCTAAATGTATTATGCACTCAAAGTGGCAACTGCAAAGGTAAGATTTATGAAATGCGAGAGTTAAGTTTGCAACCTAAGTCCTCATTTGTTCCCTTTGTATAGATGTCTTAATTACCTGAACTAAGTGAAATTATGAGAATCCTTTTTTGTCTAGAACACCATCCTAAAGACTTGCATGTATCCTCTCACAGATGTAGACATAGTACTTCATACTTTCTCAATGATGTTCATATTCTTGCGTACAACCTGGTTTGCGAAATATCCTTATATTGTTACAATTAGTATATATTTTCATTAAATAACTAATGTATGATACAAGCACAGCTGGACTCATGAACAATTGAAGAGTGAGTGTCATGGCAAGTTTCTTTGAATGAATATTGATCAAAATGTAATTGAAATGTCTGTATAGAATAAACTTTTTACATAATTCATTTTTAGCATTTTATCATGTAAGTGATTAGCCTGCTGTTCTATAACATAAAAAACAATATTTGAGCAAAGAAAAATTTGAAGCCAAAAATTTTAAAAGGGTTGACCACAAAATTCTCTAAATCCACATTGTGGAAACATGATAAGGAGTAGTCAAAATAACAAAAAGCCTAAGTACTCAGAACTCCAAAATTAGATTATTTCAGACAAATACAAGAGTTTGGGAGAATTGAAACAAATATTTTCATCTTTACAGAAAGATAAGGAAGACCAGTGGCTAGAGAAAAAAGTACAGGGTAGTAGAGACCACATTATCTTAGAGCATCTTCAATGGACCATGGGTTACGAAGTACAAATTACAGCTGCCAACAGACTGGGCTATTCTGAGCCAACATTGTATGAATTCAGCATGCCACCAAAGCCCAACATTATTACAGGTAAGTTAATTCCATCGTGCTTTCTCTCTATGAATTATTTCCAACTCATAGTACAGTATGCATAGTTGAGCATAATGTAACTCAACTCTTGGACTGGAAAAATGTGAGACCCCAGACTTTATTATCAGCAAAAATTTGATTCAGGACCTTTAAATGGGACCCTGTCTCCTACTTTTCTTTCAGTAATAAAGTAATTTTAAAGTATAGAAGAAACATTGATTCTTCAAGCCTGTTGATGGCACTTAACAAGAAATACAGTATTTAAGATACACCAGATTTTCAAGTCCCCTTATACTGCCTATTCTCTCGTAAAGCCAGTTATGTGCTACAATGTTTGATTTCAGTCTTATCTCTACATGTGCTTTGAGCTACATATGTAATAAAAACATTTATTTTAGTGTCCAATGAGGTTAAGGCTTCAAATAGTCTTGCTTAGATACTGTCTGAATGATTCACCCTAATATAGTGATCAAACAGTCTTCTATGAGGCTGATTTACAAAATTTGAAATCTATAGAAACTTTGTTCATATTTTTAAGAGTGTAAATAGGAAGGTTTGAAATTCCATTTAAGAAAAAATGCATTTGTTAGGAGTGAGTAAGCATTAATGCTTCCCAATATAAGGTTTTATTTTGATGCAACAATGAAAAATTATTTAGCTTACAATAAACCTAAAATAAGGTATTTTCAGTAGTAATGTGAGTAATTTTAATTTTATAAAGAAAATGCTATGAGGAAGAGATTTCAAACTTTTAATTAAAATTATGAGCTACAACTTTAATAGTTATTTCCAAATTAAATCAGTATCATCACTACCACTTGAAAAATCAGATTCTAAATCCTCTAACGTAGTATTTTCTGACTGCCATTTTTCAAATTGTTAGTGTAATAGAATCAACAAAAAACTTACCACATAAATACAAAATACAGCAAATATATTAAAATTTAGACCATATCAATACCTGTATTTCAATCTGAACACCTGACTAGCATTGATACAGTGCCAGAGAGCTGAAATAAGTCATGGACTAGCATGCCATCAGAAAATTTTGAAATAACTGGCTATTTTTTTTCTTGTCTTTTGTGAGTTTTCTTCAAATATATTTTCAGGAAAGTTATCTCAAGATCTCTGCAACATTTTTGAATATTCCATTGCAGTTGTTTTCTTTTTGTTGTTTTCTTTTTTAATATTGGCAACATCCTCACCGTTTATTTATTGAAAAGAAAATGCATTTTTAATTCATTCGTAGACTCAGATCCAGTTGTAGTACAAGTATTTGCTTTATGCACTTGAAGTAAAGTTGATTTGCATCTTGATTGAAATTCAGGGTCTCAATAGGTTCTGTGTACTTGTTTGTAAACAGGCAGAGCCTTGTGATTGCTATCATTCAGAAATAAAATTTCCCATGATTGAAAAAGAAAAGGGTAAAAGAAATGTAGGGAAACTCCTTGTCCCAAGGAAATAAAAATATCTGTCAAGTAGAAAAATAAGTAAAAACTTACTTAGGGAAGGGATAAGTCATTTTTCAATTTTGCATATTTGAAACAAAAATATTATTTCTTTTCCAATATGTTCTAACTTTAGCCTTTTATAATTATGTAAACTATTCCATACTATTGCCACAGCCGCTGTAACAGAGAAACTTAATTCTCCTCTGTAAATGATAACATAGGTGGTCTCTAGACATTCAAGTAAAAAGTAGCTTAGTTAATTTAATTTCAGAAGAAAGAGCATTTCTCTCTAAAAACAGTTTTAGAGGTGCTTAGGGGCTTTTTCCTTTCAGTGCTCTCCCATAACCTCTAAGTAGTTGTAAGAAGTCTGTTACACTATTTAACTTCAAGTCTTCTTTATATGAATCACTACTGCAATTATGATTGTGGAACTAATTAGTTTCCTTGACAACTGTTTTTTGAAAGCCTGAGAAAGAGTGTGAAATTCCCATCATAAGAACATTCTGTAGGCGATTTTTAAAAGTATGTCAAAAGGCATTTAGAATCGGTGGAACAATAATGTTCATATTCATAAGTCAGCATGATTATCTTGTTTTGAAATGGCATAATATTGTAATCACAATGTAATATTGTATACATATATATATAATGCTGCAAAAATTTGAATGTTATCTATTCAAATGTAATTGATTTGGTGTATAAAATGCTTACATTTGAGCAGAAATATTCTTTCTGATGTCAGTCAACTCTGATGATGAACTATTTGTTTGAGGCTTTGGTATTAACAGCTAGGTGTCTCCAGATGAGTTTTGAAAAGGACATAGGCAACAAGATTGAAAGTGGGTAGACTCCTGAATGAAATTTGCATCATTTGTCCTGTGCTCTGTTAGTAGCTACTGTAACCGAGGTTTCCTTTCATATTATTAATGTAATTATTGAAAAAGCCTCCAAGACTCCTGAAGGTTTTAATCTGTACTTGCCCAAATCTGTGGCACTTCAGCTGAACTGAGTGTTTATATCTGGCTCTAAATTTAAATAGAAATAAATCTGTAGACCCTATCTATGCAATTTCATGGATATTACTTATCCCAAGAGACTTTTATGATCTTCTAAGTATCTTGTTGGTTAACTATACATAACATAATACCCTGGTGAAGTGTGTGCAAGCTAATGCAGTAAATCAAAGAACTGAAGGGAGATGTAAGCAAGGGTATGTTGGTTGTCCTTCAGTGGGTGCTTAGTAGGGAAATAGCAGTTGTCACAAGAAATGAAACTTTGCTTCTTAATTTTTTAGAAGGAGATTGTGCTTTCAAAAGCCATTGGCTGTCAGGCAGTAGTCGTAAGCCCTGGGATCAGGAACTGGAAGCCAACACTCTACTTAGGTGAATATACAACTCCTGTGGGCACTGAATCCACAGCTACTACTTCCTAGGGAAGTGTGCAAGTACCAGCTTCTGGCTGCCAGTCAAATTCCATGATAATACAATATGATGATCTTACAGTAATGTTCTTAGGTCTGGAAGGAACTTGAGGCTGCAAATTGCTCTCTGGCGTCAGGGAGGTGCATGAATGAGACAGACATTCATTTAAATTTTCACATGGTTGGCCTCAGCAGCCTCCAAATGTAGATCTACTTTATTTAATAATGTGTGTTCCTAGGCCTGTAACACAGTGTCCATTCACTGACTCATTCAATTAGTTCCTCAGATTTTTTAATCCTTTTAATGAAGGGTTCCTGGTTTTCTGAAGGGTTTATCAATGAAAATTTGCACTGACTTTGAGAAATGCCCAGCAAACCTTCTTAAAACATTTTGCTTTAAATATCTGCATGTATAAAGTTATTAATGTATGTATATACATATATACACATGTGTATATAGATTAGTGAATTTTATATTTATGTATCTATATATACACCATTTTTCTTCCTGTTTTTTTAGCTATTTTTTGTGGTCACAATTCTATATCTCTATTTCACATTTCACTTAGGCATATGAACATGTATTTTAGACTTGTGCTTGGAGAAAGTGTGACAGTCTTAAATGTAGTATTTTATGTGTTCCAAAATCTCACTAAGGATGTCAGTTAGCAATACTCGCAGGCAGGTACAACTTTAACCTCAGTGTGTTTGCCTCTGAGTGAAGTATTTATCACACCTTTAATGCTGATTTATAATGTTTTATAAAATTTTCTTCTGGCTTATCTGCTGTTGAGCTTCTAGTCCTATGGGATTCTCAAAGGAACTGTGTGATCTTTACCTATGTTAGGAGAGCATGGACTGACCTCTGCAGCCATAGAAGATCCTGTCTTTGTACCCCACAGCTGGTACAAAAGTGTCCAAATCTGTTGTCATTCTGAACCGTTACAGTTGCAACCTAAAAACACATGCACAGGTTTATATTAAATCTCAAAAGAAGATGGAATAGGAGGTGCTAAAAAAGATCCTTTCTGCAAGTGTTAAATATATTTTCAGGCATTACCTGCAGATTTATGAAGGTGCCATTTTCCACAGACTCTTATCTAGTCAATGCTGTTACTTTAAAAGGGCAGTAGATATATTACAAATGCTTGAAAGTTGTGTTTTACCACAGTTTTTTTTTCTTCTTCACTAGAAGTTAATAACTTGGTGCAATAGTGGGAAAATGATATAAAAACATTTGGGGATAACAAGAACCTCTTAAATCCATTTTTCTTACTTTGTGCTATTGGTTGTTTGGGGTGTTTTTTTTTTTTTTTTGTTTCCAATACTGCATGAAGTGTGAGAGTAATATTTTATTTGCATGCCTGAAAATGTTTTTATCCCTTGAACATCTTATTTATTTTTTTTTCTGTGCATGCTTATCACTAAACTTTAAATCATATCGTGTGAGGCAAAAGAGGGATGATAATACATAGTATTTTCTCTCATCACCACCAATAGCAAAGATGATAATCACCATGTCAAACATGATTTTTATCAGTAGTTTTTAAAAAAAATACAATAGGATCTGCAATGGTGATGTGAGTGAAAAATAAAAGTATCTCTTATCATTGTTTCAGGTATGTGTATGTATAATTGGGGTTACATTTATGTATATACATTTTATGATGTATTACTAGAGCTTTTGAGGTATATGGACAGCATTTTGTAAGAATAGAAGGTAGGATAAGGTTTTTTGTCCAGAAACTCAAAATTACTGATTACAGCAAAACAGAAACAAGTTTCCCTCATTCTCACAGTTTTCTTTCAAGGCAAGAATTTTCCTTAATTTTTTCTCTCAGCCAAGCAGTAAGTGAACTTTTGGGGATAGAAATAAGTGCCATATGATCCCGTATGTGTAGCTGGGCTAGGTTTTTGTTGCTGTCCCCTCTTGTAATCAAAGAGCATATTCCCTTGCTGCACCCTATCTCTTACACCCCTTCAATCCACAGGCTGTGTGGGTGCCCTGGCACAGTTTCCATGGCTGTGAAGGGCATGGCCCCTTTCTCTGAAGGGTTGACTTGCCCCTGACCATGCATCCACTAAGAGAAGCCAGAAAGCCACCTTCCTCACTCATGATCTGTTCTCCACCATAAAAGTATCTAACATTTGTTGACTGACCACTCCTACGGTCAAACTTCCAAACTGAACAGCTTTTGTGTCCTTTGAAACATTTTGCCTATATTTTAAATCATTTCATATCTGTTTGAAATCAGATTTTATGTGATTACAGCCGTGCCTCAAGGTCAGCATATCACATGAGAGCAGGCTCGCATGGCCAAGGCCTCTGCTGTCATTGCCATTAACCTTTCTTGCCTAGAGAGCACATTGCTGCCTCTTGTTAAACTTGGTGTCCAACAGGACCCCCAGGACCTTTTCTGTAAAGTTGCTTTCCAGCTGAGTGGTCCTCAGCTGTGAACTGGTGAGGATTGCTTTTTCTGAGGGGCAGAGATTTGCGCTTCCTCTTGCTGAATTTCCTGATGTCCGTGTCATTTCTCTGGCCTGCCGAGGTCTCTCTGGCAGGCAGCACAACTGTCTGGTTCTTCAGCCACTCCTCTGGCATGTGTGTCATCAGAAAAGTTGCTGAGGGTACTCTGTGCCCCATCACCCAGATTGCTGCTGATGATGAACAGGATTGAAACACATATTGACCCTGCGATCTGACTCCTGGTATCTATTCTCAATTCTAGGAGACGTTATGTTTCATCATTTAAAAGTTAGATTAGGGTCATTGTGGGGACTTTTAGCCTTCTTTTGTATTCTCTTTCTGTAGAAAAAGCTAGAAAGGCTGCCAGTAGATACTTGAGCCAGGACCAAATTTTGTCACTTGTGGCTTAAAAACTGCCTGTGTAAATCTCCATAAAAATACTAGAATTTTTCAGGATTGGTCTGATTTTAAGCCTGTGGTTTGTGACAACAACACTGCCTTTCTCTGTGTGCGCGTGTGTGTGTGTAGATGCAGAAAAATCCATCAGATTCTGATAACTTTTGAATATAGCTGACAATTTCATTAAATTTGTCAGATAATGGAGGCTTCAACATTAAAACATTCCTGTAATTTCTTTATAAAGTCTTATCTGAGAACAGAAGTAAAATTCTCTGTAGTGCAGTAGGCAAAATATTGTATTAAACCTTCACATGCTTCTAAAAATTGGAATGATTTGGAAAAGAATAATTGAAATTTTCTGACCCTTGATCCTTGCACCAACCTGGACAGCTGCAGTAAATTTAAACCACAAAAGAAAAAACACAGAAGAAGTTTGAAAGATTTTTACAGGTAAAATTTCTACTCCACGGATCTGAAATTTTTAGCTGATAATTAGTAGCTCTCTAGTATGACTTTGTGCATTACAGGATTTCTCAGTCTGCTTCTACACATCTGACTAGCTGGGGTTTTAGCTAAATCTAAAATGAAGAACAAAATGCAGGAGTCAAAAAGGAAAGCCTGTGGGATGTCAGTCTCCTTGGAGCTCTGCTCATATTCCCAAGGCAAGGAAGAGCTGCAGTATTATCCTTGTGGAGTTACCTGGCTCATTTTCTCATAGGCTGAAGGATACTGTAATTCCAAAATAAGAATTTGAAATGAAGGCTTTTGTCTGACTTTTGTTCAGATGAGCTAAAAGTGTAAAGTAATTTCTTCAGGCAGTATTGCTGTGATGGAAGAATAATTTTGGTATTTTATTTTCTGAAGAGTATAGAGAGATGAAATTTATCTTTGAGATCTCCTGCTTTGAGAAAAGAAGTTGTTAGGACTCACACCAATCAGATTAATTAATATCTAAAACTTCAGAAAAAGAAAAACCCTCGCAAAACCAAATTGACTTTGTTTTGCAAACCAGTACTAAAATTTTCTGAATAAGACCCATTTCTCATCAAATCCTGGAGATGATCATTGTTGAAAGTGATAGGGTATGTTCTTGCTCTAGGCTAAACCCAGCTGTTTGCTCCATCCCCTGCAAAGACTAAAGTTATGACATGAAAAGGGACAGAAATCCCTCTCTAAAATTGATAGAACTTATTTGATATGAATCAGAGAGAGACACAAAGGCTTGCACCATCAAGGATGTTAACAGGAAAAAAATACACTATTTTTTTATAAAATCTAATTCTTATGGTACAGCTGTCACAGACATTTACTACCACGGAATAGCAGAGGAGCAGCAATCAAAGAGCTATTCCGTATTCTCAGAATTCCTGCTTCAAAAGGAATTTATTTTTTTTATTTTGTCATATGAATTTTAGTTTGCTTATTTTTTGAATGCTATGAAAAAAAAAAGAAAACCACTACAGATGTTGAATGTTGAAGTACAAGGCCACTCTTTATAAATATGATACTTTAATCATTATTTGTTGAAGGTAATTGCTAGCATTATGATGCTTTCTAATTAAAATAAACCTGAGTGCCAATTAAAAGATGAAATGCTTAAGTATATTCTCTAAAAATATTTAAAAGCTGAATTACTGAAGTAAATGCGGAAGTTTAATGTGCTCAAGATTTGTGTGGGTTTTTTTTCTGTGAGTATATGGACCAAACTATTTAAGTCTTAAGAAAGGATCTGGTTGTGAATTTTGAACGGCCTGAACACAATATGTATCATTGAAAACAGCACGGTAGAAATATGGGTGAGGATGGAACAATGTCCATAATCATTCTTAGTTTATTTATATTGCTGCCTTTTCCACTTGATAAGTATCTACATATGATAGTTTTCACACGTATATTTGGGCAAGAACAAGGACATTTGTGTGATAAGCAGGTGATGCACTGGTTAAATATTATGCCTACAAGACTAGATATAGCTTTATAGTTTTCATCTGCTTCCATTAAAATTTCTTAAATCAGTCTTTATTTAAAAAGACGTAAGCAAGGTTATTGCTTATACTGCATAAGGTTTTATACATTTTAATTTCTTTTGAAGTCTTTTTCAAAATATTAGTTTAACACTGATATTAGTCACTACCAATATAATTATTGTGTCACTGTAGCTGGAAAAAATGGTCAATACACTATATATTGCATAAATTTGACTGTGTCATTTGCCAAAAAGTGAATCTTCAATATAAATAGTTTTAGAAAAAGTATATTCAAACTGTGTAATTTTAACAAGACATACTGTGAGGATGTGAATGTCTAAGAAGTTGCTTTGTTCCAACCCCAGTGTCAAAGTCAGTATCTAATTAGCCAGCTTCATGTGCTAATTGCAAGGGTCATTCATATTTTAATTGGACCTGTGTCCATATTATTGAAGCCAGTTTTCATGGTGGCCCATTGTGAATTCCTAAGACAATTAAGGAACAAGATAAAGCCATTAGCAAGGAGAAACTGATAAACAAGTTTGTCTCTTGCATATGGTTGGAACCTTCTTTTTGTGTAATTATTGACAAGTTTTAGTTTCTCCTTTCAGCCTACAGGCTGGTGTTTCCCCTTGCTTTCAATACTCTTTGCTTTAAATAGTGGTCTCTAGTTCTGATAGGAGCTACATGGCAGTTTTGTGATCTCCAAGTACCTCCAACATAAAAGTCAAAATTGTATTTAGATTGGGATTGGCTGAATGGTCTCAAGGGGAAGCAAGAAACATGCTTCAGGCTAAGCACTTAAATTATTTTAAACAGTTTACTACTTTGACTGCTGCAGAGGACCTCATTGCTGCTATGGAGGCACACCTTTTCCACAGTTTTAGCACTATATTATACAGATTTTGCCAGGATACTTAAGTGGCTGCCATTCCATCTATGCTTTAATCATAATTTGACGTATGAGTAATATTTTTCAAGTGACTGTCTTTGGCCAAATGTAAATATAAATATTTTTCTCTTTTTTTTTCCTTTTGATAGTTTCTTTTTCATGTTGTCTCAACTTTTCCACTTTTTTTTCTAAAATTTAGTTCTTTTTCACACCCTTGATTTTCTATAACAATTCTTATCCACACAGACAGATGCTGTGAAGCTACTAGACGTGAAAATGGAGGCCAGTCCCTGCAGCTGAATGCTGCTGTTTTCTCTCTCATTGTAGTCATAAGTTTCTGGTGCGTGTTTTTATACTGTTGATGATAAGGCAAGCAACATGTATTCTTCTTATCTCTCTTAGTTTTTTATTTGTGGGAAAATAAACGTACACCTTAAAGAATTGTACTTTTCTATAGCTCTTCCAAAGTTTCCATTCCTCATCAAGATCCTAAACAGTGTAATTACTTCAGTCTGTGTGTGCAAAAGTCTTTGTCGGGCTTTTGGAAGCCTGGTGAGTTTTGTGAAACATTCAACAGGTAATGCTTGACACTACTCTGACAGAACATGGAGAATCTGACTTACTGAATTTGATCAACCTGATTTGATTCTATTTTCTCAACTAGATTTTGAGTATAAGAAATCCATGCAGAGACCTTACCATTGTCAGTCACATGGTTTTCCAGGTACACCGCCCATTCATCTTTCAGGAGAGTATTTTCATTTAGTGATAATCCTTTGCAAAGGGTTGTCCTTGCATTGGTTCCTGACACAAGGTACTTTATGCTTAATAAAAAAGTGTTGAAGTCCAGGCTGGATGGAGCACTGAGGAAACTGGTCTAGTGGAAGGTGTCCCTGTCCACAGCAGAGGGTTGGATGATCTTTAAGGTCCATTCCAACCCAGGCCATTCTATGGTTCTGTGAATATAGACATGTTTTGTACTTTTTAATGGATTTTAACAAGCATGTCTTCCCTACCTATTTATTTATGAATTGTTTTAGTTGGTAGTGTTTAATTTCAAATGCTTTTCCTGTGTCTCACCCCTGCCATGCTTCAGCACATAAAATAGATCCCTGCCCAACAAAGTCACTTCTTGTGGCTGCAAAGGGACCACATTTACTTTCATGGCATCTGTTGGATTTGGAAGCTCCAGGGGTTCAATTTTGACCTGTAGAAAAAAATGGAAAAAAGCACTTTTTCCTATTTTACATATTAAAAGCATGGGTTATGAGTGCTGCAGCAGTGTGTGCAAAACCTCAGGAAAAGATTTTATTTAATAAGAGCCCATATAGATATTTTATTGCATATATTTGATTTTAAAATTGATGTAGTTGTCTAGGGGTATGGTTCATTTCTCTGTTGCATACAGAATAACCTGAGAAAAAAATGCACTTTAAAGCAGAATAAGGCAGAATAAAATATTTATTTTAAGACAGTTCCCTTCAAATTGTTACTCAATATAACAAACTTCATAAATTACATGTTGATTTTTTCCTCCTTATAGTTCATACCTTTTGAGATCTAAAGAAATTACCTTACAAATTGGAAATCAATTGGTCAGATTTAAGTATCTGTACATCTTCACTCAAGCGATTTTCTTATTTCTAAGAAGTATTGATTATGATGATTTTTGCCAGTTTTGAAATACATTTGGAAGTTTTTACTTTAGGACATCAGTAAAGAAACCTCTCCTCATCTAAACCAGCTAACACTCATTTTAGACGATTGGATCATGTCACAAGTGAGGTGTCTTCAGAATGCTTTTGTAAGTCTACAGAATAATTTATTGACAGAAATACTTTTTAAAATAATTCACGTATTAGTGTAATGAAATAGCTGGAATTTAAAAGATTGCTGTCTAGAAAACATTGGTTTCACTGTGATCTGCAGAAAAGCTCTCACTGTAATGTCAAGCCACTATTCCATCCGTGGCTCTTACCATGTTCTGTCACTTTCACTTAATGTCATGACATTACTTTGAAATTAATTACATTGATGAGTGCCTGACATACTATGGTGAAGAAAGACATTTTCTTTTCTAATTTAATAGGAGTTGAAACTTTGGATTCCTATTTAGAATCAGTCAGGAGAAAGCCCATTTTCCATGTACCAACAATATATATTGACTTTGATATTTAGTTATGTAGGTGTTCTTCCAATATATGCTATTTATTTTTTAAATTATTAAGTGCTTATTGAACCAAGAGACGTAACTAATGAAGGCTAGATAATATTTTTAATGAAACGTTTGATTTTAACTATGTTACTACAGATTTGGAATTACTAGCTACAAATAAGTTACCAAAAACTTTCAGATCTGAGAACATATTTTTAATTGAGTATAACTCAGACAAGTTATACTAATGCTAAATTTATTTTTAGTGAAAGGATCACCTTGGGCAGGAACTTTTTCAAAAGGTTTTATTTTCTTTCTCTTACCATTTCAAAAATCCAGATGGTGGAAATGTTTCTTTTTACCACTACTGTCACTATTGCCTTCTGTGGTAAGAAAACAAATAACAAAACTGCAAGGATATCTCTACTTACCATCCAAGAACTGATGATTGGCTAATATTTAATCAGTAGATGCTGTAGTAGATGCTAGAGGGAAAGAAACCCACGGTACAAGCACACTGCAAACCACTGCTGGGAGATCTTTCTGTCTGCAGGAGCTCAGTGGTGCACAAACACTGGGCCTCCCTTTTGGTCCAGGGGAGCAGCAAATTCTTTCTAGGGGCTCCTCTTTGCAGTCACATCCCTTTTGCATTCTGATCCCCCTGTAAGACAGGCACTGCATGCACGTGAGGGAATGGAATCTGCTCTTGTGGACACATAGTTGCGGTTCTGAACAGTAAAGAAAACCAAATTGCAGATCCAATCAAAACTAATGAACACCTGCCACAGGATCAAACAGTCTTGAGCAACTCTTACATTCTCTCATAAACTGAAAAATGAAATAAGGTCTTATAAGGTTGCACAGACAGTCTGATCCCAGTATTTCCTTATTTTGTAGCATTTTCCTAATTTTCCTAAATTTGAGACTTCAGTGCTATTCTGCTAAATGTTGTCTAACATATTTTCACCTTCCACTTGTCACTGTTCTTAATTTCTCTTTTAATAAAGCAAGACAAGACACTACTACAGGTATACAGAAAAGCAGAAAAATGAAAATTCCCATATCATTTTTCCACTCTGGTAAGACATTTGAAGAGCTCTGTACAAGCTATATTTTATTATCTTAGCAAGTCATTCTAACATTGCAGATAAGTATATAAGAAGACAAGATAGGAATTAGGGTGCAGAGACTGATCAACTGTGAACTCTCCAAACATACTGTGAAGGAGATAATGAAAAGCCTTGAGAAAATTTAGCAGCTAAATATACCTTATGGATGGCAAGTTGGCTTTTATCCTCAGTGTCACAATGCCAGTGGGATAAAGAGACAAATTTGGCTCACTTATCATTTTTTCCAACTGATAGTAGCTTCGGCTGGGAATTATATAAATTTTCTCCATTAAGTGAGAGAAATTTTAGGTCTGCTCCAATTTAAATTATCCTGTGCTTTGTATTTTGAGGTTATCAAGTACTTTGAATGTGATCCTTTTCTTTTGGCCTTCCTCTTCCCATCAAATTCCAAAGAGAATGAGTTAAGCCAATATTATGGGGATTATGTGACTGCAGATCCTGGCAGTTCTGGGCAGTGACCCAAAACCTCTGTCATGAGAAAGAAAAAGTGGAAGAGAATAATTTCCTTGGGTTGTCATATATCTCCTCAGATGAATACCTAATACATCTTTGTTTATAGTTCTCTTTATGAGTGTTTCATAATTGTATTTTTAAAAACAATGAGAGCAAGCTTATGTCACAGTATTTTGTCCAATCTCTGGGAACATTCAGAAGATTTTGAAATCTTGGCTTCTTACAGACAAGAATGAGAAAAAATGAACAGAGACATTTTCAAATTAAATTATAATTCATAGGTGTAGACTGAACAGCTTAAAATTGTAATTTAAACTCTATTAAAATGATAAATATATCTTTACAAATTGAATTCAATATACTTCTGACATTAGTATTTAAATGTTAGATAAGTAAATTTGTTCCTTTAAATGCTGTAATTGTAAAAGAGATTTTAGGTCTTATGACTGACAGTGTGAAATGGTACCATTTTTTTACCATTGTCACATATTTTGAAATGCTAATATTAAACTGTCTGTGAGACCGAAGTCCTAAAATATTCTATGCTGATCTTATGCTTTAAATCCAAATTGGTGGCACAGAAACTTAAAAAGGGTAATGATTAGTCTGTGATATAGCAGTATATCACTAAGGAACAGTATTTTTAAAATGTTCTGATTTACAACCTTTAGAGTCTAAGGCTGGCTTCTTTCCTAATCAGATTTTATTTGTTGTCTTTCTTCTTTCCAGAGTTTTGACAAGTTCCTAACATATAAAATTGTTCACAAATCAAAGCATTTACATAATGCAACTTCAAATATGATTCTTTATTTACTGCTGTAGGGTTATTAGAGTATAAATTGCTGTCTCTCTAAATAGGAAAAATGCTGCCCAGAAATAGACATGCATATTGGGAATAAATATAAATTTTGATTGGTTTTGTGAGGTGTACAAAACATACTATTTCCAAATAAAAAAAACCATTGCATTTAATTCTTTTGTGAAAGTATAAGGCCAAACACTGATGCAAAAAATATGTTGTGCATGTGATTAATATTTATTTAAAAGATTAACAGATATGATGGTTTAATTATGCACCTAACCTTGTGACCAACTCTCAGTCAGTTTTCAGGGTCTTACCATGTACTCTCTTTTCACCATGGAAACCTGCATAGGCACCACTCAAATGTACATGCAAATGTGAAATTTACTAATTAAGCCTGAAGAAACAGGGGGTTTTTTTAAGATATAATGGAGATTTTTTTACAATTTGTGATTGTGTTAATAATGGCCAATTCTCTATCTATTGTCCAGTAAGTTGATGATTTCTGATTGTTCATTTTTTCAGGAATTTTAGGAGCAAAGGAAAAAAAGAAAATATTATTTTTAGGATGCAAATTGAATATTATACAGAGATGTATCTTTTGAGGTCTATAATGGCATCACTGAAATCTTTCCTTCCTTTAGGGTTCATTTCTGCTTATCACCTTTACTTAATCCATATATTTTTTTTGGGCATATAAGGAATGTTCAGTTTTCCATTGTTACATACTTATCAGACATAATGTCTAAGTGATGGAAAATCACCTTTTCCCTTTCATGTCAATGACATCTTAGTATAAAGCTGATGGCATCAAATACTAAGCGTAGAGATCAACCAGCTTTGCCTGTGCAGAAACAGTACCTGTATGTCAGCTGTACACTTGAGGGCTATGCTAAGTTTTAGTATTTTACAACTAGAGCAAGAAGCTGAGGTAGGAATATCCATTTTTGTTCATTTATCATAGGGTCTGAAGTCCCAAGAAGCTGTGGTAGTAGCTTGCCACCACACTATCATTATGTTGTAGGATATTCTTATTAAGAGTTCTGTATATTTATTTTACACATTTAACATTTTTGTAGAGGCAATTTCCAGTGCATATTTCATTTACATAACATTTTAATTTTAATTTTAATGCGTGCATTAAGTGCCCATAATAGAAGCAAAGTAAATCTTTCTCAGTGTATGTTTCCAACAGAATTACAAATGAAAATATATACAATGTAGTAAAAACTAATTCTGTTAAAAATATTGGATACATTGCAACATCTGTAAGTTTCTGTGTTCAAAAGCAGTGTGAAATGCAAGGAAAAAATCTGGATTTAAAGTAGTCAATTTTAATTTGTGAAAAATTGTTTATTTTTATCTTGTTCATGATTCACTACCATTTTGCTCCACTGATTTTTTCATGCATGCAGCATTTGTTGTCATCTCTTCTTTCTCCCTGAAGAACGTATGCATGGTCTAACTGTGATGTCCCTCAGAACCTTTCCAAACACAGTGTCAAGAAATGTATGTAACTTCGTGACTTTGTGTCTTTCATCTATTGTTCAAAGTTCATTTTAGTTCATGCAAGTTCTGTCTTCATTTTTTGTAATAAAGAAAACTGACTTAAAGCATTTCTATCTGTATTTTCTTTATTCCTGATAAATGCTCTTTTTTTTGTGTATTATCTACATGATGTGTTTTGTATCTGAAGAGATTTTTTTTAGCATTGTATCTGTATTTTTTCTACAGTGTTTGATCCAATAGTGAGTATTAAAAAACCCTAAGCAAACAAAAACCCAAAAACCAAAACCAACCAACCAAACAAACCCAACAAAATTTCACCACAAACATCAAAGTCACTAAAATTAGAATTAGTGAATTTTAAGTTTGGTTCGTATCAGGTGGCTGCCATGCTACTGCCCTAGTGAAGCAAGTATGTGCAATGTCTGTATAAATATGCAGCCTAAGCTTGATCCGTTCTGATATAATCTGCCTGATTAAGTTGTATTCCCAAAGGCAGATGTTTCAATACTGGGGAAAGCTATACTCTACCAAGCAGGACTCTGTTGGAAGTTGTGGTTGTAGCAGTCAAACATTTTAAAGAAATAACATGCACCATATCCTGGCAGTGCTTATAACATTAAACTGCTCTTTTTGTAGCTAGTGCAATAAATTATTCAAAATAAAATAAAATTATTACAATTCAAAATAAATTATTATCTAAATATATTTGAAATATTATTCCAAGTATTGCTTTTTAAAACTATTGTGTTTGAATTTACATGTGTCTTAAAAAAATGCTGCCGAACGTGAAATATTCTCTCAATTTAAATAGAATCCCAAGACAGTTTGACTCTTTTTTCAGACCTCCTGGCTACAATACTCTACTTAGAGTTGTCATCCACTATAAAGATGCAAAAATTTCCCATGTCTCTGTGGTATGTGCACAGCATGATTTTGAATTCCCCTAAATGAAGCAATTAAAATAATTTATCCTTTTATGTAATAGCAGTACTGAAACCACACATAAGTGTATGTTCTCAATTCTCACATCAATCTTAATTAATCTGCAGAGGTTCTTAGAAACTCCTCCAAGAGACGTGTTCAGTAAATCTGCTGTCAGTTTGAGTGGAGAAAACTGGGACACAGAAACTTATTTTCCCAAGTCTATTGAAAACCAAAACCTGGGTGCAGTGCTGATGCCATGAACCCACAGTGCAGTCTTTTTCCTTTCAAGGCACAGGAGGAGGGGGATCTCTCTGCCTGCATTTTTCTGGGGCTTCCCATGGAAGGAGACTGCTTAAAAATACCCTTTACTATGATGACTGAGTAAATACCAGGAAAAAGCAGCTGTAGGTGTAACTGGCTAACTCATTAGGCATATTAGAAATGCTCCCACAGTCTGCTTGGGGATAGTTTGATTATGCAAAGAATCTCTTTTTAAAAACTTTACTTAAAAAATAGTAAATGACAACTCCAGAGAGCATTTTATCAGCACAGCATGCTTTTTCCAGTAAAGAAAGACTTTTTTTCTATCCTTTCCCTTGTTATCCCTCAATGGCCATGGAGAAGACACTGTTGCCAGAAACACAAAAACTGCTATTTACATTACAATTCTTTCATTTAGCTATTGCATATACGTCTATTAAGACACCTTCCTATGAAAAATGTTGTAAAGGGCCATTAGTGTAAATGAGAACTCAAGTCCTACTTGCTCAGTATCCTGAGAGAATCATAATACAAGACATTTTCCTGTAAAATTGAAAGGCAAAAATCCATTTCAGAAAACTTGCTGGCAAGAGGATCTCAGCCATAATGAAGAAAAACACCTTCACTTAGATAAATATCAGAAAAGTACAACCTTTTAGACACGCTTATCTCAGCAGCTCACATCTGTGTAACTGATAGTCCCGGTAGCACCACAGGCTCCCCTGACTCCTTCCAGCTCAGATTTCATCAGAGATAGGAGACAATGAAGATCTGTCACTTATGAGGAGAAGAAAGTTAGAGGAAGCCAGCAGTACTGTCCCCTTATTTTTCAAAGTTTTGTGTCAAGTGTATCTGTCAGAACACATTACTCAGTCTTGCAGCTCAGAGCACACATCCATGTGTTTGTCCACTGCCCTTCAGCAGTATCTGTCCTAGCAGACATTTATAGGAAAAACCACTGAGGAAGAAAAAGCATTACAATTAATGTCGATTACAGCCTTGGTAGCATATTTTTGTATTAAGGAATGGGATAGAAAAGAATGCTCCTTACTGTCACATTCTCTTTTGCATCAAACACTCCCCCAGTAAATGCTGCACAAAATCCCAATGATTTCTTGCAAGCTGATGTTACCAACGTAATGATTTGTTTATTTCATTTGATGGAAGACATGATGCTTCTAGGCACCTACCTGGCTCAAAAGACAAGTTTTATTGATATAAATTGCTAAAAACAGGTCATGCAGCTCTAGATGAGGCAGCCAAAGTATGGAGCTCCTTTGGGTAGGGGGAAGGGATCACTGGTTCTTTACTTCTTTTAGTCATGGCTTGCCACCCTTTTACTATTAAGTGGTAGAAAATTTTATAGAGCCATTTAATTTTGGAACTGCATTATTATTGTTTTCAATGCACATCAATGAATTCGAAATCTTAAGGCCTATATTCTCTGTCTTTTTAGAGCTTTTGAACAAGTATGCGCATTTTGTAAGACTTTGAGTCTAGGAAAAGTTCTAAATCAGATATAAAATCAAAGACAGTATTCAGTGGCAGTGCAGAATTAACTGTCATGGTTGGGCACATTTTTAAGGGTCAATACAAAAGTGTAGCTCAACTTGATAAATAAGAATGCTTTTTTTCCTGCCATGACCCAGTGCAGTATTTCAATTCCACTTTCTAGTTAGTTCATAATTTTTACATTTTTACTTTTGATTGAGAGCAGTGTACTTTATCTTCTGACTGTCTTGAAAGAAAGGAAAAACATGTATCATAACTCTGCACTGTGCATATGTAGCAGCCAGGTTTTACCCCATAAGCTAGGAAAGTATTTTATAGTGTTGCTTATTTTTCCTTAAAACCTCAAATTACTGTAAAAGGGTGGTTTGGGTAATCATCTATCTTTCGTCTTAACTTCAATGCATGCCTGCTAAGGAGGAGGAACGGGAATAATGCACAAGAAGTTGCTAACTTTGTTTTTTCCTCCTTCAACAAAACTTAGTATCACTGAATGCGTGAAAGGGGCATCTGGGTGTCACCTTACCCAACCCCCCAGCTCATGCAGAGCACTTGTTATAAAGCTTGAAATTATTATTTTATTGTAGCAGTAAGTGAATATATACCATGTGATTCTGTAAGAGCACAGAGAAGTTCTGCCACCTCAAATGGCATAATTTCATGTAACATCATTGATTGCCATGTAGTCTATTGATGTTGCATGTTTTGATCCTGTGCAGAAGCGAAAGGTTTTTTTGCCATGTATAAAGCATAGCTGTACACTGGCGCAGGTTGCCCAGGGAAGCTCTGGATGCCCCAACCCTGGAAGTATTCAAGGTCAGGTTGGATGGGGCTTGGGACAGCCTGGTGTAGCAGGAGGTGTCCCTCCCCATGGCAGGGGAGTTGTAATGAAATGAGCTTTAATGTTCCTTCCAACCGAAACCATTCTCTGATTCTGTATACACATGTAGATGGAGATTCTCCCTTTTGTCCTGCTTCCCTTAGTGTATCTGGTGCAGAATCATTACAGGACTTTAGTCTGAACTTACATTTGAGAGTCCAGAAAATTAATCTTTTCACTTAGTTCTTTTCACTGGAAAATTCTGTTTGACTTACCAAAGGTCTTCATTCCTCATTCTTATCAAATAAGGATTCCTGCAAGAATGTTCAATTATCTCATTAGAAATCATTAGAAACATAACTTACTCAATAAGAGAGAACTTGAAAATTGCCAAAACTTGAAGTTTTGAAGACAATTGAAGACATTTGAAGAAACTTCCTGTGGCCTTTTTTTTAATTTTTTTTTTACATTTTTGAAAGTTTTTTCATCTTACTTCCTTAAGTATTCATTAATGAGCACTTATTTGAAGAAGTGGATGAAAAAAGTGTTGTTGAAGTTGTCAGTTTCCTTCATCATCATGGCAAGGTATTACATAATTTATACGACATTCTGTATAACAAAACAATATCCTTTTAAATTTAGCATATTTTAAAAAAATTCTAATTAAAACTCATTCAGAACTATTTTCCCTTTTTATTTTTTTTTTATTAACAAGCAGTGTTTGAAAAGGCCCTCTATAGTTAGATGACTAAGCCAGGTATACAATAAATATTTTCAAAAAATTTCTAAAAACTGATTCTTTCACACCAATATTGAATTTTTATGATTTAAAATGTTTGTTTTCATCTAGGAAAATAAAAAATATATAATGCATAAATACCTTGTTATTTTAGAGCACAAAGTAGAACTACTTTTTTGAGTTTGTATGGTATATACTGGGAAACTGTAAAAACCCTAAACATTTAAAATAGCTTCTGTAATATAACTATGTTAACAATAACAATAGAATAGCAATAATTTAATTGAAGGCCACACTTTCTGATAAAAAAGTTGCTTTTCAAAGTTGGTGGGAATGCTGTTTGTAGTATGATGTTAATATCTCATCCAGTCTCAGAATTAGAACTTCTGTTGATGTCATAAAGTGTAAAGAGAAAAATTCACATTGTTTTGAAATTATATGTATATTATATTATATATGTTTAGTATTATATCATTATTATATTATATCATATAATATGGAATTAAATGGAATTATTATGTATTATTATGTATAAATGTGTACACGTAACATAGATGTATTTGTATATATATATATATGTTTATACAATAAGGAGAGGCCTTAATCTGCTTTAACAGTTATTTGGATTAGTTTCGCAGCTGACTTTGGTGGAAGCAGATAGGCAAGTACAAAATCACAGCAATTTAAGAAAAAACAGAATTAATCCACAGATGAACTTCTAAAAAACAATTTTATATATTTTCATTAAGATTAAAGATAAACCATAACACAGACAGATTTAAAGAACAAGCCAGTCTAATTTCTGTCTATAAGATCCTCAGACAGGTGAGAAGGCTGATCACAGCCATGCTTCTCACCCCACCACTGGATTCGGCCTTGTTCCTGTCACTCTCTGGGGTGTGGGAGATAAAGGAGAGAAATATTGAATAAATGTTTACAGTGATTTAGAAATCAGACCTACAAAACAGCAACCTGCAGGAACAAAAGGGTTCCAAGTAGGAAAAATTTACTTGGGTCAGAGCATGGGGAATGTTAAATGTAAAGGAAATCATCAACCGTGAGGAGATGGAGAAATATGCAGCAGTCAAATACTTGTGTCTCAGATGTGTCACCCATACGAAGAAAATTAAAAATTCTGAACAGAGTGTCCCATGCAACTATGGCATATTATACACAGGAGTAATATAGCGACTCTAAACATTTACTTCACTTGCCACTGAAGACACTGTGTAGACATTTCTGTCACTGAATCACTTAGAATGGGAACCTTGCCATTTCACGATGTTCCAGGGATACTGAAAGTGCTGTTCACAGCAGTGGAAAATGTATGTCCTCATAGTAAAAAACTTCTTAACACTCCATTAAGAAAAAACTCCTAAAACTAAAACAGAAAATAACCCCTGAATTTATTTCAAAATTTGGATGAAATGACCCTAATTTTTGTCCTTCACATTCTAGTTGGTGGTTGAGAAGATAGAGAGATTCATTGTATTAGGTCTCTAAAGCTGACTATAGAATTTAATGGTATTATAACAAGTGACATATATGACCTTTTTAATAAACTGGAATTATACATCTACTTATATCTTCCTGATGGTTCCTACTGGTGAACAAAAATTACTGAAGGTTACAAAGGAATTCACCAAATATGTGGGTGGATATAGGAATAAAGTAAGTTTTGGAAGACGTATCAGAAAGTGTAATAAATATTTAAGCAGGAATGCTGTATTTAAAAAGGAAAAAAAAACTAAATTAACTTAAAATTTCAACTTCCAACATTGCTGATGGGAAAATGCATAAATGATACATAATTTCATTGTTGCACCATTATTTTTATAATTTACGTAGTGGTTTTTAAGTCTTTCTGAACAAAGGAAAATAACTTTGAAATAATATCTCTGTTTCTCTGCTTATCCATCCATGGAAATAAATACATTGAATTCTAACTTGTTATATAATACCATTGTGGAGATCATTTCTGTAATAAAACAACCCATAGAATAGACAATGAAGTCAATTTCTTCAGAAGTAAAATGTTCCGCTTCCTTTGAAAAAAGTTTTTATTTTTCCATTTTAGAGTTCTAAACAAAGATTAAACAAAAAATATATATTTATTGATTTAAAATAACTTTCAAATTACACTTGAAGTGGTAAAGATATTATCACTAAAATTATTTAAGCAGAAATATGAAAGCTTAAATGCTGTGCTTAATCTGAAAACAATCTACAGTGTACAGGGGAGTTGGAAGAGAAAGAAGAGGAAGGTGATATTAGTAACCCAATTAAAATATTTATATTGTGTTACATTATATAATGGTTTGGTGTCTGTTGCACCAGTATTCAAGTAATCTCCAGGTCAGAATAATCTTGCTCTTGTTTTGGCCAGAGGCAGAGCAGCAGATGGAAATGTCCCAGTGAGTGGTGCTGACTCAGGCATTGCTCCGGGGCACGGGAGCACCAGGGAAGCAATGCTGGTGTGCAGCACCCAAGGGCAAACACACCTAGTTCCACTCCCCTGGAGTTTACTCAGCAGAGTCTCACACCAGGAAATTGTTGCTGGCCAATTTCTGAGCCAGTTTGGTGTCTTCTTGAATTAGCTGGGTGCCTGAGCCTTTAGTGAGAGAGGTTTTCCCCCTAGATAATGATCGGTACAAATCCTCTCCTCTCTAAGCCTCATCTGAGTTCACAGACGCCTGAGAATCTCTCTATTCAAAAGGGTTTGTAGCACTGCTGTCATGGGGATATCAACTGAGGCAAAACATTAAGATATTTTTCCTGAGATTTGTAATGAAGTAAAATTAGCTAAACATCAGATCTCATAATTCAAACACAGAAAGAAGATCAGGTGTGGAATATGTTTATTTTGAAGTGTATGATTGCATTTTCAAGGCAAGACTAAACAAGATGAGGTCCTAACCCTATAATCATTTAATGATACGCATATGTTCCCCCGTATTAAATTATTTAAGACTAAGTGTGTGCAACTGTTACCAGATTAAATTGCTTGAATTAAGTTATTTTTCACTCTAATTTGGAAAACTACAAGAATAAATACTGGTTTGTCAGTCTTTTAAACCTTTCAGTAATTCTGCTTAGCACCAATGCTAATTAATTGTATTTGAAATGTAGAAAAGACAACTTATATCAATGTTCATGTTGAACATTGAATATGTTTTCCTTAGGCTGTTTATTGATACCCTTAGTCATGGAATGTTAATACATGATATTATTTTCTATTAAATAGTGCCATTAATGTTCTGTGAACTTTCTGGAATTTTGGCAATGGGAAAATATTATGCAGAAGAAATTTTTTTTTGTGATTTTGATCAGGTACTACATATGGTTAATCATCAGGACTGTTTATTTCCAATAATTTCTGGATGGTTTATTCCTAAAAATCCTTTAATCTCCTAACCAAGAGATTAGAAAATGATATTTTAGGACTAATGTTATTAATAAGTCTTAATTTTCTTTCCTTCAAGACACTCTTTTTAATGGTCTTGGACTTGGCGCTGTTATTGGCCTGGGAGTGGCAGCTCTTTTGTTAATCCTGGTTGTGACTGATGTTAGCTGCTTCTTTGTACGACAATGTGGATTGCTCATGTGCATCACCAGGAGGATCTGTGGGAAAAAAAGTGGATCAAGTGGAAAAAGCAAAGAACTGGAAGAAGGAAAAGCTGCTTACTTGTGAGTATTAATCACGTGTGCTGGAAACATTCTTAAAAGAAAAAGTTGGCTGTCCAACTTACACTAACTTTATGGCCATTTTGTGGTGTCGCAAAGAGAATTAATAAAATGCTTCTACTACTTGCAATAGTGTTCCTCTGAAGTTTGTAGAGTTGTTTATTGCCTTTAATAGAAAAGTTGAGACACAAGAAAAGAATATACTGTAGCTCAGTTTAGGATGACCTCTTTGTCCAGCTTGACACAAAGGAAATCAATTGTAATTCAGTACTACTTACAGACACAGATTTGGTTCATGAGAAGTAGGTAACAGATGATTGTAACTCCAATTCTGCAAATCCTTCTTTGAGCTGCTAACACCCAAAAACTCAGCCTATGGCTGTGACAGTGCTGGTAAATCCAGGAGTGAAGGACATGGTATTATAGAAAATCCCTGAGAGAGTTTTTCTTCTTAGATATAGCACTTAATGGAAAATCCTGATTCTTGTCTGTAGACTTTAGGAATGAAAGGTCTTGGTTTTTCGTTTCGTTTTTTTAAATAGGAGTGCTGAGTTGAATGTGGGTGAAATGGTGGTGAGTGATTGTTCTTCATAGCAACAGTGAATGATTGTTAACATGAGTGGGAAATAAACAATACTTATTCTCACAAATACTCTTCTGTAGTGGCTACTCCATCATACAAATGTGACTGAACTGATCATTGATGTGAAAATATGATCTCTTAAATTATTAGAGTGGATAGTGAGATCTCTGGCAAAACAGTTAAAGTACTGATTGCCTAAAATAATCACACTTTAGAGACATGACATTTACTGAGTTTTCGATAGGTGAACTGGAAAGGCGATAACTTATGGTCCTTTATTTTAAACGTTTATTTTTTTTTTAACTAGAAAAAAAGCATAATTTCCTCATCATGTTCATCAGATAGGCAACTGTAATATTTGTGAGAATGCTCACTGTGCGGTTTAAATAACATTTGCTGTTCCAACTGCTATGTGCCTCTGCCAATAGTCAGGCCTTGCAGTTCATTGTCCTTCAGCTTCCTAGATCCCATTCATCTTCAGATGGACGTAGAGCACACTAGACCTTGCAGCCCTCATTATTCAAAGGTGAGCAGGTGACTTCATTGACAGTAGTGGAGGTGTAAGTGTCTTTTTTGGGTTTAATTCTGGCTGTTTAGTTTCAGGCTTTGTCTTTCTTAGGTAACTTGACTACACATCTTGGTTGGGTTCTTCTTAAAAGAGGTGCCATTTCAGAAACAACTCCACAGAGCAAAACCAGTTGTGAGAGAACACAAGAGTATTTATGTCAAATAATGCTTCTGAATAGAAGTCATGACATAAAATAGCTGCTTCCTAATTCTCCACATCTGACAGTGAGAGAGAGACTAGCCGTGGTTTTTTCCATCATGTGAAGCCAGCCTGTCTGGATCAATAGAATCAAGATGTGAAGCTTCTGGCACTGACTCAGCTGTCCTTTCCTATTGAGCACAGCTCTTCAGTTTATGCTTTAGTTTCTCATTCAGGGGGTGGCCAACTATAAATTGGTGTACAGACCTTCCTGAATGGGAAGACCTTAGGGAGATGAAGTTGGAAATGCCATTTGACAGCAGTTTATACCTTGTTATCAACATCTTATAACCAAATGCCACTCCATGCTCTCCCAAAAAAGCATCAAACTGGTCTCTTGATATTAATTCTTCTGTTGCACTTTTTTGCAAGACCAACTATGTTATTTAATCATATTTCTTTACTTATCAGAGTGGTCTTCAGTCAGTCAGACCTTAAAATATTTGGGACAGTTCTTATTTTAGCCTACTCTCTGCATTAATAAACTGTCAGACTGAACTTCCAGGACAGAGATGAAGAGTCAACATTTAGATTTATATAATGGCAAGTGATATTCCCTAAAATTCACTGACATTTCCCTGTTTTAAATATGCTAGTTTGCATTCTGGATTTTTGGGTGGTTTATGATATGGTTCTTGGTTACATTTTGATTGAAGGATATAGATAGTAAATAATTATGTTCCATATGTAATGAATGGCGATGATACAATCCATGTAACATACAGACACCCATGACATAATAGATTTCCTACAAATCACTTTACCTTCTTCAGAATTTGAAATGTTACAGATTGTACCTTGTGTAACTATACATGACTGCTGGTTGCAAATAACAACTTTTTTAGTCTTTTTTTTTTCATGCAATACAGTTTGTTAAGACTGTACATATATCAACAAACCAAGAAGAACTCACCAATGCATCCACCAGTCCAACTCAGATCCCTGATCTTTTCCCAGCTATGAGGTAGCCATGAAAGCTAAGTGCATCATCTACCAAAAACGAGCTCTGTATCCATTTGTATATGTTCAATGTCACTTGCAGAGGTAAATAAGCACGTGCAGTTTTGGAGGGGTTTTTTTTAATAGACAGAAATCTTTTAAACTTCTACCTATTAATTTTTCTCCACACCATTTTTCTATCTGGGCTACATTCTTATTAACCTACAAAGATTTTCCTTAAGGATACCTGCCAGAGGATGGTAGTGTTTTCTTGGTATTGTTGCAAAAGCCTGTTTTATTGATTGTCTTGAAGAAGCAATATGAAAATGTGAGATATGAATTAAAGAAGAATTCACCTGGGTCTTTGGTGCGGCCTATATCAGTCTAACAGCTCCCTACAGTATCCCAGTCCAGAAAATAACCTGTTAAATATAAAAGTATTTGTTCTTCTGTAACTCAGTTACCCTCTGTTTGTAGACTGCAGCAGATGCTGTTCCAGGATATAGGAAGAATATATTTGCATCAAAAGAGGGTTTTTTTGTAAATATATACATTTTATATATTTTATATTATTTTAATAATATATATGTATATATGTATACATGTACATACATGTATGTACATGTATATATACATGCACATGTACATATATGTGTGTATATACTTATATATATATATAGCTTGGGTATCATCTGATCTGCCTTAGGAGAGTAAAATTGTATATGAGTTAATGAATACTTTTATTAAGTATCATTAATTGGTATTTATTGTTAATACTTTGTAGCAGTGAACAGATATTTCCAGAACATGTCCATATTTTTAAGAGCAGCCCTGCAGAGAAGGACTTGGGGATTCTGGTTCATGAAAAGCTGGACATGAGACAATAATGTGGGCTCACATCCCAGAAAGCCAAGGGTGTCCCAGGCTGCATCAAAAGCTGCATGACCTGAAGTTCAGGAGAGGTGATTCTGCCCCTCTCCACTGGTGAGACCCCATCTGGAGTGCTGCATCCAGCTCAGCAGTCCTTGGTAAAGGAAAGACACAGACTTGTTGGATTGAGTCCAGAGGAGGATACAAAGATGATCAGAGGGATGGAGCTCCTCTCTATGAGGTCAGGCCGTGATAAATTGGGCTGCTCAGCCTGGAGAAGCAAAGGCTCTACCAAGACTTTTCTGCATCCTTTTGAAAGGGAGTTTATGATAAAGATGGGGATAGACTTTTTACAAAGACAAGGGATGATGGTTTTGAAGTGAAAGAGGCTAGATTCAGATTGGACATGAGGAAAATCTATTTTATAACGAGGATGGTAGAACATTGGAACAGGTTTCCCAGAGAGGTAGTAGAGGCCCCATTGCTGGGAACACTCAAAGTGAGGCTGAATGAAGGTCTGAGGGCCTCATTTGGTTGAAGATGTTGCTGCTGGTGGCAGGGGCATTGGACTAGATGACCTATAAATGTCCCTTCCAACCCAAACTATTCTATGATTCTTTGGTTACCATCAAATCGTAATGACAACACTCACTGCTCTACAGCCCTTATAATTCATTGTCTAATTAGCACAATATTTTTACATTTATTTACTTATGAGAGACTAGCAGTTGTTCCTAAAATGGGAAAAATATGATGTAGAAACAGTTTCTTCTACCAGCAAAAGGGCTTAAATTTTTACCACACAATGGCTTTTGTATCAGTGGCTGCTGGGGTTGTCACAATCTCAGGAGATTAAATCACACATTTGTGGTGTATACACTCACATAATGGCTCTTAAATGCTGGCAGAAAAGTTCAAGTATAACTAGGCATCGAGTCCTAGCGTTATTATTCTAGGTTAGGGAAGTTTACATCTATTTCCATGAAGAAGCTGTCGCCTTATTATTAGTCATAAACAAAATGCTCTTTTGAGATGCTAATTCATCATGTTTACAGAGCTAAGGAAGTAACCATGGATACAGGATGCTTTGAAGACTTCAAGGAATTTGGAACACGCTGTTAAATGTGTCTTGGTGGTGTTAGTCACTGATAATTGGTTCTGCTTTTGCCAACTTTTGAGAGAAGAGATCTTAGTAATTCATTATGTGTAATGTATGCAGTTAATGGGATGATAATGGACTAAAACTCTTTTAATAATTTTTAGGAAAGATGGATCAAAAGAGCCGATAGTGGAAATGAGAACAGAGGATGAAAGAATTACCAACCATGAAGATGGGAGTCCAGTAAATGAGCCAAATGAGACAACTCCCCTCACAGAACCAGAGTAAGTAACCTGATATTCCCTCGAATTTCACACAAGCTGATCTTGGCTGTGTGGACAGACTGGACTTAGCAGAGTTTGAAGGGAGGTACACAGCATCAACAGAGTGGTCTGCTGTGGCAATGCAGTGTGTGAGTGTAGGGTTTGTTTGACTGGTTTGTTTTTTTACAATAATCAATCTAAATCATGGTACTTCACCAACACTGGCTGAGCACAGCAGTACAAGGATTTTTTAATTTTGATGCACCTGATCTTTACCACCGACCCAGCAATTATTAACTAGCCTGTGGAAACAATCTCCTAACTCTCATGTTTGACCTTAAATTGAGACTCACACGCATCTTCACAGGCATCCTGAAGATGGGGCATGAGGATACTGTGCTCCAGAAACCCAGCTCCTCACTGGAGTGGCCCCTTCCTGCTTTCACACATTTAACTGAAAACTTAGTTCAGTATTTTAGTCCACACAATGCAATTCGACTAATTGTGCTGAAGGGCAGCCTCTTCTCCATTTTCTCTCCCCCCTTCCTGTGCCTGCAACCTCCTCTCAGTACAGAAACCGCAGCAGTTTGCAGCCATGCTCACGGGCTCTGGTTGCCTTCTGAATAATGGGACTAGCCTTATCCTCAGGGATGAAATTAGTGAATTTTCTTTGCTTTGAGCCCAGCACTTTTCATGTGTTGGGAAAATATCCGACTTCATGACATGTTCAAGGCATCAAGGCTATGAAAATGATTATGTAGTAAATATAGAAATTCACCTATTGGTAATTTGATGAAGTCACAGTTGTTCTTTAAAAAGAGAAGGTTTTTACAAAAAAGTATTTCTTTTCTGAAAATACCAAGAAATTTTGCTTTTTTGCCATTATATAAAACTGTAAGAGACAGAGCCTTTAATTAAAGAAGGTTTGCTACCAGCTGTCATTTATATTTGTAGTAAATAGGTAGTTAGGTAGCTGCACATTAAGCTGTACCATTCTTTGAAGATGTGCACAGAGTTTGAATTTGTGTTAATGAAATAACTATACAATCTGTTGAGTGACTACTGATATGTTTGTTCTTCATATTAGAATTTATAATCAGGGGCACAGTGGAGAGCCCACACTCATCTAAAGGGTCAAGGGAATGTAGTTGTAAACATTGTACAAGTCCAGCAAGCCTTGGATATGTTAGTGGGTAAAGCACCAGGTCCATGTTTGTTCATGATTCAAAACTATTTTTAGCAGTAGATCTTGCAAACAGATGCATCTTGCAGGAAACAGGATACCAGGAAAGATCCAGTTCACTTTATTCTGCTTGTCACAATCATTAGATCAGCTGGCAGGAGTGAAATACGAGAAAGTTAAAATCAAAAACAGTTCATTGTCTTAGGGGAGGGAAAAAAAATCAGTCCCCACTGTCATAAGAGAAAAAGAAACCAAAACAACAAAAACAACAACAACAACAACAAAAATCCCTGAAAAATGAACTCACAGGAACAACTGAGAAGGATTTGATGGGCATTATGTCTCTGGAAATATAGGACTGCTAAGAGATATTAATAATGATGACAGTTTCCTTTTTGGTAATTTCTTCCCTCATAACCAATGGCAAAAGGTGTCAGCAGTCCAAGGCACTGCTGTACAGAAGTCAGCCAAAGATTTTTGACAGTGTCCCTTGGGAAACTAAAGATGAAAAGAGAAAGTACAGTCGGGACACCTCAAGGGCCACTGGTACCAGGGGAATGTGGAAAGACCTTTGACTCAGACACAGGTCACACCCAATGAAACAGAGAAGAAATACAAAGTCAGAGTGAGATACACAAAGGGGAGATGAAGTAGACTAGAAGTCAGTCTCTCAGCAGGAATAACACAAAAATAGATTGTCAACAACAGCCAGAAAGACACATGCTGCGCAGGGTGAGGATGACCAGCAGGGTCCTTGAAGGGGGGGAGCTTAGCTTGCAGGAAAGAAAAGTTTCAAGGACATTTCAGGCAGGCAATAAAACAAGGTGGGATTCATTATGACTAATTCTGGCTGTCTTAAAGGTATACAAGATAAGCCTTGAGGTTAAATTAGATGAAATATTTTTAATAATTAATTGAATTATTTTAAATAGTAGCAAATTACACTCAGAAGTTCAATTGCAATTTAAGAAGTTTTGAGAACTAATTAGTAAAGAGATTACTTTCCCTTACAACATTATTCTATATCGTAGTGCTCAGTATATTATTTGGCAAACTGTTTTTTACCTTATCTCAGATGATCCTTGTCAAAGCTATGTTTGCAATCCATGTGTGACAGATTAGCTCAAAGCACTTTACCTGCAAGTCAACAAGTTTTCATCATGCTGGCAGGAAATCATTTTAAGCTGTGCATTTTATATCACACTTTTGTAATGTGATTAAAATACCACATGCAATGTGGTATAATAATTATATTCCTAGTCTAAAGTTAATGTGTTTCTAGTGTTGGTTGAGGTTTTTTTAGTATTAATGCAGTTGGGTGAATTTCAGTATCAAAATGGCTAGGATTATTTTTTTCTATAAAATAAGAAAGTAAATATTTTTGTTAAAGTTTTGTATGGCTATCAGCAGACTGTTTATGTTAGGCCACATGCAGTGCTAGAGGAAGTCAATATTATTAATGATTGATAGCAGCCAATGTCTCATTAAAGTGAAAGAACTTTTTCTTGGGTTTTTGTTAGATTTAAAAAAAACTATCTTTTATTATAAAGTGAATAAACATTAGAAAGGATTCGTCTCCCAGATGAAAAATGCAAAATTCTAATAGATGTAACTAAAGAAAAGGTTGGTGTAGAAAAATTTGTATAATTAGAATACCTAAACTTGAATTAGTTGATTGAAAGAGGAACATGATTGAATCTATTAATAGAGATTAAATATGTATTTAAAGCAAATGGAAACAAAAAGTTCCAAAATAACACAATGTTGTCATAGGGAAAAAGAACAATGTCTAATTATAACTGCACTTGTATCTCACACCTTATTAAAGAAAAAAGAAAAGCCACAAGTTTTAAAATACAATAAGGTTCAAAAATGGTGCATGGAGTTTGTGATGAGGAAAGTTTTGATGCGTAAAATTTTTTACTTTTGTGTAGCTTTTGTTGAGTTGTTGTTCTCTGCTTGCATGTAAAGCAAGGCTAATTTTATCCAACCATTTGCATGAACCTGGATTTCAATGATGTCCAGTATCCTTCAACAGGCTTCTAGCAAATCTTCCTATTTCAAATATTTTATAGCATGGTCTTAATCCACTTAAACTAATTTCTTTAAATTTACACACAGTATACTCTGCTAATTCCTCAGTTTTGCTTTTGACTAAATATTTCCTTCTTTCCAGCACCACCTTTGGAGTAATCACTGTGCTTTTATAAAAATACATTAAATTAGGTTTGGGTTTTTTTAGCACTTGTTTAAGTGTTTTGCCTAATCAGATCTTTGACACACATGCCTGCTTACTAAAAATGCATATCATGAACTGCTCTTCCTCTGCCCCAGTGTTTTACCTTCTGTTAAAAATAGATTTGTGTTGATTCTGTTGTTTCCATTCTTTCAGGCGTCTTGCTGTGGGCTGAAATCTGTTTCCTTTGGGTGTGCCATGAGAAACAGACAATTAGCAAATACCTCCCTCTGTGCTCAGAGCCAGACAGCTGAAGATATATCCCATATATTTTACTGTAGTAGAACAAGTTAATCTTTGATTTCTCTCAGATACATGTTGTGCTCTTTTTTTAACCTCTGGATAAACAGCATCTTTTTTAGTTCTGTTCAGACAACTTAAATTTCCTAAGACTGGGAATTCAGGAATTATTTTGTTTTATTTACTGTTATTAAACACTGTCTTGTAATAAGACAATCCTAAGAGATTCCTCAGACAGATTTTGAACACAGTATTGCTCTTTGGGACATCAAAGCAATCAAAGCGGAAATTTACCGAAACATTTAACAGTTCTTATGAATAAAAAAGGCATATGCGTGGTATTCCCTAGTTTAAAACCAGAAAGAAAACCCAAACTGGAATCAAAATTAAGAGCTATTATGCCCAGGAGATTTTATTAGAGGAACATCTCAGTAAACCATACATCTTTTTGACAGCTATATTTTTCGACAGCTAATTACTGGCCGTAGGGAATTAGTGATTTTCAAGACCTTTTTCAATGAGATTACATTCAAGAGGGTGGGGACTCTTTTGCCAAATCTTCAGAGTTTTCACTAATTCTTAAAAGAGCTGTAAGTTATTAATGAAGCTACATTGTGTGATCCATGAAAATTAAGTTGTAGAACTTTCTAAATAATAATTTCCATTACGTCCTTGCACTATAAGGAATTCTTTACCTATGTCTTGGCATAATCTCCAAAAGTAGCTGTGTTCTTTTGTGTACAATTGAATTTACATTTAGAAAAGACAAAAAAAAAGAATTTAATCGAGATTTAAAAGTCAAGCAAAAAGCTTGACTCTAAGTGTTTCACGGTATCCTAGGCAACACATACCTCTGTATTGTCTTGGGTCAAGTAATTTGACATTTTATTTTTTCTTTTGTCTTATTGAAGAACTGCATTTGGGGCTGCAACAATGTTCTTATTATGGGATTTTTATGGCTTTATAGAAATGGAAAGAGTTAATATGAATTGCTTTAAAAGCAAAGAACCTCATTGCTCATAATAAAATACACATTATTTTCAAAAAAATCATTGTTCTACACTGTGACCTGTATAAATCATACATATATTATAGACTTAAATTAGAGATTGTTTTATTTTTGTGTTACCATGATTCCTCTTTTTTTCTGATAGGAAGCTGCCACTAAAGGAGGAAAATGGCAAAGAAGCTTTAAATCCAGAAACCATAGAAATCAAAGTTGCTAATGACATCATCCAGTCAAAAGAAGATGATAGCAAAGCATAATAAAAAAAACTAAACCTGTATGGATAATGCATTTGGATTGAAGTAATCCCGTGACCAAAACTTTACAGCTGACCTTAATTTCTTGGGAAACAAGCTTGGAATAGTTAGTACATGTGTACATATGATGAAACAGTTCCTGTCTACAGTTCTTTTCTATATTTTTTGTTGTTGTTAATGGCTTTAGTATGTAGTTTTGCTGACAACAAGTCCCATGCTATAAATTTGAAAAATCTGAACCATAGAACTATAAAGAATAAGAACTATAATTTATTATATGACAAAGCATCTGTTTGGAAGAAAAATTCTAAAGCACCCCTAACCACAAACAACACATCAGGCCTCTCCAGATCTTACAGTGCAAGCTACATATATAAAGTGCCATGTGATAATGTATTTATTTCCATTTATAATAAAATGAAATTTTAGGTTGCCTTTTAAAAAAACCCCAACTAAACCAGTCTTGGTATAATGTTTAGGACCTTAGCTCTGGCTGACACTCAGTAGTCATACCAGCTGTGATTATCACTGGAAGCAGACAAAAAGACAAAAAAAGATACACTCTTCAACACAGGGCCAGGTCCCACAGCAGTTTCTCTTAGGTACTTAGATTAAAAAAAAA
>VZDJ01006092.1:11146835-11170194 GCA_008694505.1 Cyanoderma ruficeps
AAAAAAAAAAAAAGCTGGTAATCACAATATAGAAACTCAAATAAAATTGGCTAAATACTTCATAACAGTCTATTGGCCTCATCCTAACTACATGAGTGTGACTCTGAAAGGCTCCAGGATTTTCAATGCTTCAGGTTTTCTGTATGAAAGTTTAGGAGGTTACATGTGAATTAAAATGTAGCCAAGGTATAAAAAGAAATCTGTTTTTTAATTATAATCTTCACTTCAAATGAAAACCTACAATATTGGTCCCAACATATTTATACATAGGAGGCATTCATTTTTGTCGTAGTTCAAACCATTTACAGAAGGTATAAAATTGTGGTTTAGGGAAGTAAATACATTTTCTCCCCAGATCAGTATATAAAATATTAAACTTGGCCTTTTGAAGCAGGACTTCCTCCTTGTGATTTCATATCCTTTGTCTTAAGAAGTACAATGTAAGAACAGGTGGAAAGAGGACTTTGTCTAAGCAGTTAGGAGCAATTTTAAATTATTAACTAATGCAATCTTATATTTGACCAAATATGTGGGGGTTTTTTTGTTAGTTTTTTTTTTTTTCATGTCAAGCTTTCTCTAAGATATACCTTTTTATTATTCTGATCAACATTCCCTTACCAGGAAATTTGACTATTTATTTGATCCAAAACTCATTCAAATGAACAAATCATTGATTTAATGGTGCCACTAACTGGAAGAAGATAGTTTGTTTCCATTCCAACATAGTATATCCACACCTACCAAATTCTTCAAAGCTTTACTTTGAAAGAAGTACATAAACCATATAGAAAACTAGACTGAAAAATTCTACTTGTTGGTAGTAAATGGTAGAATAAGTTGTGAATTTTCCACATCTAAGTCATGCCTGAGGTTTAAGTGTACTTTTACTCAACAAATCATGTTTTCTCCATGCTATACCTGAATTTTGATCATACTTAAAATCTTTGTACTAGATGACATTTGTGCTGTAAAGTGAAATGTAAAAGGATCTCCTTAATTTGAGGAAAATGTCAAAATAACCTTCTTTTTAACCCAAGTTTAAGTCCATTTGAAAGAGCTGAGGAGAATATATTTAATTCTTAGATCTTTCTTACTTTTCCAAACCAAATTGTTTAATGGGTTTTTTCACAACTTTTTCTCACTTTGGGAAATACCTGAAATGAACCAAGGATTTGAGAGCAGAGGCATATCTCTGGTGTGGCTAGGATAGGAGGCCAAGTTCCCACAAAATCAGTACCAAAATGAAAAAAAAAATGGGAAAGAGGGGATGATGATATAGGATGAAAGCCATGGAAGATAATAATTGAAAACTGCTGAGAAGAAGTTTCTCTAAATGCTGAGACACTAATTCTGGGTGAAGGGAAGAAGACGTTTCCTTTTGAACTCTCAATGTTGCTCCCACATACTAAGCAGGCAGTACTACCTGCTGCTTGTGTATCAGATTTCTGATAATTTCTAATCAGATTTCCTGATTCCTTCTAAGTACAGCAAGCAGGCCTGATCTGAACTTATACTTAGGAGAACAGTTTTCTCGTTTATTTATATGGAATTGTATACTTTCAAGAAAGTATGGATTTGCAGCTGGGCTTTCTTCTTCTGTCAAAATGCAAAGAAGAGAGCTGGACAACTCCAGCAGTTGAGAATAATGTGGTCGGTGTGGCTTGAACAGTTTTCTCTTCTACCTGCTGTGACAAATTTGGATGGTGCCATTCAATCTTCCCTGGACAAATGGTATTTTTTTGCAAGCCAGCCTGATCATTCCCACAAGAAGGTGCCTATACAATGTAGCAGAACTAACAGTGTCTAGGCTCAACTGCAGATTCATTTCAAATTTNTTATGGCCTCTAATTACAGTGTGAAGGGATGAGAAGATTTAAGAGATCTTGTCAGCACTTTTATTACTAATACACCTGTGCTACTCTTTACAAGCAAAATATATTGCAGTATTATTTCATTATTGGAAGCAAAACGATGTCCGACTATACTGGATTACAAATCAAAAGCTGTTTCCAGGAGTATTTAAATTCTCCTTGCTGTTTTGTGTCTTGGCAGTTGGGCTGTGTGAGGGCTGAGAATAAAACAGCTCTAAATTTCTCATGGACTGTCCAAGCACACCGTTTTGGTCTGTGGATTAAAAAGGTTATCTCTTGTGCTTTGACTCTTTTGCAGGAGAAAACCAAACTCTCATAATGAAAAATGCTGAAAACCACTGATATTTCAAAATAGTTCCAAATGTTTCCAAATGAGGGACAGCGCATAGTAATTTGTAAGATATATGTAGAACTGGAATAACAACATTTCTTTATTTTCTTTTCCTATTCTAGATTAAAAACAAAACAAAAACAAAAACAGGTATCTGTATAAATGTCACTTTTACTGTCTAAAAGTAATTTTAAGTGTTAGTATGAAATGTCAGAAGAGTTGACAAAATATAACTATTTGTAAAAGTAATCTGAATTGTTACACTAATGTACTCCAGGGACCAAGGTGGGAGGGAGCCATTGAAATTAGTACTGAACAAAATGTGGCAGTGACAATCTCTTTTCAACAAAAAAAAAAAGAAAAAAAAAAGAAAGAAGAAAGAGTACAATTAAGTAAAATTACTTAAAGCTCCTTGTTATTTTTAAATATTTTTAGTAAACCTGAATTCTGATTTACCACAATAATAATAAAGTTTTAATGAATATTTTACAGTTTAGTAGTGAAATGTTCCCTGGAGAGGTTTTTCCTGGTTTTGTTTGTTTATTTGCCTTTTTTGACTTCTAAGATTTTTTTTGTGGTTGCAGAAATATTTACTATTCTGGTGATGCTAATGCCTAATGTGACAAAGATTAATTTATTCAGGCCTCAGTCTTGCAGGAAACCTTGTGTGGTTGAACCCACCCTTTATGTGGCACTGCAGTGACATTAGTGGGGTGGATGTGAGCGGGAAGATGGATGTACTTTCATAAGAGAGCTTGCAGGATTGGGGCTGCTTTCTATCTCTTCATAGATATCTACAACATAGTTACACCGTGGCCATCATCTACAAAGGCTGTTTGACATCAGTCCCTGGTGCAGTAAATTCCAACTGCTGTCTTCAGCCTCTGCGTCGATGTTCATCCAAAAAAAAAAGTGGCTTTCTTTTTATGATGGTAATTAGTTTATTTATTTAAGTGCCAATCATCAAACTGTAGTATAATCATCATGCCATTTTTTCTGTTTCCTAGACAAGATAATGGAAATGTATTTGTGCCTTTTGATAGCATGCCACTCTGCTTTATTAAAGAAAAATCTTCAATAATTTGTCTACAAAGCCTGTTCAAAATAATTGAAAGCTTTACTGTCACATACTTTTCTGCTCAAATATTCTCAAATATTCATCTGAATTAAACTGAAGGTATTATTTTCAAGTCACATAAATATTTGAAACACAAAATTTGCAAAAATCTATTGAGATCACAATTATAATGAGGGTCATGATGAGTATCTTACTGCTGAAAAGTTTCAAATAGATGGAGAGTGTGGTAGATGTATAGGGGTGTTTTGACCAATTTCTCAAGTTGAAGAGTCAGATAGAAAATCTCCTAAGTTCTATTTAAGTGCTTAGATGTAAAACATTAAATTCTTTCATCAAATCTGAAAGATGAAATGGAGCATCTTCCCACCATTTTACCTCTGGAGTAAAACTGGAGAGAATGTTTGTTTTGCAGTCACTTGCAGCCTCACCATCTCTGTGTAAGCTGTTGTAGGAAGTAACATCTTTGTGGAATAGTTGTGTCTGTTGGATGACATTCACTCCTGATTAAAGGACCTCCAAAAAGACCATTTACGTAGAAAGACATCTTTGATGTATGGAGAGGTGCTAAGAGCACTGCACAAAGAGTCACAGTGGAATCCAGAACTCAATCCAGGCCTCCAGGCTTTAAGACACAAACTGATTCCAGCAGGACCTGGATTCCATTCATCCATCTCAGCCAGGCTCTGCCTGTCCTCAGCTGATCGAGTTGCTTGTGTGAATCAGATTTCCAGGTGTAAGTGGAACTCAAATGTCCTGCTGGGCTCCCATTGGCATTTTGCACAGAGGAGGTTTTACTATCAGGAGTTTTGCTAATCAGGAAATGGTGGTAGAATATCCAATGACAGTTTTATCCCATACATTACTATATGTCTAGAAATAAAACATATCTTTAAATAACTCATTGCAATTGCAATACTTCTTTAGGTGAAGATGAAAACATTCCAAGTAAATAATGCTCCTTCTTAAGTCTCTTCATGTAGCTTCAGATAATCTTTCTGATGGATGAAAAACTACCATCGTTAAATAAATATTTTTTAAAAACCCTTCACCCCTTTTCCAGATTTTTTGGTATGAGTTCCTGAAGTACCCTGTCCACTTGACAGCAGTTCTGTAAGTTTTAAGTGATCTTCAGTATTTCCACTGCACATATAAATGTGTTCTTATATCAATTTACTTGGACCTGAGCCAAAATAAGCCTTACAAATTTGGCTTTGGATCAGCTTCTGAGAATTCTCAGTTTACCAGTCTATCTTTTCTCTTAAAAGGCATTAAGAGCCTCATAATGTTTGACTTTCAAACTTGAATATTGGCCATTTTTAGCCCAGAGAAATGAAATAAGTATTTATTGCCAAATTTGTATTGGCAGCTATTAAGTCACAGGTGAGGTGGGGAGCGGGCGAGGTGACCAGATGCAGTGCCGACAGAGCTCAGGAAAGCCACTGCCAGAGAGAACAGGTGCCAAAGAGCGAGCCAGGAGAGGGCTGGGACCATCTCTCCTTAGCACTGACAGGGGAAATGGGGAGCAACTGAAGCAAGGGAGGCTGCTGAAGGGCACTGCCAAAAGGCAGGGTAATGAGAGCTCTGAAGAACACAGGAGCGGGGACATTAGCCCTGCCACATCCTTTAAGTCTCCCGTGTTTAGGCTATGGTTTTTCAGATGTAAAATGCGGAGTTGGAGGAAGGCAAGACAAACCCTCAGAGTCTCTACCGATCAGTGATGAATATATAAAAGAGTCAGATTCCCCCAGAAGATAATATTATTGCTCATGGTGTAGAGTTCTCACTGAGAATTTTGAACTACTTAGACAAGGTTTTAAAAGGAGAAATAAAAAAAAGCTTTCCTTCTACAATGAGCATTCGGTACGTATTTGTATGCTGTGTACAGTATGAGCTAACGCATACCATATATTGTTTTTGTTATTTCACACGTTGTCAACAGCCCACTTGCGATATCTGCCACCTGAATTATATATTGATAAGTTAGCTACCACTGGAGCTAGTTTGTTTATTGTTTCAGAATCTTATGTCCCTATGAAATGCTGTGTGTATATATATATCTCTATACTGTAAAAAGAAGTAATACTGCAGATGCTGGTTTTGTATTTATGAAAGACATTGAAAGTATGGCTTAAAGTATATCAATTATTTGTCACTCTTCACCATTTGTATATTAATAGTAAAGATACTTTTACTTTAATGAAGTGTTGTAGTTACATTTATTTTTGCTAAGTGTCTTTCTGTCAAGATGTCTGATTCATTAGGAGTCTCATTTCCAAAAAGAAACAAACCCTTTATTTTACCCCCATTATGCAAGTACTGAATAATGCTCACACAGACCTGCAATTTATTATTCGCTTTTCTGTCAAAATACATCTACTGTTAGCATCCTGAGTCTCCCTCTGAGCTTGAGGCCCATTATGATCATCTCCAATAGATAATACCCTGACAGATAAAATTATTTTTTTTCCAAACAATGCAAGTGCGACATTTTAGAGGTATTTAGTTTATGCCAGAGAAAAAGATGTTATCAACAGAAGCCACCGTATTCTGCCAAACCTAGAACATTCCAAAAGTCTTGTAACTGTGTTAGCACCACCAGGAGTTGGGGAACACAGGTCAGGCATAGTCTGTCATGAAATGGGCTTTTACTGCAGTGCCGAGTTTTATTCCACAAAGATGGAAAATGGATAAACACAGCCCAGAGAATATAGCTCAGCCACTTCACTGAAATGGCAAAGGGATGTCTGTGACATGCGTTTTACCACCAAAAAAAATTAAGTAAGCCAAGAGAAACCTGCTAGATAGTGTATTCATGCCTAAGAATCAGTTTTCTGAGTGTAACCTAAGCTCTATAAACCACACCAGGCTAGGAATGGAGGAGCAGTACCTAGGAGAAATATGTATTTTCACCCAACAGTCTTCACAGCTGCATCTTCTTCCTTCCACAGATCCTTAAGCTCTTCCACTGCAGATATCTTTGGCATGTGCCCCTAAGTGTCAGTGGCAACATAAACAATTAGCAAAAATGTTGCTTTCTATTGAAAAACTGAACACGAGCGAACTGCTTCAGTGTCCTCTCAACATCAGCTTGTCACTGAAAACTTTTCATATAATCATGTTTCTTGATCGCAAATACCCCAGACATCCTCAAATGATGCACAAATTTAGTTCAGATCTCTTGAGAGCCAATCAGCTCACTGCACTGGCCACGAGAGAGGTCGCCTCTTCGATTTACAGGTGAGTAATATTACAATTATTGCAAATTGCTGCTAACAAAAAGGTAATGTATGACATGTTCAGAAATGGATTCAACCTTTTGAAATTTAACCTTGTCAAAATATATAATGTTCTCACATGTTTCGGACACGCTACTCAAAATACAAGATAAAATACTCTAGTCAGGTACCCTGATAATAACAATTTATCTGTGTTAGTCCTAAATTAGGTACAGCTAGAACTGCACCAAGAAAACCCAAACAAAATTTTAAAAAAGTTTCACATTTTGATTCTTGGAAAAAGATGACTAACTCTCTCATTTGAGTCCTAGGAGACCCTGAAAAACAAGCTGATTTGTAAGCTCATTCCCAATGTGAAAAATGCTTATTTTTGGGGATATGGTTAAAACTTCTTTGTTGATTTATTCAACCCTTTCTAGAACAACCCCAAACCTCTAAACTGAGCATGGTGTCATGCTTTAATATTTGCAAAAATCCTTTATGTAGCAAAAAGATAAAACTGTCTTTGCTTAAACAAAGCACTGAAACCCATTCACACTCAGTGCCAGTACAGAGCAGTGTCAGTGGTGTTGCTGAGAAAGCAGAATGAATCACATCTGGCAGGAGAGTGTCAGATCTCTCAGATTTGTCAGGCACAAATTTGTAGAATCCTATCATTCAATCTGATGATAAAGAGAACAAAATGTTTGGAAATAAAACGAAAACCTTTTTCTACTAAGCAAATGCCACCTTTAAGGACTAAACAGGCAAGTAAGAAATGATATCTTCTTATTTTTAAATTTAAAAAGGGGTTTCATGGTCATACACCACAACATGATGAATGAATTTTACTTTGACATTTATTATTATCATAGATCATGAAAATAACACTTCATCACTAACTTTTATCTGAAGGCCTAAATAATCTTTAATCACAAGAAATAGAAAGTTGCTATGTACTGCTATACATTTTCCAAAACCATCAGAAATAAACATCAGGATTTTTTAAAGAATTGTTTTCAAATTGATTTATGAGTTATAGCTTTATATATATTTATGAGTTTATATCTTTAAGAAAAATAGTATTTGGAGAAAGTAATGACACTTGCACATAGTGTACTGCAAATTTAATTGACAAGGCACTTGCACTGAAGTTCAAACTACTGTGTGATAAGTAGCACAGAATAAAAGTGGTGAAGTATCTTAGAAGTTTCCTATGCAAAACTTTTAATTATAGACAAGTTTTGTAATGAAGCCATTCCCTAATGGAATGTGTCAGTTGTTGCACTGAAGTAATGGTTCTGCCCTTCTTTGAATTCACAACATACCCGTCTGCAGCATTTTTTTCTATCCTTCTCTCTATAAAGCATATACTCAATACAAAGTGGAATCTCTTGAAAAATTAAAGGCATTTACTCTGCAAAATATGATTTCTTTTTCTTTGCATAAAGAAAAAGAGACAAAATCCACTTGTATAATCTGGTGATATAATACTCAGATCTTATTATCACTGCCATGCACATGGTCACTTGTGTTTTCAAGTCAACATAAACTCCCAAAGCTGAAACATCCTATTGCTAGCTGAAGGATCCACAGTCTTGTCTTATGCTGCAGCATCCATATTTTTTTGTGTGATGTTGAATGATGGGGACATAAACATACTGTATATTTGACCAAAGAAAGTGTTTGATTGTTTACTGAGAGTTTGATTACTGCACCAGACTAGGAATTCCGAAGATACCACTCTCTATTTGCTGGGAATGAGAAGGAAGCAGTAATGTAGAGGCATAAAAGCCACTCCATCTGATGAATTGCTGTTAACTCCATTAACTAAAAATAAAACCCATGAAGCAGCTAGAAGCTAGTATTAGATTTCTCTGATGTTGTTGAAATACCAGTGTCGAGGTGCCGTGATGTCTGGCAACTCCTTGGCACTGGAGTGTTGGGAGACCCATGGAGGGTCTGGAAGGCTTTGGCAGCCTGAGTCTCTCCCATCAACCTTATCCCAGGAACAAGACAGCCAGGACACAGGGGAGCGGTAGGTGAGGCAACGTCAGCCCCAGTGATCCCATAGAGCTGCTGCAGGGCCAAAGTGAAACCAGGATCCCCCTGGTGTGTGAGTGCAGCTGAGGTGGGGACAGGGGTTGTTGGCCCTGGGAGGGGTTGATGGCCCTGATATGAGTTTTGGGTTGTGGATAAGGTAGGGGAGCTTCAAGGTCAGTCAGGGTTCCCAGAGCCTGGAGAGTTAGAGGAAAAACTTCACAAAGAATTTAATCTATTCTCAGATGGGGAATAGATTAAATGTTGAGAAAGAAATAAACAATAAAAGGGTTTTGGAGATAGGAATTGGGTAAGTGCCCATTGCCAAGATGTTAAAGCAATAAGATATTGATTATTCAGGTGTTTCAGGTTAAGCATCATTCCCAGCTGAGGAAAATAACAAGCAAACCTTGTAGATTGGTTTTATTTTGTATGAGATTCATGGGCGATAAGGTCTTTGTAGTTTGTAATTTGTCTTAGGTGGGAGAGTGATGAGAAAGGCTGTAGCACTGGATTAAGGGTCAGAGGATCTGATTCCTATTTTGGGTGACAGTTCCTTGGATTGAGCAACTTAGTTGACAGGAAAGCGTAATGTTTCTTTTCCTCTCCTTGGCTATTTTGTGCTAAAGATCTATGGACCCATTTATCCTACTGATTTCAGTGACACCACTAGCAATAAATATAGGAACAAGCATAAACTGTTTGCCAGATTTACACCTTAGATTAAAAGTGGGGTTTGCTGTGTTTTGTGAGAAATCCGTCTCCTGCTGCTACATGGAGTATGGGTGTGTTTGTGTTTGAACATATTGGAGCTTTCAGCTCTTGCAGTACATGTGTTACTGGGCACACATTTAACAGCTGAATTGGTACCTCTATCTGAGCACAAGAGCAATTGCTAAATCCTGAGAAGAGGGTATGCCTTCTGTATGATATTTAAGTGGCAGGCTAGACAAATTAGAAATATTATCAATAATGGTGATGCTGTTAACTTTACCCCAAAGAGTTATGAATTCTTTATCAAATTATGAGAAACTGAATGCCTGTGCTTAGCTTCCCAAACCTCTGTTGTATCAACCTATTATGCTGCCTGTAGAGACATATTTCTCTGAAGTGTTGGCAGTAACTTCTGTGTGAAAGGGCAGCCATGAATTAATTTATTGTTCAGAGAATAGAGACAACATCTTCCTATACCAAATCAACCAAATTTCCCTGGAAGGGTTTGAGTAGCTTAACATACAACAAAAGAAGCATGAACTTATCCTAGCTAAGCTATTTTAAAATTCTTTGCTAACTGTAACAGCAGAATTAACACCTTCTAGGATTTTTTTCTTTACTAGGCTTCTGAGGGCAGCACTACAATTCTCAAGGGGTTAAACAAATGCAAGAGTGGTGTAACTATTTTGCAGCTGGCCAGTGCATGCAACTTTGCTCTTTCCAGAGGTAAGTACCAATGTTCAGGCATTTTTACACCTTCAGCATTCTGACCTGCATAACATCACCTATTCCTACAGTGCTGAGAACAAAACCCAAACTTGTTCTTTTTGTGCTAACAATACATTGCCTTCCTCTCAGGCTCTATTTCACTATTTTTTTCTGAAAACTGCATAGTACCTTCTGAGGTAGAATTGTTCCTTAGTCCTTAGATAAATTATATTCCTGCCTATTTTCTTCTAATGCATTTTTTTAGAGTAGCCTTAAGGATGGATGAAGTTAAATTTATGTAATTGAACATTTATTCTGCTATGTATTTTTTTCTTTGTCAAGCTTGAATAAAAAAAAATACACAAACATGGGAAGTATACTGTGTTTTCCTTGTTCCCTTCTCTGTGCAGAGACCTTTTTTTTGGATCTATTGACTAATGAGCCTATGACAGGACCTCCTGTTCTTCCTGTACTTGCCATGACTCCATTCAACCTCAAAAATGTGTCAGGAAGACATGCTGTGTTAGAAATTTTTGTGGTTTACTTCACTCATTTACCTGAGTAAGCAGACAGATGACAACAACATGCTGGATAACCAAGTATATCCATATTTAGAAAGTTTTGGCTTTTTCTTAGCTATTCCCTCATCCAGAATTCCCTCATGGGCAGATTGACTGGGAGGACTGGCAGGCTTTGTAGAGTTTCACACAATTTGAATATTTCAACAAACTTACCAATTGGAATAGGGTTGATTTCTTTTAAAAATGATTTCTATTTATTTGGCTCTTACTAAATGTGTTTACAGAATGACCATACAATACACGTGTCTCAAAAACCTCTTTACTACAATAAATACACAGGGCTCTATTATGAATGGCTAATTTGGGAACCTTTGAATATTTGTATATTTCCTTTTGTTAAATCTCACTCATACCACTTCAAATTAGTTGAGACCAGGCTAGGATTTTCTAGAAGCAAAATGGACTGCATTCCTGTAGCCAAAAAAATTTGTATTTTTGTCCATTGTATTAAGTAATACAAGATACTCTAAAAATTTGTTCCAATTTATGTTAAAATTGATTTCTGTCCTGTGTTTTCCTTATAGTCAAATTGATCACTGTTTATTTGTCTTTTATAAAGAGTCTGTTAACACGAGGTTGTCAATCTCTTGTCTGGGTGCTAGCATGCACGAATGTGTTCAAATCTAGAAATTTCCATGACAGCTGCAGTCTCTTCTCTTTACTCCCTTTGAGCCACTGTACACAAACTACCATCTCATGATGCTGCATTTAAACTTGCAAGGAATAATATTGGAATTTAAAAGAAATTTCAGTTGGTAAAGATATACCATACATCTGGATTTCATCAGTTATTTTTGTTAGGCTCAAAATATCATAGCAGAATATTTGAAGTTTTTATTAAATCTGAGTTGGGATGGCTTAGATGACTTAGACACAGCCTTAATGCACACCTTCTCTTTCTGATTTTTATGCTCCACTACATGTTACTTTGCTATAGTACGAAGAGGTAGCATTTTCTCAAAGGAAAGGTTTACAACTTTTTAGATACAAGCAGGTAGATACGGATTGTTTGCTTTACCTTCTTTTCTTAGCAGTTCAATTTCTTCAGTGAGATAAATAGGTACCTGCATCTGAATTAAGATTAATTCATCACTTGCTACAAAATATATCAGAAATAAACATCATAATTGCTTCCTTTTCATCACAATATTGTACCAGCTTGACTTCTTTTGCCAGAAAACCTCCTCAGATCATCCAGAACTGCCAAAACATCTGAGATAATACACATTAAATTACAGTATTATAAAGATGAACCATCTGTGCTAAGGTTTTCAGTGTTGCATGGGAATGAAAACAGGAATATGACAAATCCCAGATAGGTTGTTATAAGACCTAACATGATGTAAGTAAATTGAGTTAAGTCAGCCCCTGGTATGGTTAAATGGCCATCACAGATTTTAGCACCTACAATTAAACCCAAAATTAGAAAGACTATGTCAGATATGCTGTGGAATCCACAGAGAGCAAAGGGAAGCAAATTGACTCCACTGATAATCTTATCAAAGTTTTGCTTTTGTGATGGAGCCCAACTCGGTCCCCATTTAAGGATTTTAGAAGTAGGCTCTTTGTTATGCTTTACTCTACAGAAATAGAAAGGATTATGGACAATCTTTACTATTAATACTGAGTCACCATGCAGGTTTTCTCTTATATCTTCCATTTAACTTCAGTAAATGGAGTTTATACAGGTAAAACCCGTTCTCAAGTACTGCAGTGTGTCTGAGCTTCCTGTCTCATTTGAAGCAACAAAGCTGGTCCAGAAAATAAAGAGCTGATACCCCACAGCTGGTGCTTTATATTCATCCATGGCTTATAAATAGGTCTCTCTTTACGTGTAGCTCCTGCTTAAGACTTCTATGTACACATATTTTGAGCTAGGTCTGCTATATTTGCAAAGCCAAAATTAATTTACTAATATGCAAGAGTTAATATAGCATGAGAATTTAAAGCCATGCAGTTTGGGTTTTTTTAACAATCACGAGAAGGATTTTTACCTTTTGTTAAAGATAATTAACATCCTCCGCTTGTGCAGAAGCATGGGATGGGGGGAGGGAGGGGAGGCTGAATAGAGGAAAAATAAAAGTTTTTAATGCCTAGTTAATTATTATCCTAATGACATTCCTGATGGTTTAAATAGCAATTCATGGTATACAAAATGTTAGCCAGAGATACGAAAGAATTTATATGCCATGCAAACAGTGTTTACGTAAGAAAATTAAGAAGGAAAATGTGGAGCAGGAAGGCGAAAGGAAAAGCTGGATAGTGAGCTGCTGGAAAGACTCTGTCCCACAAGATGCAAGTTCATTTTAGGGTTCATTTTAGTTCTCTCTTCTTCTAGTCCGAAAATAACCTCTTCTTCTCTGGTCCAAATTAATGCTTGTTGACTTGGTGTGTGATTTAATATGTTAACAAAGAACAAATGATAAAATGCCAGAGCCATTAGATTGATCTTTCTCTGTATGGATAAGGGTACTCTAGATTTCGTTGGGAGCAAGATTGTCCATATCCAGCTCTCTCTGAGCTACAAGTTAATCAACACAAATTCCCTCTCTTCTCACCCATTTCTTCAGCACAGCTGCTGCAGGAACGCTAGAGAGTAACAGGGTAAGTTCTTTGCCTTTGCTAACATGGCAGGGAAGGTGGTTGTTAATGGCTCAACACATCCTGTAAGTAGAAAGATCCAGCCTCTGAAATAACTGCTCAGAACAGAACATGCTGAAAGTGAAACGGTTGTTTCCCAATGTATTGTGCATTTCGATGATTGTTCCTCTTCACACTGAGCACATTTAAGGCTGCAGCTCTGCAAAACCAGTGTTCCATGTGCTTGTTCTCAGCCTGTCTGGAGGCAAGGCTTTCCTCCATCCTGATTTTTGGTGTCAGCCCTTGAAAAAACATGTAAATGTGCAGGGTAAAGAGGTCTGGTTTGTGCCCTAAGCAGATCAAGCTGCTGGTATGTGCTGACACAGTCCTACTAAAGCTGAACTAGATCCAGCCAACTGCCTGAAAAGGGTTACATTTTGCAAGTTTTGATAGAGGCCTGCTGCTCCTGGCACCCCAAATTTCACACCTGACTTATTCCTTCTGTTTCCTAATTGTGGAAAACATAATTTGGGTTTTTCATACCATTATGTATGAAAAACTAGGTCTAATGGTAGAGCAAAAAATTACTTTAACTAGCATTGTATCCAAAAAGCCAGTTAATTATATATTTAAGAAGGATTAAAAAATAAAAGATACAGGTGAGAAAGCATCACCAAATCATATTTTGACTCTATCATCTTGAAGTACAACAAAGCAACAGCACAGCTCTGGATAAGGACTAAGATCTTACAGATTTGTTTTATTACATGCTTGCATGCTTTCAAGGAAGTTATTTTAATCTCTTTTTTTTTTTTTTCCCTCACTTCACTAGATACAACACATTTGTTTGTTTCCTTAATGTTTTTTCCAGGCCTGTCATATCTTATATAACAGGACTGCAACTTTGGAGTGCCACCTTTTCTGATGTCTAACCACAGAACTTAAAACAATTGTACATGGAGTTTATTTTGGGAGCTTTTGGGATACAGTCCAAGAAAATAAACTGAGATGTACAAAGTTACAAATTGTTATTACAGGAAAGAAAGACTACATTGTATACAGGAGAAGGAGTACCAAGAATTTATTGTTAGCCTAACAAAAAACTGTAAGACCTAATCACAATATAGCAATTGTTACTAGTCCAGCCATATGAACACAGTCCCAATTAGTACAGAAAATCCTCATTAATAATAATGCCAATAAAATTGTTAAATGTGATATCTTATCTTTTTATTATGCTTGTCCCTCCAATAACTCTCCAGATCTGACAATCAAGTGTTTGAGTTGAAGAATGTTTCATTCAATTTTATGAGGAGCTGTTTACTCCTCATTTACAATGAGATTTCTACGTTTCATAATTGCGCTGTGAACACTTTAATTTTTTTTTTCTAGTTGTCTTATGTTTAATGTTTTACTCATGTAACTCAATATCTTCCTTTCTTTGCTTTGGAAATTTTTGTTGATATCTCTCTTATATAGTTTTATTTGATCTTCCTGTGTATGTGCTCCAGCAGGCAATCCATCTGCCTCTATAACCTGCTTTTGGGTCTACAATTTTTTCCCCTCTCAGCTGAGTAGTAGTTCATCAGGAAGAAAGACTTGAGAAGCTCTGATTGCATATATAAGCACAACCATGTCCTCTCTGTGCACAGTTATATGCTTCTTCTGTTTGCTCCCACTTAAAACTCCTCATCAGTAGTCACATCACAGAGGTCACACAACAACATTTGGGCACAGTCTAAGTGTTTACTATCTACTAATGAACTCCTATAAATTTTAATCTGCACTGTGAGAAAGATTTAATGAAAATGTATGTTTATACAGCAGTTTAATGGCAAAGTTTCCCTCTCTGGGTTTGGAATAAGATCATTCCAGGTATTTAATGTATAGTCTGAAATTCAGCGCAAATGCTGTCTGCAGTCTAGATTTTCGATTCCCTTTTCCTAATGGTATATTCAAATGTTATTGAAATAAAAGAATGCAGAAAGGAGCTTTTGCATGACTTGTTTTACAACTTTTTTAACAGGTTAATTGAGCCTTCTAGAAAGAAAAAACTAGAATGAAAAGTATGTTATAAGGAAAATATGCATATATGCAATTAACTCTAAGCCAAGCGTCTCCAGCTATGTGTCTTAAAGTTCTTCATCAGTTTGTTAAGTACATAAACTCATGTTTTAAGTTCAAAAGTTTCCAGAGAAGCTTTCAGTTTCAGTGTACTTATGAAGTCACCATAAACCTACAATTATCAGGCCTCTACTCCTAGAACTTGGTGCCTAATTTCTAATGAATGATATGATGAAAGTTTTACCTTTTTCCTTTTGACTTTATCAAGGGTACAATATAAAAGAATATATTTTCACTGTTCAAAAATATTATGTTAATGGACTTTGCTAATATACCTTGCTCTGTATTGAAGTGAGTTCCAACAAATTCGCACGTATTAGATGAGCTGGGCTGGATAGAACAAACAGAGCATAAGATTAAAAATGGCTTGTAATATATTTTTTTTTCTTTTTTAACCACCAATTCTGGAAAACATGCCAAAAATTATATATAAAACCATAAGCAGAAAAAATTACTTTGAATCGTCTTTTTAACCTGTGAGTTTGGTTTGGTTTCTTTTTCCAAGATAAGAGCAGGCAGGTTATGTTGGGGCATTGTTCTTTCTGTGATTAGGAATAAGAGCTTTTTAGAGAGAATAATAACAGATGATCTAAAAATATCTCTTTATAAATTTTTATCTCTTTAAAAACAGCCTTGCTTTTTCTTCATTTATTGTGCTGCAAAATAGCTACAAATACTTGTTATAATATGGTGGGATTTTTTTTAAATTCCAAAATGCTTTTTTCAGTGAAACAGCTGCTATTACCTCCATCAAATGCCTCAGAAGATCTCAAGTTCCTGAATCCAGTACCATGCTTTCACCTATAAGGCAGAGAGATACAGTACGTTTTCCTGTCAAATCTGGATTATGTTGGTCTTTAATGGGATAGTGACAGCCTGGGCTTGTCACTCTTAACATGTATAATGCAAATCTCACCTTTTTTTCTCAGATATTTGAAGGTTTTTTTCTGTGTTTGTAGCTGTCAATATATACAGTAGAATTTTCAATGGCAAAATCAGCAACATATTTGTGTGAACCCCCATTCCCCACTCAGTCATTCACCTGGCATTTTTTAGGAGCTTTGAATTTTTTCATAGTGTGATTAAAAATATTGCATTAAAAAAATAGTGAAATATTGTGGTGGTTTCACATTCGCTGAATTTTGTTTGCCAAATCGGAGATAGGATTTTGGGAGAAAAAGGCAAAACAGGCCCCAACTTAAGGTAAACAGATAGATTTTTATTAACACACACTAAGAGAAGCAAAGGAAAAGAAAAAACAACAACAAAAAACCCCAAAAAACCATGAATGAGTTTCTAAACCAACCCTTTCTCCCACCACAAACTGTTCATTTTCTACAAACAATGTGAAGAGGCAAAACTCAGAACTCCAGGTCAGTACCACTTATAAAATAGTCTTTCATTCAGTCTTTGAGAAAAAGAAGTCTCTCCTGTTGTTTGGTAACTTCCCACAAGAGAAACAGTTTGCTTGTGACTTCTAACTCACACAAATGCCGACTGCCCCAGAAATTTTGCAATTGTGGAACCTCCCATGTTTATGTGTCCTTTCCCATGACCACACATATAGGTCATAGACCCACATCTTGGGGTGGCACTTTTAAAGATAAACAACTTCAAAGGCAAAGGATTCATCAACTCAGGGAACAGAGATGTCTTCTCTCTTCTTCACTGGCAGAGGGCTTCTTCTCATCTCTCTCTCTTCCAACCTCTCCCAAATCACACTTCTAATTCAATATCCACTCAGTAAATCACAGATATCTTTACTCAAAGAATCCACAAATCATCTCTCCAATTCATATTGCTCATGATTTAAAGGATTAGTCAAGCATATTCATATTACAGTCTGTTACCATAACTCGTGGGAGATTTTCAGCCTAGAACCAAGGCAACTTGGCACCTCTTCCACCTTCCTTTACTGACTTTGGGATCTCCATGTGGTCCCCTTACATGTCTCCTATTTAGCCTTTTCTCTCATCTCTGAGAAGGGTTAGAGTTTAAGAAAGTCTCAATCTGTGTTGGGAAAGAGTTAAAGCTTGCCCAGGCCTGCGATGGTCATGTGATCTCTGCCCCGGCAGCCACAAAGGTTTCAAAGCCATGCCAGGTGGGGAGGGAAGAAGGACTCCATGCTCCCCTGGGCCAGCAGCACCACCAGCCAGGGCCGGACATGGGGCCATGGCCCAGCCACCGCCTGCTCCCCTCCACCACGGCGGTGCTGGCGCCTGATTTCACTGCTGATGTGAAATCTCCTCCTCCCTGTCGGCAGCTGAGGGGGGAGGCCACTGCTGGCCTGGGCTGCTCTCCTGCGGGGCAGCGGCCCCCCACATCTGGCCTAACTACGGTGTTAGCTCTTCTCTGATTTAAGCCTGCTCTCTCCAGATCCCTGCACAACACTCGTATTGGTCAGCTACAGTCCATCCCCAGCCTCACATCCATGCTAAACCACCACAAATATGTATCACACATATACAGTTGTTTAAAACAAAGAAGTATGGACAGGAATATCCTTAAAGTAATAAAACTCTCTGTGTTTAAGGTCTAAACTTTCCATAGGGCCATAATGACTAGAATTACTTTTAGAAATTACTCTTAATAATGCTAGTTTAATAGAGTCTGTATCTTTATAAGTAGTTTTGACTTCAACATATTTAATTCATATATTAAGAGTGGCTTTACTCAGCTTATACACAAGTTTCCTGTGTCACTCTATGCTAATTTGTTTTCTTTTCAGCTCTTACCTTATTTTGTTTCCTCTACCAGTAGTTACTTTCAACAAACCAGTTTCTTTCTAATGTTAAATCTAATCTAAATCATATTATATCCAGTTTTGCCTTGTGAACAACCACATCCAAATTCAAGCTGGAGCCTGCTTTGTTGTGTAATTAAAAATAATATAATACTGAAATTTCTACCACTTGTATCTTTCTCATGTCTTCAGACTAAAATGACGTTGTTAATTTGTCCCTGACATTCAGTATCCCTTTTCTATACTTTTAATATCCCTCTTTCATTTATGTTTCATAGTGGTGTACTTCATAGCAGATATATTTTTATTACACTATATATATGCATTACATACTATACTTGGTGCATTTCATAGCAGATATACTTTTCCAAGTCGCGTTTATGTGGCACAACACATACTCATGTTAGCTTTGAATGGAGCATTTCTTGGAAGCTTTCAATTTAATTTGCCCATAGGCAGAAATGATAGAGGTGATGAAACTGTGATACTTCAGTGTTTAAATTTCAAAACACCCAATTTGAAATCTGCCTGGAATCTGTCTTACAGCAGGCAGAGACAGGGCTCTGAAAAACTGTTTGTCTTCTCATGTCAATTTACAGTTCTGCGCAACCTGAAGTGAGTTATTTGACACAGTGACCTTGAGTTCCTTGCAAGTATTGACAACTTTCGGTTCTTTGCCAAATCTCTCTTTATTTTTACACAACTTCTGGCTGTCCTTGTTAGGATACATTAGTGTCAAATTGAGAAATGCTGATTAGGGAAGACAAGCCACCTACCATGGACAGGCTTGCTATCACAGTTTCATTTAAATGAGGTCATAATGTATTTTGGCTCTGTGGAGAAGATACAATTTTAGATGTCTTCTTCTCCCTTTCCTCTTCTCCCAAACTCTTCTTGGATATGCAACAGTTTGTTCAACTAAAAGTATTAGTGAAAATTAAATGCCTGCCAAGGCTGAAAATAAGTAAGTCTGCACAGCTAGGCTTGGACTCAAAGCAGGTCATCTGAGAGAAATAGATTTCTTCTGGAAGTGTGCAGTGACTGAACCTCAGACCTCTGTGAAAGATTCTTAAAGGAAACAGACTAAAAGTTTGTACCTGAATAGGAGGTATATTATTTCAATAAAATTCAATCGTATGCCATTGTAAAATGTTCAAAGTACAAGAAATTTTCATGTGGTTTCAAAAAAACCTAAAGATGACATAAATATGAAAATATATCTTTGCTGTTTAAAATTCAGAAGATTAATGGATATATTTTAACATTTTTCAGATAATTAAATGAAAATAAGGTAAAATTGCACTAACCGAAGGGAATAGTGAACAGTAGTTGCTTCCAAATTATTCTGGGCCATTGACATCTCAGTGCTGCACTTCTCAGAATAAAATTCAGGCATGGCTGTTTGGGATCATCTTGGTTGTAAATGGGGTGATTTATTGCAATGCTGTTTCTGCAGATAAAATGGAAGCCCAAAGAAAATTACTTCACTGATCATGGCTTTCGTCCTGCTACTCTCTACCTTGATTTTGATGGAGATGAGTAGCAGATGTGTGTATTCCCAATGAATAAGAATGAATTGTGTTAGATGTTGCTTACACATGCCTCAAAAAAATGACTTAAAAAAAAAATCTGCTGATTGGGAGTCCTGGTTTCACAAGAATAAATTCTGTGGGGTTTTGTGTTTTTTTGTTTTTTTTAATATCTCCATCCATTCATGGGTTTGCTACTTGTGCAATTTATTGGTTAAGTATCAAAATACAAACACATCTGCGCATACTTAAAAATATATGCCATATTGCCTTCTTAATTGACTGCTCTCTACAGGATGAGGCATAAATTAAAAACGGACTATGAATTATACCTGTCAGTATTCATTGGCATGAATAAACAAAAATAAATTTGGGCTTTTCCTGACAGGATTCAGCGTTCTTTTTCAATAAAAACTGAGATGTAAATTAATTTAGAAGAATTCTTCCCTTAACTCTTGTGTTTAAGATGGTAGTTTCAAATTTGCTGCTTTAATTCAAGTCTTTGAAGGAGTGAAAAAACAAATAACTTTACTATTGTAAGTTTACTCCTGTGCTCTATTAGTGCATGGAGGCTTGAGAAGCTGTATTACCCATCCCCATTTTGTTAGACATTGCTCAGCCATGCCTCAAAAAAATTATTAAAAAAACAAAAAGTCTGTTTATTAAGAGCCCAGTTTTCACAAGAAGAAATTCTGCATTTTCTTGGTATGTCTCCATCCATTCATTCTTATTCTTTCAAATTCAAGTTAAAAAATCTCTGAGCTGGATACTTTTTAAATTTTAAATTTCTCACGGTTTTACAAGGAAAGGAATCTCTGTCTTCATTTGTCCTTAAGAAAGTAGTTGATGCAAGTCTAGATACTGGTGAGGTATGGTATTCCAGCAGGAATTTTCCTGGAAAGTGTGATAATTCCACACTGCAAGGTAACAGGTACTATTGCTGTCATGTTGTATTCTGATAAATATATATACTTAACTTGTGTAGTTACAGTAAATACTGATCTTCGACCTGCCATTAAGGAGACAGTTTATCTTTGTTGCTGCTCTTCTGATTTTTTTTTTTTTTTCCCCTCAAAACTCTAATTTCTATAAATTCCTGCTTAGGTAACTTTGAAAAGCAGTCCTCATTTTCAAATTGTATTTTCAGTCGATCATTGTAGGATATGAATGGGAAAAAAACCCCAAACTTTGCTACTGTACACTATGTGCTACTCAACAGTTTAAATAAAGTTAGGTAAAAAAGAAATGTATAAAAGGAGGTTTCACTGAACATAGATCTACTTCATAACTAAGGCGCCCCAGGGACTGTTCCAGCCTAGTATTTTGTTTACTTTGAAAGTAGCTACTTAGTATTCCTTGACTGATCTCAATGTGGCACTATCTCTAAAAAAGTAAACGAACTCTCAGGTTATTGGATTCCAAATAATTACATTATTACCTTGAGTGACTGTTATCTTGTTAGGTTTGTTAGACTGCTGGGGCTTTTTTATTGAAGCAAGTCCTTTTGCCCTCACGTCCAGTTTGGGAGATTGTCTCCATTTAGGAAACTGCTCAAGTCACTATTCAGAAAGGCATGTAAAACATGACTAAGAATACTCCTGTACCATTTCCCTATGTTGGAATGATTATATGTTATCTCATAAACAGATAACTAATACATTTTATGTACAAACTTATTGGACCTGGAGTTTATATGAAGTGATGTCAGTGATATTCTTTGGTCTGATGTCCAGTAGCAGCTGAGCATTCGTACTAACAAACAAAGCAGAAGGAAGAATGGATGCCCAGAAGCCTGTTGATCAGTCCTTTTCCCCACATAGTAACACTAAATAAAAGTATTTCAAAAGAATATTTTAAAACTTTTATCATGATGACTATGATAAATACTGATTGAATGGTAATTTTTCTCCCCCTATAAATACTTTAATTAAAAAGAGATATTTGTATAGTTCTGCAGTTCTTCAAACTTTTGATAACTTTGAGCTGACTTTCATCTCTGTTCAAGTAAGTTCATCATGGTAATAACATTTTATAGCCTTTTCAAGTTTTCATTTTCACCTATTTTATGAACACCTGCATAACAACGTAAAGGGCTCATATTCTTTGCCAAAATGCTAATCAAATAACGCTTCTATTACTAATAAAAAATGTAGCATTTTTTCCCCTTTAACTGAAGCCTCTGTATATATGTATAATAGATTTCCTGGTGAGTCTATCAGAAAAAAAAAAATAGAAGAGTTTATAAATCCTTCTCCTAACTTGTTAATGTGGTATTTCAAAGAATATTAAATCCATGCATCCAAGCATGTAGTATGTGAGTTCAAGCATGTGCTTATGTTCCTGTATATTCTGAACAGTACTAAAATTAAAATATTATATATATATATATATAAAAGAGTTTAAATAAGTGTTAAAAATCACTGTTTCCGTTGGGGTTACTGTTTTGACAGTCAGGTTGTAATGATTAACCACCTTGCTGAATTAGAGTCTTAAGCATCTGCCTAATTTAAGCAGTAAATCCTATTGAAGCAAATGAGTCTTATCCTGATTAAGACTCTTATTGAACTGGGTGAAAGTGAGAGGCAGATAATCCTGAGTAACCTTAAAAGTCTGGCAAGAAGGCACTGAAATGAGTTCAGAAAGTGAAATGAATTATAGCTCCCCAGCTAGCCATGTCTAGCACAAATTCCAAACGGTGCCAATCTCTTTATTTAGCAGATGAATCATGCTGGAGAACAGCTGGAGAATAAATGTATTAAAGTAGGTAGCTACGTGTACCTGGAAAGAGCAAAATCATGTTAACAGGTAAATGCTGTCAGGGCAGGAATCAGGCTGTGCTGGGTCCCAGGGGTGACTGGGCTGCTCTCGCCCTGAGGGGGCTGAGCTGGGTTCCCATTGTCCAGACTGCCTTAGTCCGACTCTGGGAATGCCACTGGGAAAGGGGCTGACAGCCCCACAGATGTTGGCTGGCTGTGGGGGAGCTTTCACCTCCCCTTCCCTGGGAGAAGAGAGCAGGTCACAGTATGCAAATATATGCAAAGAATTCTGAACTGGATCTGAGAAGGAATGCCACTGCCAGCACTCCACCTGCCCCAGAGAGAGCTGAGGATGTTGATGTGCCTGTGACATTCCCCAGCTCTCTGCTCCGGGAACGCCATCGGACTCACACAGGCTTTGGGAACACAGGCATACCTTAGAAAGGAAGGACTAGGAATGTCTATTTTAATACAGCCATACATAAGTATACATTTAATCATTGTAGCATTGTACAGGTAACATTTTTAATCATTGTGAATTTTCTGTATTTGATTATTTGGCCCAACTGAATGTTCAAAACATTCACTCGACTGATAATAAATTCTCGTCTCCATTTATGTAGTGTGCTCACTTTTATCCATATTGAGATTTTGAGTGTGACATTCCTTCCCAGCACAGAGGGAATGCACATTTAATTTATTGCAATCATGTCTGAAAAGCACCTTAATCCTGATTCACAGGGAAAGTGGGGAGAAACCCTGCAAATTCAGTTTAAAGAAGTTAAAACTGAGAAGGCTATGCCATTGCCTGATCTCTTATCTTTTAGTTTTTAGTGCTTCTTTTTTTATTTGCTAAAGAAGACTACATTTCAGCTGAAGTCTGTAAGGTGTCTAACAGATGGTAATCTTCAATAGCATTTTCCATAGATGCTTTGTTGTTTATTGGAGTTCTTAAGAAACTTAAGATGCAATTATAAGACACATGATTTTGGCAGCTATTGCTCTTGTTTTCTGTTCCCAGAATGACATTAATTGCTATAATGTTGAAATTTTGTTTTGTTTTGTTTAGTGTAGTTTGTGGCGGGTTGG